>OZ034974.1:29060965-29643465 GCA_964030785.1 Siderastrea siderea
GCACTCACAAATTGCTCGAAGAGATTCATTGAGCTAAAGTAAGAGTATAAGGGCATTCAGAAACGGAAGTATGACCCTAAAAGAATTACTTGGAGCCACCTTAAGCATAGTTATATTACTTCACGCGTTAACGCGTCAACTCATTTAGCTTTATGTCCTAAACGCGAAACGTCAGCTTAGGTCATTTTTGTTCAGTTTTCGGCGACCTTAAGAATCGGAGAAAGACAACTTTTCTGAAGATTTATCCCATTTGTTCCTGTATTTCCATGCAGTCTTCCTGATGCTGGGTGGCGAATGCTGCTGGGGATGTTGGAGCAGAGCCGTTTGCGTCAAGATTGGCGTTCAATCTTAAATTTCTCATAGCAAACATGTTGTTTTCGATCCCGTTAGAACTTACCTGAAGTTGAATTCGCCTCAACAAATTTTTAACACCTTTTCGGAATTCTCTTTTTCGGATAGAATAGATGATCGGGTTACACAACGAGCTGACCATAAAGATACAGGAGTTGAGAAGCACTGCCTCGGCTGGAACGTCGATGCTTTTGACGAACTGGCGGAAAAAACCCACGATCCAAGTGGGAAGGTAGCACAGCAAAAACGCGGCGATTATAATGGCCACATCCACAGCTGCTTTTCGTTCAGTCGTTTGTCTTGAAAACTCTTGTTGTTGGCTTTCAGTACCGGCAAGTATTCCAATTTGGATCACTTCGGCGTTTGCTTGGGCTTTCGCTGCCTTGTAGGCCAACCAGTTAACGATCACAATTACCAGAAATGGCAAAGCAAAGAACGCGGTGGCCATCGTCGTTTTCCATCCGCTTGAACCACTCTGCGCCGTCCATCCGTGTTGGCAAAAGAATACCTCAGGGTTGTAAACGTACTTTCCCCATCCGAGGAACGGACCGATGGAAATTGGAATCGGGATTACCCAGATGAGAGCTATAAGGGCCATTTTACATTTGGTAATCGCTCCATCGTACATCAAAGGTGATTTAACGGTGGCGAGGTATCGGTCATAAGACACCGCCATCAGATGAAGAACTGTGTTAACGTAGTAGTATCCGCCAAAGACTGGGCTAAGACGGCACATTATTTCGCCGCATAACCATCTTTCTTGTGCTAGACTTGCGATGCGGAATGAGTTGACAAGGATTAAAAACAGAAAGTCTGACAATGCGAGGCTGGCGAGTAGAATATAACGAATCACATGAAATTTTGTTTCCAAGGCGATTGTCACTATTACAAGTAAATTACCAGGAAGACCGATGGCGTCGAAAAGTGCGTGGAACGCTGAAATAACTTGGGGGAAGACCATGATGAAATTGAAACTGCTTTTTAGAAAGTCTAACTCAATTCTGCTCTTCCGTATTGGATCTTTTCCCTTCTTTATAATTCAGGTGAACATTTGACAGTTCATTGTCAAAAGTGAGGAAGCTGTCATTAGTTTAAGTCTGTATTTGAGGAAGTTACAAACTTAGGATCACCAATCAAACAATGTTGAATTTCCGTCTTTTGATTCGTTTTGTTTTCCTTAAGAAAACACTTACCTGTTCAAATGAATGTCCAAAAATTACTTCATGTATATCATATATAGCGCAAAACCGTTGTGTTGGTGCTATTATAAGATGAGTTTTGGCTCGCTGGATCCTAGAGACTTAAACTTGTCTTTTGTCGTCGTCCCTCGAAAGGCTGGTTTTCATATGATCAACTGAACAAAGTGCGATCGTAGCGTCCAGGTGGAAACATAACATGCAGGACAGCGGCTGAATAACGCAACGCACATGTTCCTGACGTCATATTAATGACCTGCTTCCGGGGTTGTTTGGGCTTAGCCCAAATAAAAGTTGCTCCCAACTTGTGTTAGAAAAGAAATCCAGCCGCCTAAAAACGCAAAGAAATGTATATCTTAACCATTTAACGCCATGTTTAAACTTTGGGCTGTGTTTATCCAACTGAAAATCCATTGGAAATCGCCTCCATTTTGAAAAGCCTGTAGTTTAGTTCTGCTGGTCAATTCGAGAGTTTTTCACCACTGTCGACATGCATCGATTCACTGATTGAAAAGAGTACCAAAGTATTGTAGAAACCTGGATCCGTCAGTGGATCACAAAACTGTTCGAAGTAGAACTAAGCAACTGTTTTTAAAGAGGGTGACATCTAACAACCGACACCGGGTAAGGCCCCGTTCACACGTGTCCGTTTTTGTTTGAAAACGAATTTTTTTCTCTCCGTTTCAAAAAAATTCGCCTCCACACGTAGCGTTTTCGAATCGTTTTCGCCTGTCCACACGCTAAAACGATTCGAAAAGACTAATACCGCTGACGGAGCATGCGCATGGCGCTCATGGCTGATGGTAGACACAAAATGAGAAGAGTTGGTGACGGTGTAGTCTGATTTGCCTGTCAACGGGGACAGGATGTCAGCTAAGTGAGCCGACAAATCGTAAGCGAAGGTGTTTACACACGATACAATAGGTCTTAATGGTATCTCGGGCTTGTGTATCTTAGGTTGACCATATATCCTAGGTGGCTGTTTGTGCCTAGGTTTGATTTTGTTGTAGACAGTTTCTGAAAGATGTCCACTTCGTTTTAAGCTAAGAAGCTTTTCAGTAAGTTTTCGGCTAAGTCGGTCCGTTGGATCTTTATTAAGGAGTTGATATGGACCTGTTTCAATGAGTGTTTTCATTTTATCATGATATGTGTCGGTGTTCAAGACAACTTTGTCCGCTGGTAGAATCATAATAGAGTCGTCTTGTTTCAAGTTATTAAAGTGCCACTGAGACGAAAATTCATAGGTCTATTTCCGCCAAATTCTGTCGCAGAATATCGCGTTTTGTTCATATTTCCCCAGAAAACTGAACAACAAACCTTCCATCCTAATATTTTTTAGCTCCAAAGTCGTGTAAAATGTGTCCGCCATTACTGAAAACGTGTTCCTGGGTGATTGCGCAATTTAATAGCTTGTGACGTCAGAGGCTCACCTCAGTCGCGTTTCCTTGTGCTTTGACTGAAGATGTCTACCGTCGACTGCGAAACCTCCGAAGAGTATTTCTACGATTCGGAACAGTCTTTAACTTCCGAAGCCTCTGAGGATTCGTTTCATTCGGCAAATGAAGAATTTTTCTTACCGTACGATGTAAGAACTGATGTGAGGTTTCAACTAATAATCTTGTAAACAAAAGGTTTGTTGACAATATTATTTGAGTTATTCGGCGGGAGTTCAAAACATAAGCGAAAAATGCTTAGACAATGATTGTAGTTCAGGCCCCAGTTGCTAAAAAAGTGGATAACTCTTTTTCAACGGATAAGTAGTCACTGTCCGGTGGATAAAATTTATCGCTTCATCTCGGTTGTTCAAAGCTTGGATAGCGCTCACCAGCCAGCTGTACAGCTGCTATACAGCGATCATAAAGTTGTCCATTCCAAGGTAGGTTGTGTAACTCTTATCCACTGTAAACCTGTGGCAAAATAGACATGGCTATTCGAAGAATTGATCTTTTAAGCTGTGGAAATTTAGACAAAACACCTATGAAAACTTTAGACTTTGATGCTCGCGAATTCTCAACCTTGGGTCGATCGATGTTGGTGTGGGAGAAAATAAAAGAAGCGATACCTTGTCTGCCGTTGTTTATGTTCATTATATATTATAAAAAAAAGCATTGAGATTTTTGGCCATTCTTGGCATAGTCTGGGAATCTTTCTTGAAAAACCGTTATTGTTGTAGTCAGCTGCCAGGCAGCTTATCGTGTCTATCATACATAGTACAGTGGTCACTCAACACATTGAAACACAAGTTCTTGGCGCTGCTAAATATTTTAAACAGTTTTTAGAGAATTCTTTTTCTGAGCCGAAAGAAGTGAAATAAATCAAAACCTTTTTTTTCAAGAACTGGAGGCCTTGTGTGACCGGAATCTAAATATTTGTAGTGAAAATTAAAAGCGCACAATTAAAATTTTCCGCTGCTCAGCAACAACACGCGGACCGCCGAGGTAACGAAGCTTTCGCTTGCCTCATTCGCTGCGAAAAATAATAACTTGATATTTAATCATTTTTCTTAGTAGTTCATTTACTAAGATTGCTATGACAGGTAAAAGAAATAACATTGTTAAACCCTTAGGCAAATAGTGGCGTGTGATATTTGACCCATATTTTTTCCCAACTTCAATTTCCACGCACCGACGATCCGATCTATTAAAGCCTCTATCTCGAACAAAAACAACAACATTTTATTTGCATTCCCAATTACAAATGCCATTGCACATAGAAAAGAGAAAGAAAAAATGTTGCAAAATCGATTAATTTACAATTTTTGTGTCTATTGATCCACTTCTTAATGCAAAAGCTTCGTAAATGAAGTAACCTAATTTTTTAACAAGTGAAAGCGTCAATGGTATTTAAGAGAAATACAATTTTAAGAATCGAAATCGGAATATTTACTAATAATATCGTCCATTAAAGATTTTCTAATTGGATCATATCTATTGCAAGATAAGAGGAAGTGTACTTCGTTTTCAACTTCATTTGAGCTGCAGCATTGACAAATTCTCAGATGCTCAGGGATTTTAGGGGTGGAATGTCTTCCATTTTCAATTCTTATAGGTTGTAATAATACCTAACCTAAGTTTTGCTACTGCCCGAACAATAATGTCAATCGACTGTTCACCGACAGGGAATAAAGAGAGAAAAGTTTCTCCACATTCAGGATGGTATGTTATAAAATAAATGTCCATGCTTCTAAGCGATTACTGCTCTGAAATTAACACACGCGGAATTAAAAAAAGGAAAAGATAAGCACGGCAGTACAAACTATATCAGCTTAATCAAGGCGGTCAGGATTGCATTCGCCGAGGATCTTCGCGCTAGCATACGGCAGAACTGAAAGGGTTTTCCTCGACGATAATAAATTTCAAAATACGTTAAAAGAAAATCAGTTTTGCACAATGGTGGATGCGTTGAAAAAGAAACAAACTATCACTTTGACTGCGTTATAAGATTAGGTAAATTACCTTTCGTCTTGTTCGCGCAGATAATGTTTTTTTCCGGTTCTTTTTACCATATAGTTGGAATGGGCAATGGAATGATCGACCTCTGGGATCTTGCGATATGAACAGCCCTCTGGAGAAACTCGTCCGTGAAATGATCAAAATGCCTCTCGGGTTGAAATTCGCACTGTGTGTGAGTGCGAACATTGTCCTTTTTTCCATTGCGGGTCCGTTCGCAGGGCTTCAATGAAGCAAAATACCAGCTCGGTGGTTGGATTCAGTTATTGTTGTAGCATTGTACAACACAAGTGCTACCTGTCATTACTGCCGCAGCAAGGAAGATTTCAAAGTCGAGCAACAAACACTTGGCAAGAAATCTTTCCTCGAGGACAATTTACTTTCCCGTGATAAGTAACCATGTGAAGGCACTAGGTTTGAGGTGAGCCTCTGACGTCACTTCCGCTCATTCGCAAGCCAGCTTCCGGAACAAGGGCCAGTAATGGCGGCCGCAAAATCTCGACAAAAACCGTCCGAAAAAAGCGACTTCTAGTCGTCGTAATAAGTTGAAATTTGGCATGGTAACTAAGAACCACAAACTATGTTCAAAAATGTAAAAATATGGAATACCAAAATTCTGGTCCCAGTGGCACTTTAAGGGCTTTTTGCATTTCCTTCGTGATGTTAGGTTTGGGCGGTTCAGCCTGTTGAAGGATGTTGTTAACAGATCTCCTTACGGTGTCTGCTTGTTCTGAGTCAAGCGTTCTTATGGCCGATTCAACTTTCGCGACTATTTCAGTGGCAGGAATGTTGGTTGGTGTTACTGCGAAATTCAACCCTTTCTCTAGTAATGATACCTCAGCATCGCTGAGGGGCCGTGATGATAAGTTAATAACCCTAGAAAACGATCCCGGTCTTGCCGACCGCACAAACCTTACACCTACACAAATTGCCGACCTTTTAAACTTTGTCTTAA
Source organism: Siderastrea siderea (assembly GCA_964030785.1). Taxonomy (NCBI): domain Eukaryota; kingdom Metazoa; phylum Cnidaria; class Anthozoa; order Scleractinia; family Rhizangiidae; genus Siderastrea; species Siderastrea siderea. The sequence goes on from OZ034974.1 coordinate 29,066,917, forward strand.
GATCCACGTATTTCCAATACAACGAGTCGATTTACAAACAGAAAGACGGAGCAGCCATGGGGAGCTCTGTCTCCGCGGTTATTGCTAACCTTTACATGGAAGAGTTTGAGGAACGGGCGATAACAACAGCGACCTATAAACCTAAGATCTGGATGCGATATGTAGATGACACTTTTACAGTCTTAGGTAAAGACTATGTAGACGGCTTTTTACAACATCTAAACAGTCAACAGCCTACTATTCGTTTTACCATGAAAATCGAGAAAGATAAGACTATCCCCTTTCTCGACACGTCAGTTTCAAGGGATTCAAACGGTCTTCTCACCACCACTGTTTACAGAAAGCCCACCCACACTGACCAATACCTAGCCTATGATTCACACCATCCTCAGTCAGTGAAACGTGGTATTGTTAAGTGTCTATACGACCGAGCCAAACACCTCACACCAAAACCATCAGCTATCTCTAAAGAAAAGAAACATTTATCATCGGTACTTGTTTCGAACGGATATCCTTCTTCATTTGTACGAAAGCTCACAAAGACAACAAGACCAACAGCCAACAAATAACCTACGCAGGAATTTAAATCTACTGCGGTTCTACCCTACATAAAAGGTGTATCAGAGGTTCTTCGCCGCTGCCTACAACAACAAGGCGTACGCACTGTCTTCAAATCAGACACAACTCTTAGGTCTCACTTAGTGCGACCAAAAGACACCCTTGAACCAACTAAACAAGACGGTGTCGTCTATAAAATTCCATGTGAGTGCGGCAAAGTATACATCGGGGAAACAGGGAGAGCGATGCAAGACAGGATAAAAGAACACGACAGAGATATACGGCTTGCTCGTACGCAAACCTCCGCAGTTTCGGAACACGCTAACGAAACGGGGCATCTTCCTATTTGGAAAGAAGTTAGGTTTATTGATCCTGACCCTCACTGGTACACACGTAGGGTCAAAGAGGCTATCCATATAAGACTTCATCCTAATAACATCAATAGAGATAGTGGAATCGAAATTCCAGAAGCTTGGATACCTACGATCAGAAAGCACAACAGCCGACCAACCACAAAGCGGACCTGTGAGGGAACAACTTCTAATAGTCGGAATAATAATGAGGATCGAAATGCATCAATAGCAGCGAACCATCATGCTACAAATAGCGACACGTAAACAATCGACCTCATCGCCTGATGTTCGCTAAGCAATGCTTGCGTGTTTATGGACCAAGGCTTTCAGTCCCCTAAAGTGATTTGTAGTTATTTGTGTCGACGAATCGTTTCCAAATGATTTCTGTATGATGTGTGTCTGACAAATAGTCTTACGCAGCGTCTCTGGATCCAAAATTTCTTAAGTCGAACTCAAACTTTTCCTTCTCGTGGCCTGAAAATTTACATTGGCTTTCTACGCGAATAAAATGAGGCAAGCGGAAATAAAAGCTACAGTTTCTCTCTCGCCTTCAAGCAGCTGCTCTTCGGAATTTTACATATACTGAAAACATGTGCCCCAAAGAAGTGCACGCAGTATGAATGACGGCAAAACAACCCACGAGTTTTCTATGAATACCGTACCCCCTAGATAGAGATTTTTGATTTACTGACACCCGTCACCGTCACATTACCCGTATGTTTACTGATGCTACGTCATCATCACCCGTTTATTCCGTTCGGGCGTTTACTGTGAAATGTCATCATTACTCGTTTATTCCGTTCGGGCGTTTAGTGATGAAACGTCATCATTACCCACTTATTCCGTGCGCGCCCTGTTCTGGCAAATCGAGATTTGATCTGGTATATATACTGTATATTTTAACTGTAAGTACTTTACTTCCCTTTACTTGATATACACGCGAGCTATAAGGATGCCTCCTCGGGATTTTGCCTCTAGGCAAAATCGCTGCGGGGGCAATGAACACCAGGGGTAAAAATGGGGGTAAAAAGATATGTCTTACGCATTGATCTAAACGTTCCATCGGAAGTTAAATCAACTTATGTAATTAAATAGAAAAAAAAACATCTTATAATATGGCAAATATTTACTAGCATCAAATAAAATTACAAAAAAAAAAAACAATGAAAAAATGAGAAAGCTGATAAGAGATATAAACACGCAAAGCAGCAAATCGTTAAAATGACAGAATTTACTAAAAGCGAACAAGTGCAATTAAAGCTTTAAGTTTGTCCACGTCTACCCAGCTCTGTAAGTTATTTATGAAGTCGAGGGCAGATTTAAACGAATTTGCAGCAGCCGGTTTGTTGAACGAACAAAGACGTTTGTGAGAAAAACTGCAGATTTGTTTCTTAAGCTTTTCGATTCTCCCAAACACGTTATAGCGTTCTTAACGGTAAATGTTAATCGTTTTATTTAACACAAAACGTATACACCATAGCCTACGAGGATCGCAGTGCAAAATTGACAATCTGATTGATCAAGAAACCATCTGAAGCGGATCGTAGAGGGTTTACTTGTGACGTCACGACGGCCATGTTGGAAGTGTAAAACAATACCAAAATGTTTCTCCTTTGGAAAATAGATTCTGTTTTTATGCAAATAGTTTCAATTGTTTTACACCTCCAACATGGCCTCAAATAAAGGTGGTCGTTATGACGATGCGGTCGTACAAATGGGATCGCCGTAAGACAGATTTCCACGTACTCGTATATCCCTTCAGAAGATTAGCAGCATGACGAGTGGCAAAAAATGTAACATAATTTAACTTTTCCAGCGTCATCTCATTGTTAAGTAGACAACTAAGAAAAATAGCGCAAATGCAAATTCGTCAATTTTATTGGCAAAGCTACTCGTAGGCATTGGTGGATTAGTATATATACGAAAGGCGAAACTCATATACTGCTGAAGACAAGTCATTATTTTGCAACTTAGGAGGAGGTGTAGACACGTACATTAGTGAGGGGGGTCGTGTAGCGAATAAAGCCAAACTTTTAAATAGAAAAATGTCTCATTAGGCTACCTGAATTTCATCGCTGTAATTTGGAGAATCACAGGCTCGTAAATTTAAATGTTTAGTAAGAATAAGTCAGAAATACAAGGGAAAAATTCGAATTGCTAAACTAACCTTTATTCCAGTGAAAGCTCTTTACAAAATAATCTGCTAAAACATGGTTCAGCTTAATTTCATCGGCAGCGCAAATCCCCGGACGCCGCCGATTTTCAGGTCTGAATCCTCAACAAACATCATCTTTTCGCTCTAAGTTTGCAATGGCTTCTTCAGTTTCACCCCATATATCTTAGGGGTGGACCATTAGAAACTACGGGAGGAGGGGTAAAAAAATTTCGATGCCGATATTTTAATTTTTATACTTGGTGGTGTTCAGGATTTATTATTTTTTTTGGCGTGCAAGCTCTGCACGATTTGTTTTTCATAAAAGCATTGTTTTATTAATGCATGCAAGCCGGTATGCAAGGTTCATTTACACTGTTTCATTTCCAACCAAACAGTGAAATGCCCGGAGGTGATTTAAACACAAGAATTCAGAAAAAAAGTGATAATCATTGTTGTGGTTGCAATGAAACAACATCTATTAGCATCCTGTTATCTCAATAATAAAATTGCCTTTAGAACTCAGGGTAGCCCAAATTGATAAGCTTTGATGTTATGAATTCAGTAGACAGATGCACTGTTAAAAGATGTATGTTTTGTAATAAATTTGTTGTTGTTACTGTATACATGTATTGATACCACAATAGACCTCACTATATATCTATTTTTAAATTCCCCTTCCAGACCTATTAAGAATGGTTAAGGTCTAAAAAGTATTTTTTACAGCTACCCAAAGCTACTTATCGGTGTATTTCATTACCAGAGAACCTGTCATGCTATTGCATGATCCACATTTGATTCACTCATCCGCTTTGTTCCCAAGGTGGCAAAAACCCGCAATTTGCTTGCAGGAATATATATATATATTTTTGAGAGTCGACTGCTTGCAAGAATTTTTTTGTCATTCTTCTTTGGCAGGAATTTTTTTGGGGGGGAATGTCAACCCCCCCTACCGTGATTTTTAATGGTCCACCCATTAGATTAGATGATTTTCTCATTGAAGAATACTAGATCTGTGGTAAAATTCTCGCCACACCGAGAATGCAGCGCTGAAAAGTTTGACAAAACTTTTGCTGAATTCACGGGAAATTCAGTCCAAAAATAAACTGGTGTATAAAAACGCTGTGACACGAATATAGGGTAGTTACGCGCTCCGGATTATGGACTCCTGTTTACGCAATTTATCCGTCTGTCCTCTTATTGACAATACAAATTAGCCAATCAGCAAGCGAGAATTCGCTCAGTTATTGTAAAAAGACCTTTTGCATGTTGTTTAATTAAATATGTAAATGAAACTAATGAGCGATTCTTTGATGTAAAATTGAGAACTCTGAGGAAGTACTCTGTTTATGAGCCCTAAAAAAATCCTGCCAAATTTTTTTTACCCAAAGCAAGTCCACCAGAAAATTTCTAACCTATAAAGGGGAGGGGGGGGAGGGGGGCAGGGAGGTTTAAATCTCCCCTTTCCCGTACTCTTTAATCCCGGTTCCCGCCCTGTATTTGTTGGCTCCCGCCTCTTTGCATTTTTTCGATTGCGAAATTTTTTTCGTTGGGTAATTGTTCCCTTTTTCTCCCACTTCCCGCCCTATCTTCTCCCGCCTCCCGTACACCTCCCGCCCCCTTTTCACCCGGTCTCCCGCCCCCTGTCCCCCCCCCCCACTATAAAGGCCACAATCGCTATTTTCAACCACAAAAAGGTCTTTACATCTCCCCGTCTCTATTATACCATTATTATCTTGTCCCCCTGGCCTTGGGACAATAACGAAAGTTGTCAATTACAGACATTGTACTTGTACACTAGTAAACTCTTGGAACAAGCATTACTAATACATGAACCGAATAGTAAGTACGGTTTTAAGTTTATCAACTTTATACTGGAATGGCAGACAATGTGAGCTGTCAAGTATTAAACAGCATATTAATCAAGCATAGGCTTTGGTGACCGGCACTGCGTCAACGTCTTTAACCGGCTTTATATTTAAAGTCGAAACGTGGCGTGTTATCTCAATTTTGATGTGTTCAGTGTTACAGCAACTTTTTGAATCGGAGAATTGGAAGACAATTTTTCTGAAGAATTCCCCCGACTTATGTAGTTCTTCCCGCACAATCTTGATCCATCCATACTGGGTGGCGAGTTCTGCCGCAAGTGTTCAAGTGGAGGCGTCTGTGCCTAGGTTAGCATGCCTTAAATTGTTCATACAAATCACGTTGTTTTTGACGTTGTTTGAACTTCTACCAAGTCTAAATCGCCTCAACACATTCTTTACCCCACTTCGGAATTCTCTTTTTCGGATGGAATACTAAGATGATTGGGTTACACAACGAGTTGCCCATAAAGATACAAGGCGTGACTAGTGCTGCCTCAGCTGGAACTTCAACGCTTTTGACGAACTGGCGGAAAAAGCCCACGATCCAAGTGGGAAGGTAGCACAACAAAAACGCGGCGATTATAATGCTGACATCCACAGCTGCTTTTCGTTCAGCCCTTTGCCTTGTATCTTGTTGTTGACGTTCAGAACCGGCAAGTGTTCCAATTTGGATAACCACTGCGTTTACTTGAACTTTCGCTGCCTTGTAGACTGACCAATTTAGGATCAAGATGACCAGAAACGGTAAAACGAGGAACGCGATGGCAATTATTCCATTCCATCCGCTTGATGCACTTTGCGCCGTCCATCCCTGTTGGCAGTAGAACAACTCAGCGTTGTTAACGTCCTTTCCCCATCCAAGCAACAGACCAACAGAAAGTGGAATCGGGATTACCCAGATGAGAGCTATGAAAGCCATCTTGGATTTGGTAATGGTGCAGTCGTAGGACAAAGGCGATTTGACTATTGCGACGTATCGGTCATAAGACACCGCCATCAGATGAAGAACCGTGTTAACGTAAAAGTATCTGTGAAAGAATGGACTAAGACGGCACATTGTTTCGCCGTACAGCCATCTTTCTTGCGTTAGACTTGCGATGCGGAGTGAGTTGAGGAGGATTAAAAACAGAAAGTCTGACACTGCGAGGCTGGCGAGTAGAATATAACGAATCACATGAAATCTTGTTTCGAAGGCGATCGTCACTATTACCAGCAAATTACCAGGAAGACCGATCACATCGAAGAGAGCGTGGAACGCTGCAATAACTTGAGGGAAAACCATACTGGAATTGAAACTGTTTCGATAGCAAGTCTAACTCAATTACGCTTGCCCTTCTCCTTTATATTTAAAACACCTGACAATTTATTGTGACCAAGCACTTATTGTTAAAACAGTTTTCGAGGAAGTTACGAGCTTGGAATCACCAATAAAAGCTTGAACATTGTTCAGGATCACAATCGTATCTTTAAATAACTTGTGCCCGAACAATGTTGAATTTCCCGTGTTCAATTGAATGGCGGAAAATTAATTTGTCTACATCACATCGCAAAAACGCTTTATTTAATACCCGATTGTATTCTTTATCCTTCAGAGGAAGAGCTGCATTTTAGGAGCCTTAAAAGCGGTACGTTTGAGAAATGCTAAAAGCAATTGATTTTTGTAGAATTAGTGCATTTGAAGGATCCAACTTAAGGTGGCTCGATCGGGTTTTTGAGTGACGATACCTCTTAACTTTGAGCAACTAGCGTACCACGGTGAACAACCCAATAGAAAATCGATCGTTACTGCTGACCTAGAGAAAGATGAAAGTTTTAAATGAGGTAAGTTTGATCGAAATCGGAGTTACCATAGCAACGTAATGACGTCATCCCCCATTTTACATGAGAGCCAATTACTTGTCACCAAGAGATAATTCTGGAAAGCGCTCGACTGGATCTTCGACCTGACATATTTGTATTCACGTCTGCAAAATTTGAAGAATTTCTATGAGAGCGTTTTCGAGAAATTTTCGGGTGAAGTTTTAGGGTGTTAAAAAACAACAAAAACAAAACAATTTTGATCTGTTATTGAAAAGTATGCCCACAAAGGTTTGATGAAATAACATTTTGGTTTTAAATGAATGTTATATCATCTAATTGCTTTGTGTGAAAATTTCAGGGAAATCGTTGCATTTGATTTTTAGAAACGTTGGCTTGAATATGAACTTGTTTAGTGTGTTACGCGGCTTTTTTATCAAAAATTGACATTACACTTATTAAAATGGTTATGAATTAAAAAGCGTTAGATGAATTTTTTTTATATCTTTGTCCTCAAGGAGAATAATCAATATTCAATACAATCCCAGCGTTTCAAATTCATTGAAACGTTATAAAGCTGTCAATTTTGAGCCAAAACTCAGGAAAATATTGGACTGATTTTCACGCCAGTAGCTTGTTGCTCTCATTATGCATCTCCATTGTTTTGAATCGGCGTGCAATTGTAAATTTCACTACACCATGAATTCATATAACGCTTGGTTGCTTTCCGAAGATGTTCCGAAAACGTGCTGAGACTGGGATAAGATTGGGGGAGACCCACGTCTACTGACCTGTTTAAATTTTTCGTTGACTCCTTGCCATAAAAATTTATCTGGAACACTGACTGAGCACAGCAGCTTTCCGTTTACACTCACTGCTAACCGAAGTTTGCGCTTACTGCTAACCTTGAGGTTGGCACTCACTGCTGTCAGCCTGTCCATTGTTATTGTAATGCTGACCTGATACATTAGCACGTTTTTCGGAACATATTCGGAAAGCAATCAAGCGTTATATGAATTCATGATGTAGTGAAATTTACAATTGCACGCCTATTCGAAACAATGGAGATGCATAATAAGAGCAACAAGCCACTGGCGTAAAATTCAGTCCAATAATTTCCTGAGTTTAGGCTTTAAATTGACAGCCTTACAACGTTTCAATGAGTTCGAGACTCGGGGATTGTATTGAATATTGATTATTCTCCTTGAAAGCAAAGTTTTAAAAAAATTCATCTACCGCTTTTTAATTCATAATCATTTTAATAAGTGTAGGGTCGATTTTTGATAAAAAAGCCGTGTAACACACTAAACCAGTTCATATTCAAGCCAACGTTTCTAAAAATCAAATGGAACGATTTCCCCGAAATTTTCACATAAAGCAATTAGATGACATAACATTCATTTAAAACCAAAACGTTGTTTCATCAAGTCGCTGTGGACATACTTTTCAATAACAGTTCAAAATTATTTTCTTTTTGTTGTTTTTTAACACCTTAAAACTTCACCCGAAAATTTCTCGAAAACTCTCTCATAGAAATTCTTCAAATTTTGTAGACGTGAAGACAAATATGTCAGGTCGAAGATCCAGTCCAGCGCTTCCCAGAATTGTCTCTTGGTGACAAGTAATTAGCTCTCATGTAAAACGGGGGATGACGTCATCACGTTGCTATGGTAACTCCGATTTCGATGAAACGTACCTCATGTAAAACTTTCATCTTTTTCTAGGACAGCAGTAACGATCGATTTTCTATTGGGTTGTTCACTGTGGTACACTAGTTGCTTAAAGTTGAGAGGTATCGTCACTCAAAAACTCGATCGAGCCACCTTAAAAGCAACAACAACAACAACAAGCTTTATTTGCATGACTATAACAAAGTATTACAGTATTGCAAAAGCCACTTAAAATTTAATTATTAATTTCTTACTTAATTAAAATAACTAAAGAGATTACAACCATTTCTTATTTTTAACCATTCAGAGAGGTAGCCATTGTAACTAGTTTGTCTCTGTGTTCAAAGCATGACGAGATGAATGAAATTAATTGAATATTTATGAAATAATCAGTACAATTCATCACATGTGACAATAAGGTCTCATGTGATAATAGTCGTAGAAATGGGATTTTAGGTTCTATTTTAGAAAAGAACCTGTCTCTTATCGAAGAATAGCTCGGGCAATCTAGTAAAAAATGAGTTTCATCTTCAATTTTGTTACAATTGCAGAGACTACATAACCTCTCATCAAAAGCGGCGCTACAAGGCGGCGTCCCCTTAATTCTGGGCGCCTAAGGAGTCACACATTGCGAATTACATAGGGCCATTTATTTTCACGACGAGTTTTGTTGCTGTGGATGCCTTAGACTTTTGTAGCGGACTCATAGCTTAAGGTGTTTCGATACAGTTTTTTTAGGACCATACCTAACTTTTTGAATCGGCTCTTAGACAGTCTTCTCCTTGTCAGATCAACGTGAAATTTGCGATACTTGTTGGTTTTGGATTGAACTTTAGCGTGGTTTGCATTTTGTAAAAATCGATATTTCCATGACAACGATAAACAAAAATCCTCGAAAACAGTAAAATTGAATTTTTGCACGATCCAGCTTTCGCTTCGAAAAGAGAATACCAGCGTCTTAAACTGTGGTGTATGGCAAACAAAATATACAAGAACAAAAAAATTCTGTATGTTTGTTTTGAAGTAAATCACAAAAACATTTTCAACCTTAGTTTTTGCCTAGTAATAGTAAATACACTGAAAAATAATCAACGCTTTGATGAAATGGCTGGTAAATACTGTTAAAATGTGTCTTTTACTTACTATTTTACGCCTAGAAAGTTTTGTTGAAACTGGTGTTCGCGATCTCGAGAACGACTTGTTTTTCTAAGATCATTCGCATAAAGATTTTGTGGTAATTTTTTAATTTGAGCGCTTTTGCGAAAATCTTAAGAACGGCTTGATAGATTTTTTTAGAACATTAAAAATGCGTGCTTGACGATATGACCAATTTTAGTTTTGAGTCTTATTAACATTGATTCACTGGAACACTTTTAGATTTAACGTTAAAGAGGATGTATGAACCGACGGAAAGGCTTGCGTTACATATAAACAGTCGGCAAGTAAATGCTAATATATTCAAAGTAATGCGCAATGCATTCCTCCGTGATTTTTACTTTTCGTTGTAATCTACAGTCAGGGCTCGAGACTAACGGTAGCCAACTAGTCACAGACTAGTAGAAATTCCGTTCTGGCTAGTAGGTTTTGAGCTTTCACTAGCCATTTTGGCTAGTGAAAATTTCAAAGCACTAAAGCACCGGATGGAAACCAAACTAAATATTGCTTTTGATGATCGGATGCCAAAAGCAAATTGAGTGAGCACAAACGAAAACTCATTCCGTAAAAAGGATATCATAATGTTCGTGTGATACTTGTTTTGGCCTCTCAACGTTTTTCCCTACTAATTCTTGTCTCAGTTGGCAACGCTTCTCCGCCATTACTACGTGCGAACGAAATTAGCCGTCTTCAGAACATATCATCATACGTTTCCTTGAAAGGTCTATCAGTGCGTTCATATGATATTTGTCCACAAGTTAGTTAAGTACGTTCACACAATTCCATATTCTTCTCTTGTCGACTTTTTACCATTAATTGCTTCGTTCGTACAATAGTTTCTCTTCCCAGCGTTTCTCTCTACGTAACGTCTTCACAACATGTCTCCGTACGTAAGTAGGTTCGTCGATTTATTAGTCTAGCCTTCTCAACGTTTCTTAGTACGTTAGCACGTTCGCACGACATTGTTCTGGTCTTCCTAAGGTTTTCAGTGTGTTAGTACATTCGTACGATAAGTTGACACTGCTCAGCGTTTCTCTGTACGTTAGTATGGTCATACGGTATTAGTCTTGTCTTCTCAACGTTTATCCGTACGTAAGTGCGATTTATTTGTCTCATTTACGTTTCTCTGTAATATATTGTCCCACTGTAATAGTTCAGTTTGTCCGTTCGGCGTTCTTCCGTACGTCACACACGTTCTTACGGAATTAGCTTTGTCTAATAACGTTTCTCCGTAAGTTAGTTGTTGCGTATTTTATTAGTCTCCTGGTACGTTGGCAGTGTTTCTCCTAACTGTAGTGCATTTGCAACCAACGTGTTTGATATCTGTGATATGACTTCTCAACGTTTCTCCGTACCTTAGTAAGTTCGAACCTAATTAGTTTTGTCTGCTCAACGTTTCGCCGCACTTAAATACGCTTATAATTTACTAGTCTTCTCTTGAAGACGTTTTTCCGTACGTGAGTTGAGTGCTGTATCAGTCTTGTCTTTTTGACGTTTCTCCGTACCTTACAACGTTCGTACAATGTTAGTCTTGTCTTCCCATCGTTTCTCCGTAGGATGACATGCTCATATAAGGTTAACTGTTCGAGATATTCGTCATGATCTGACCGAAACGGAAAAGAGAGACGTGAGCTACAACGCGCCTGGGAATTTGCCCAGAAGGCACACAATACTTTGTATTCGTGTAAGGATCTTTAACCGTTGGAAAAAATAGTCAACATTCCAGTTCTTCACTCTTGAGATTTCAGAGAGGTATGTTTACAGTACTTAACTCGGCTAAAAATTAGACAAATATTATTGAACACAGTATGAGATTATGCAAAAAAGTCTGGCTAGTGAAAAGTTATCTTGGCTAGTGAAATCAAACCTCTCACTAGCCACTTGGCTACTAAGCTGAAAAGTTAGTCTCGAGCCCTGACAGTGCAACAAAGAACAAAGAAACCAGATAAAAATCACGAAGCAATGAATAACACATTACTTTGAATACATTTAGCATCTACTTGCCAACTGTGAATTTGTAACGCAACCTTCTCCGTCGGTTCATACAATTCTAGGATTTCTACTACAGAAAAAATTATCGCTATTAAGCCCCGAAGGGTAAATTGTCCTCAGACGATAAGCCCACTGGGCCTCCCTTTCCCTAAGCGATCTTTCATTCGAACCTTTGTCAACTAATTGAATTCTTACATCCTTAAGACCCCAATGATCTGGCTGATTAAAGTGCTTGTATATGATGTCATCCTTAACCCTATTCTCAGCAGTAAGTTTAACGTGACTACAACCCTTCGGGGCTTAATAGCGATGATTTTTTCTGTAGTAGAAATCCTAGGAGGGATCTGTTTTAAAATTTTAATTGTATTGAGTTTTAATCCCTATGCTTTAAATTACTGTATTTTTATTTGCTGTATATTTAGTTGTACAGAAGGGCGCGCGCTTGCGAGCGCGCGTGCCTTAGCTATTTAGCGTTTGACGTTTATTTTATTTGGTGCGCATATTGTAACGGTTGTAAACGCCCACATGTGCTCGCGTATTTTTACTGTTGAGCGTCTTACGTTACCTATAAGCGTATATATTGAAACGGCTCTAGCCGCTTGATCAGTTGCCCTGACGAAGTCTTTTACTTATCGGCAAGTCTTATTTCCAGTTTTTTTGTGGTTTTATATATATATATATATATATATATATGTTATCACAAATGAAGACAAGCATTAAACTTTTTTCACACACCTATATTTCGACGCCTTTTAGGCGTCTTCTTCAGGGTGAATAACCGTTGCCCTGCACGCGCCATACTATAAAAACAAGTTTCAAATGGAGCATCCACGCGCGCGCGCTACAACAAATCGTTAACTACCCTGCACGCGCGCGCCCACTAACTTTACATAAATCTACGTACGCCTTGAGCGCCTATTTTGTACAAAGAAAAAATCATTGTCATTCAATCCATTCGGATCTAGTGTGTTTAGTTTATAGGCCCATTGACCCTCTTTCTCGCGCAACTGTTGTTCTCCATTCACCCGGTCTATCAATTGGATCTTAACGTCACTCAGTCCATTATGTCCTTCACCACAAAAATGTCTGTACAATAGATCATCGGCCCTTTTCCCTGTCTGCGTCAACATTCCGTGTCGCCTAATCCTAGACTTATGGTTATTAAACCTCAGTCTAAATTTCGTAGTTGTGGAGCCCACATATTGCAACGAACATTTCTTACATGTAATTAAGTACACTACATAACTAGAATTACAGTTAAGGTTGTAATTGATCGAATAACTTTTATCGTCATGTGAACTCTTGAACCGACTGTTCCCATCCATGTATTTGCAAACTTCACATCTCCTCGACGAACATTTCACTGTCCCTAATACCAAATCCCTTGGTTTACGACTTTCCACCTTTGCACGTACCAAATAGTCCCCCAAGCTCTTTGGTTTTCTAAAAGCCACAAATGGAACATTCTTGATGGCGTTTTTACACCTATCCGACGACTCCAGAATAGGATGAAGGTCCCTGAGAATTTTGCTGGTGTCTGGCAAACGAGGATGGTATGTTACCACAAAAGGTGTTTTTGTAGAGCGTGGTTGGTTGCTTTTACTCAGAACTTCATCCCTCGTCATCCTTCTAACTTTATCAACTTGACCCTCAACGTACGCCTTCCTATAGCCCCTCTCCACCAAAAACTCCACCAAGTCTCTCACTCTCTCTTCAAAAAAACAAGACTTTGAACAAATTCTACGTAATCGCATCGCCTGGGCAAATGGAATACTTTTTTTACATGCACCCGGATGACAAGAACTGTGATGTAAATATTGATGACTGTCTGTGGGCTTAATAAACACGTCAGTCTCCAAAACGCTCTATATATATATATATATATATTTATTAAAAACTGGACTAGGTATATTGGAATTTCTAGCATTTTGATTGGCTCAACGGAGCTAGGCTATCAGCTCATATACCTGCTTCGACCAAATATGGTCAATGAACACTCAACAACAAAGTGAGCTGAAAGTTTTTTCCTCCCGAGCAACCCGGCGAGAAAAATGGACGAGAAAAATCACTTGCCAGCAAATTTAAATTAAGCAGAAATTCCAACAACGTCACCAACAAGCATCACCAACAGCGTCGTCTAACACAAGTCAAAATTGTTTGAAGGAACTGTGCAGAAATAGAAATTTAAGCATTAAGCGTTGCGTTTACAATTAATTTCTTTCATCGATCGTCGCGACGATCATTGAAATTGAACAAAAGGTAGGTATTATCAAAAAGGATTTCCACTTCAAAATATCAAGACAAGACATAAAATAAAACACAATGAAATGGGGCTGGAGCATTTAATAAAAACTATCACACATTCATGGCGAGTCGGTGCGAAAATCACGAAGCAGTCTAAACAAGTGCTAAAAAAATACAGCTGCAAACTACCAAGAAGGAAGGAAGGGCGAGATTGTTTTTCGGCTTTAACATGCAAAATCAGGACACTGGTTTACCTGCACTTGTTGTAGCTCTATGTTCCAACAGGTCCAAATGCTCAGATAGAAATTGGATGCCATGTAAACGGAGTTGAATCGCTTTTCCAGTTGTTTGAATGTTGTTTTTACCATTCCGTCCGCAACCTCTAAACCGAGAACAACTGCATTTTGCGCTTTGCGTTTAACAAACTATGATGGTGAATTCTAATGTTCCTCGCTACAGTAATCTTGCTTCTGAGCTGCATAGAAAATACCTCTTCAAGTTCAACTGTTCAAATTTGTTCTGTCTTCAGTTCGATCAAACACGCACATGATGGCTCCGTTGTGCGAACAGATTACAAACTTGTTCAGTTTCAACTCCAGCAGCTATATGGTGAAATTGTACAGCTTCAATCCGCTTTGAACGATGATTACAACAATGTTCAGGAAAAGTCAAACATGTACCATATTTCAGAGCCAATAATTAGAAGATTTTTTTTCCAAAACGTGTGCTACTTTGTTCACTTTCGAGCAGTTTTCATTGATTCATTCAGCTTTGCAATGAAACGGTGCAACACTTCGCAAGGTTTTGGCGCCTTTTTCGTTCAGTCATGTGATCGATTCTTGTTCCGCTTAAATTTCTTTTCTCATTTTTCCCGTTCTTTCTGATTTTTTTTTTTTAATAGTGGTTAAGTTTTTAATAAAACAATTATTCTACTCGGGCTTGCTGGATATCAAATGATTATAACCAACTCGGCGCTACGCGCCTCGTTGGTTATCTATCATGCGATATCCAGCGCGCCCTCGTAGAATAATTGTTATATATATATATATATATATATATATATATATATATATATATATATATATATATATATATATATATATATATATATATATGTATGTATATATAGGAGCCATGCTGTTCAAGGCCTTATAGGTTAGAAGCAGTATTTTATAGGTTATCAGTCCTAGACTGTACAGGGAGCCAGTGGAGAAACGCTAGAAACTGATTATGGTTTGTTACTCCTTGGACAAGATCATTTGATTTCTTTTCTCGTGATGTTGTAGGAGGATTTTGTGTAAGGGAAAAGGCGTTTAATTTGAATTTCAGTACATTTTATACCCAAACCGTGAAATTCCCTGTGACGAAGCTTCTTTAATCGAGGTAATTTATCTGTTTTTGACTCGCAAACCTACTTTTTATATTTTTTTTCTTTTTATCATGCATCCAAATTAATGTCAAGGGCCCACAAAGGTTCGTTTCGGGGGAATATATGGTTCGGAAGGCCTAAATCGCCTGAGATATTGGGATTTAATTGTGAGGAGAAAGTACAGCTTAGTCCATTTGGAAAGCCTGTGTTTTCAAATGCTGGCCAATTCGAACGTTTTTCCCGGCTGCTGACATGCACCGGTTCAGTGTTCTAAAGGACCAATTACAAACTGTGGAAGTCTGAAACTGTCATCAACGGGTTACAAAACTGTTCAAGCTACTTAATATAAACAGGGTGAAAAATGGCAGCTGAGGCTGAAAAACCTATGACCTGAATAATTGCTGAAATAAAGTACATTAAAATAAACAATTTTAATTATGAAATATTTTATAAATGAAAATTATTCATTGGCATCAGTATGAGTTACAAAGAACATGGTGAAAAATGGGAAAGCTGCTATAGAGAAATCTAAACATTCAAAACACCAAATCAGTAAAATGTCAATAACTTGAACACTGCACCCTAGAAACAATTCAGATTTAACAGTTTCTCCAAGTAGGGATCGTGGCCAACGAACACTGTCAGCGTTTTCATATGATTGCCGAATGTTTGATAAATCATCTCTGCGATATTGTGGGATACATTTCCAACACCGCCATGCAATCGCTTTCGATCGCCCGCGCGTTTTAATGTTATCTTTGCATTATGGTAATCAGCTATTGTTGGTGATCTTTCTTAATGCGGGTCTCTCTTTCCTTCCGCGTGTTTGCTGATCGGCAAACAAATTATATGCATTGTATCTTTGAAGCATGGCTTTTCAAGTGAAGAAAATTGGCCGAGTGAGACGAAGTACCACTTTGTTGAAATAAACATCGTGGTTTAGGTAATGAGCAATTGTGGAAACTGGTCCAGAATTAGTTCGTATAATTCGTTCGTATGGCGTTTTGTCGTCATCCGCATCTCCAGCTTATTCAGCACGCATGCAATGTTTTAGAGCTTCATATCGATTTATTCACTCTTATTTACTGCCATATACGTGAAGCTTATTTTCTCGAAGCCTCGCTCATTATCTCATTTATGGTGTTAAAAACTCGTGAATCAAAAAATGTGCAATACCGTGCTCATTTATCATTAAATAAGCATATGTAATGAATCAGGTATTCTATGCTATGACTGAATTGACATGGTAAAAATTTTCATCACAGAGATTTGACAGACCATATGAAGAGAAAAGGTTTGTAGAATCGTTTGAGAATTTAGATGACTTCATGTTCTTCCAACTCGAGCTAGTTACCTAATTTAGATAAACTATCTGCTTTTGATGCGTAAACGTTCATTTTTTAATTTTATCAGTTCATCTTCAAACTCTTTGCACTAGAATTACAACACCTGCAGCATTATGTTGTCCTCTCATGAACGATGTCGAGGCCGTCTAACATAATCTCCTCATCTCCTCAGAGAAATCCAGTTCAATTGGATAAAACGCACATTACGTTTACTATCAAAAACTTTGAAAGAATAATTTTTGGACAAAAAGTCACAATAAGGAAAATTAGACAAATGAGTGAAAGGCTTAATCGAAAACTGGAACCTCAAAAAGTCATCCATTCTTTAAATTTGAATGATGGCTTAATTGTGGGATAGTTGGACATATTCCGCATGCAACTAATCGAGGCACATAACTCTGGAAATTTGCATTGTAATGATAGCATTCAGATGTTGCTGCAACTCCCTGAGAATATGAAATTTTCTTCGTTGAAAATGAAAGTGAAAGTTTGATTTCGTGCATAGTAAATGCACTTAGTTGCTTGATTTCAAGACACAATTTCCGCCCAATGTGTTTGGAGAAAAGGAACGTTGTTTGTTTCCTATAAAACAAAATACTTCTCAAATGTTGATAAGCTTCCTTGATAATATAAAGTAATTGCGTTGAAAATGAAAGAAAAAAAAAGAGGTACAAAGGTTTTTTCCATGAAAAAACAAAGTGCTATTCAAGTTATATGACATAAATTGCAGTAAACCACCAAATAATGGGCTCAGTCACATCTCCCTCAAAATACTAAAAAGAGCAAGATCGCTTCTTAAATCTGTTTCGATGCCAATATGTTTTTCCCCCAAGTCATTGCAGCGTTCAGCGCACTTTATGACGCGATTGGTCTTCCTGGAAACTTGCTGGTAATAATAACGATCGTCATGGAAACAAGATTTCATGTGATGCGGTACGTTCTGCTTGCGAGCCTCGCAGTGTCAGACGTTCTGTTTTTAATCCTCGTCAACTCTTTCCGCATGGTTAGCGTTGCACAAGAAACATGGCTATACGGCGAGACAATGTGCCACCTCAATGCATTCTTTGCAAGATACTTTTATATCAACACGGTTCTTCATCTGATGGCGGTGTCTTATGACCGCTACCTCGCAATCGTTAAATCGCCTCTGACGTACGATGGGACGATTACCAAATGTAAAATGGCTGTCATAGCTCTGATCTGGGTAATCCCGATTGCTTTGTCCATCGATCCGTTCCTCGGATGGGGAAAGCCTTACGTGTACAACCCTGAGGTGTTCTTTTGCCAACATGGATGGGCAGCGCAGGGTGGTTCAAGCGGATGGAGAACGATGATGGCCACCGCGTTCCTAGTTGTTCCATTTCTGGTAATCGTGTTCCTAAACGGATTGGTCTACAAGGCAGCGAAAGCCCAAGCGAACGCCGAAGTGATCCAAATTGGAAACCTGACCGGTTCTGAAAGCCAACAACAAGACACTTCAAGGCGAAGGATCGAACGGAAGGCAGCCATCGATGTCAGCATTATCATTGCTGCGTTTTTGCTATGCTACCTCCCTACCTGGGTCGTGGGTATTTCCCGTCACTTCGTCAAAAATATCAAAATTCCAGCCCAGGCAGTATTGGTCACATCATGCATCGCTTTTGTCAGCTCGCTGTGTAACCCGATCATCTATTCCATCCGAAAAAGAGAATTCCGAAGAGCAGTTAAGAATGTCTTCAGGCGGATTGGACTTTATGAAAATTCTAACGACATCGACAACAACGTGATTGGCATGAACAATTTAAGATTCGGAGCGAACCCCAGCACAGATATCTCCACTTCAACGTCCGCAGCAACGATCGTCGCACAACATCAGGGTGATAGAAGATTGAATGGAAGCACGGAAAGAACTGGAGTGAATTTTCAGAGAAGATGTCTTTCTCCAATTCCAGAGATCTCTGACAAAGATGACTAATCTAACAGCATTCTTGACAGCTCACATTTTGTGGGGTTCCCGCCCGTCGTTAAAAAGTTTAAAACGTAAACGTTTTGTCATATCAAACTTCCGTTTAAATTGTGAATTCTCTTTACTCCTTCCGTATACAATACTTGTAGTGTTGATTACATACGGTTGGTGGTGCATCAAGGCAATAACGTACAGTTGATTATTTTATTTATTCTAATTACCAGTTTGCTTGGCAATGTATTGACTTCGTAAAGAGATTTTAGGTGTCGATCACTCCTGCGAAGTAATATTGTGATAAGAGAAGAGTAAACCATTGATACTAACTTAGTCTGTCTTAGTTCCTTCTTCCTAGAATCAAACACTGTTTCACACAAAACACTTGTGAAGTTTGAGCCTTCTGTCTTATCTCTAAATTGAACGACACTTTTCTTTTGACACTGTTTGTTATAGCGTATAGTGTAATTCAATTTTCTTTCAAATCGTTAAAGCTACTGAGCAGTATTTACTGTGGTGCTATATGATAAACCATTATAACATTTTGCTGAAACATTTTTTTGAACGAAGATCTAGATTCTTTCATTCGCAAGCCTGGTTTTCATATGATCACCAGCGATTGCTCGGTCGTTGAAGAAAGTGTAATTGTAGCGAGCAATTAGAAACATAACAGCCAGGACAACGCTGAATAGCGAACAGCACATGTTCCCGACGTCATATTAATGATCCGTCTCCGGGGTTGTTGCAGTCGAGTTTTTAAAGCAATTTTGTGCCCGTTCTCCCCAAACGAAAATTACTCGGAAATAGTTGTAGATAGAAAATAAATCCAGGCGCCTAAAAACGCAAAGAAATGTATATCTTAACCATTTAACACCGTGTTTGACGTTACGCTTTGTTTTTTAACTGAAAATCCATTGAAAATTGCCTCCATTTTGAAAAGGCTGTGTTTTCAACTGCTGGCCAATTTTAAAAGCGTTTTTCACCACTGTCAACATCCAGTGTTCCAAAGGACTACAAACAAACCGTAGAAGCCTGGAACTGTCATCAAAGGGTCACAAAACTGTTCGAGAAACTTTATTTAAAGAGGGTGAAATCTGACAGCTGAGGATTAAAAACCTATGGCCCTGTATAATATAAACACAATTTTAATTATAAATAAAATTAAATAACATTTAAATTATGAAACATTTTATCAATGAATATTATTTATTGGAATCTGAGTCACAAAGAAAACAATAATAAAAAATGAGAAAGCTGCTAAGAAATATAAATGATTAATAGATTAAAATGTGGTAACTTACTAATAGCTGAAAGATTTAAACGAACTAACAGTAGGTTTGTTTCTAATTTCGTCAGGAAAAGTGTTCTGTCATTGCGTAATGACGGCTATACTTTGAACAACTTGATCTTCGGGAAATAATTAAAACCTCAACTGATCTTTGGGAAGACTTATTAAAGTTTTGGGTTAATGGGTACGACTCGAGCCAGCCGTGGTTAAATTTTCTAAATGAAGCAAAATTAGAGACCGCGTTATGAGATTCTATTGTGGGGATAACTTGGTTTTCATATGATTGCTTGAACACTGCGCCCTGGAAACAATGCACATTTAAAAGTTACCCTAAGGAGGGATCGTGGTAGCTATTGATCGCCAACGAACACTGATCTGCCTTTCCATATGATCGCTGAATTTTTGATAAGGTTTCTCTGCGATATTTAACAATTATTCACTTCAGTGGAGGTGAATAGTGGTGGATATTTGCCGAACCACGAAGCGGCCTGGTAAATATCTACCATCCTTCAGAGACACTAAGGTGAATAATTGTTTTAGTGTATATACCAAACCAGAGGATAGCCAGCACCAATTGGTTCCTTTTTTCCCGGGAAATGAGCGAAAACTCTCGCGCGCTAAAATCCAGGGAAATGCCGGGAGGTAAACAGAAGATACGTGTATCCCGAGTTTGAGTAGTCAACCAGCCAATCAGCGCACGAAATACACTATCCAATGGTTTGGTATATACCTATTTCAAAAAAGATTGCTTCAGTGATGCATGTTTGATAGACCGCAGTGCATCATGCTGGTTAAATTTATGGCTGCTTTTCTCTAGCTATTACTCCTAAAGCAAGAGCAAACGTATATTTTTTATGATTTGGTTTTCTCCTGTGGTGTCTTCAGCGAGAAAAGTGATCAATACATTTATTTATAGCAAATATGATGCTTTGCTGTCTATGAAACAAGGATCATGTATCATGTATCACTGAAGCAACCTTAATTGAAATAGGTGTATACTAATTAAACAATAGAGTTTTTCTGTCGACGGCACTATCGTGCAATAGGTTGCTCAAGGAAATTTGCTATTCACAACAAATATTAGCCCGGGAACGTAGTTCGAGGACTTATATGAAGTTTGAACATCAAATGTCCGAGGGAACCTATCACACATAGGGCCTGAGACAGAAGAACTCTATTGTTTTTATTGTACAGCGCTAAACTTTGAGCGAAAAATGCTGACAATTGCAATGCGATTATTACGTTACGAAAAATGGAGCAGAAAAGCCCCTAAGGTGATTGACGTGTGCACGCAAGCATTTTAATGCACGTTCTTTATTTCTAATAATTTACACTGGAAATGGTTAAAAAGCTAACAATTGTTTTTCACGGGAAATTGACAAAAACGGCAATGTGCGCTGATAGGCGTCCGCTGAGGAGACACGCTATCGTGTCACGTGATTGATTTCGACCAATGGAAAAACGCCAAAATTTGGCGTTGCACTCTAATGTGGGGTACGTTTCGAATACCGTCAATCGCTTTCAATTGCCCGTGCGTTTCAATGTTATCGCTGCGTTTTGGTAATCAGCTATTGTAAGTGATCTTTCTTAACGCGGGTCTCTCTTTCCTTCCGCGTGTTTGCTGATCGGCAAACAAGTTGTATGCATTGTATCTTTGTAGCCCGGCTTTTCAAGTGAAGAAAATTGGCCGAGTGAGACAAGGTACCACTTGAAACGGATCCAGAATTCCAGTTGTCGATGAGTCCAATTCATGGCGTAATTGTCAATACCAACGTTATTACGGATATTACGGAAAGTCGATGAAAACAATTGAATGATAACTTTTTGCTCAATTGCAACAATTGCCAAGTAATTTGGTCACCAAGGCCTAAGGCTAAATTTGACAACGGTTTGCATTACCGTAGGTCACACGAAGACATCCAAAGATAGCGAAGATGCATGATTTGAGGTCCCGCGAAGCATACTTTAAACCATGCGAAGGCTTCCAAAGATTTTCGACAATGATATAAAGTCTTTCAAAGTTTTCCCAGGGTGAGCTGAAGTCATTCGAAGATTTCCGAAGGTGAGCGGAAGCCTTCGGGAGGCTTCCAAAAATCACCCAAAGATTCCGAAAATGTACGAAGATAAGAGTTTTGTGATTATTATCAAATTGAATGATCTTTTGATTAACAAAGTTTTCCTTACATTTCTTTTACACAGTTATTTTATAGTCAGATGGCGTTTTCATCCGCATCTCCAGCTCATTGAGCATGTAATGTTTTAGAGTTTCATGTCGCTTTATTCACAACCTCGTCCCAACAATCGTGGAGTATTTTGTCACGTGACACACGAAGAAATGGCTTTTTCGGAGGTTGTTTCTAGCGTCTGGCGGCCCTGTTTATTTTCTGCAATCGGAAACCGTTGTCCAAACGAAACGAAGACATTTCATCGTGTTTACCTAAAGAAATTCTAACGAATTTTTGGAGCCACATTGGCAGCCTTGGCCAGGGGTTTCTCCGACCGCCATTTTGAACGAAGAGAAGGCCCTGGGGACGAGGTTGCTTTTTCCACTCTTGTTTATTGCCATATACATGAAGAGTATTTCCTGGAAGCCTCGCTCACTGTTAAAAACTGGTGAATCAAAAAACGTGTAATAGTCTACATTTATCATTAAATATATGTATGCAATCGAACAGGTATTTTACGCTATGAATTGATATGGTAAAAATTTTCATCACAGAGATTTGAATGACAATATAAAGAGAAAATGTTTGAGGATCGTTTGAGAATTTGGACGACTTGATGTTCGATCTTCCGGTTAATTAATTTAGATAAACTGTATCTGCCTTCGATGGGCAAACCTTTCTAGATTTTATCATTTCATCTTCAAACTTTTTATCATAGATAATTTCTACTAGAATCATAACACCTGCAGCACTACATCGTCTTCTCATGGACGACTTCAAGGCCCTCTAACTTAATCTCCTCAACAAAAAGCCAGTTGAATTTGTTATATAGTTGTAAACCCTCCACGTATCCTATTTTGGTCTTCTTCGGTGGTTCATTGGATGAAACTCACAGTAGGTTATAATTAAAAACTTTGAAAAGATATTTCTGAACAGAAAGTCATAGTAAGAAAAATAAGACAATAATTAATCTAAAATTGGAACTTTAAAAAGTCCGCCATTCTTCAAATGTGAATGATGACTTATTGTAGGATAGTTGCACGTATTTCGCAGGCAACGAATCGAGACACACAACTCTGGAGATTTATATTGACAATATAGCATTCAAATATTGCCACAATTCTTAGATAGTGTGAAGTTTTCTTTGTTGAAAATGAAAGTAAAAGTTTGATTTTGTGCAAAGTAAATGCGCTTTGTTGCTTGTTTTCGAGACACAATTTGCGCCAAATGTGTTCGGAGAAAAGAAAGACTGCAGTTTGTTCCCATGAAAAACAGTGCTACGAGAAAATGCGCTTTGTTGGTTGTCTTCGAGAGATAATATCTGCCCACTGTTTGTTAGAAAAAGGTAGAAGTTTTTTCTCATGAAGAACAAAGTGCCATTCAAGTTATATGAAATAAAATGCAGTAAACCGCCAAATAGTAGGCTCAGTTACATCTGCCTCAGAATACAAGAACGAGCAAGATTGCTTCTTAAATTAGTTGCGATGCCAATATGGTCTTGCCCCAAATCATTGCAGCGTTCCACGCACTTTTTGATGCCATTGGTCTCCCTGGAAACTTGCTGGTAATAATAACGACTGTCGTGGAAACAAGATTTCGTGTGATACGGTACATCCTCTTCGCCAGCCTCGCAATATCAGACGTTCTGTTTTTAATCCTCGTTAACTCATTCCGCATCGCAAGAATAGCACAAGAAACATGGCTATACGGCGGGACCATGTGCCACCTCAGTGCATTCTTTACAAGATACTTCTACATCAACACGGTTCTTCATTTCATGGCGGTGTCTTATGACCGCTACGTCGCAATCGTCAAGTCGCCTCTGACGTACGATGGAACGATTACCAAATGCAGAATGGCTGTCATAGCTCTGATCTGGGTAATCCTCATTGCTTTGTCCATCGATCCGTTCCTCGGATGGGGAAAGTACGTTTACAACCCTAAGGTATGTTTTTGCCAACATGGATGGACGGGGCAGAGTGGTTCAAGCGGACAGAAAACAGCGATAGCCACCGCGTTCCTTCTTGTGCCATTTCTGGTAATTTTGATCCTTAACTGGTCGGTCTACAAGGCGGTGAAGGGTCAAGCAAACGTCGAAGTGATCCAAATTGGAAGCCTGGCCGGTTCTGAAGGCGAACAACAAGAAACTTCAACACGAAGGATGGAACGGAAGGCAGCTATCGATGTCAGCTTTATCATCGCCGCTTTTTTGCTGTGCTACCTCCCTTCCTGGGTCGTGGGGTATGGTCGCCAGCTCGAAAAAATATCGAAATTCCAGCCCAGGCAGTATTGGTCACATCATGCATCGCTTTTGTCAGCTCGCTATGTAACCCGATCATCTATTCCATCCGAAAAAGAGAATTCCGAAGAGGGTTAAGAATGTCTTCAGGCGGATTGGACTTTATGAAAATTCTAACGACGTCCACAACAACGTGATTGGCATAAGATTCGGAGCGAATCCCGGCACAGACATCTCCACTTCAACATCCCGCAGCAAAGATCGTTACACAACATCAGCTTCTCATGGAAGATTGAATAGGAGCACGGGAAGAACTGGGGTGAATTTTAAGAGGAGGTGTCTTTCTCCAATTCCAGGGATCTCTGAGAAAGATGACTAATCTAACAGCATTCTTGACAGCTTACATTTTGTAGGTTTCGCCCGTCGTTAAAAAGTTTAAAACGTTAAAGTTTTGTCATGTCAAACATTGAATTGTTAATCTCTTTACTGCCTCATGATACATACTTGTAGTGTGAATTACACATTGTTGATGGTGTATCAAGGGAATAACGTACAGCTGATTATTTTATTTATTCTATTTACCTGTTTGCTTGGCAATGTAATGACTTCGTGAAGAGATTTTAGGTGTCGATCACTCCTGCTAAGTAATATTGTGATAAGAGCAGAGTGTAAACCATTGATACTAATTTAGTCTGTCTTCGTTTCTTCTTTCTAGAATGAACATTGTTTTACGCAAAACTCTTGTGAAGTTTTATTTTTCTGCCTCATCTCTAAATCATAACCATTCACCCTAAATATAAGTTTTGAACGGCACTTTTCTTTTGACGCCGTTTGTTATAGTGAATAGCATAATTCATTTTTTTTTCAAATCGCTATTGAGCAGTATTTATTATGGTGCTATATGATAAACCATGATAATATTTTTCTGAAACCTTTTTTAAACGAAGATCTAGATTCTTGAATTCGAAAGCCTGGTTTCCATATGATCACCAACGATTGCCCGGTTGCTGAACAAAGTGTGATTGTAGGGACCAGGTGGAAATATAACATGCAGGACAGGGCTGAATAACGCACAGCACATTTTCCTGACGTCATCGTAGTGTCTCGTTTCCGGAGTTGCTGCACTTACGTTTGAGGATTTTTTCCCCTGTTCTCCCCCAAACGAAAATTGCTCGGAAATAATTTCAGATAGAAAATAAATCCAGCCGCCTAAAAACGGAAAGAAATGTATGTCTTAACCATTCGACACCGTGTTTAACCATTAGCTTTGTTTTTCTAACTGACAGAAAATCGAGTGGGAATTCTCCGCCATAAGGCCTGTGTTTTCAACTGCTGGCCAATGCACCGATTCAGTGTTCTAAAGGACTACAAACATATTGTAGAAGCCTGAGACTATCGTCCCAACGGGTCACAAAACTGTTCAAGGAACTTTATTTAACGAGGGTGAAATATGACAGCTGAGGATGAAAAACCTATGGCCTGTATAATATAAAAGCAATTTAAATTATAAATAAAATTAAATAACATTTAAATCAGTTATGAAACATTTTATCAATGAATGTTGTTTGTTGGCATTTGAGTTACAAAGAAAACAATAATGAAAATGAGAAAGCTGCTAAGAAATATAAACATGCAAAACACCAAATGATTAAAATGTTGTAACTTACTCAAAGCGACGTCTGCGCAGCTTTATAAGATATTCCCGAAGTTGTGGACAGGTTTCAACGAATTAACAGTAAGTTTTTTTCCAATTTCGTCAGGAAAAGTGTTCCGGCATTGCGTAATGGCGGCTACTCTGAACAACTTGATCTTCGGGAGATAATCAAATCCCCAATTGATCTTTGGGAAGACTAATTAAACTTTTGGGCAGAGTAATGAACTTTGGGTAAACGGGTACGACTCGAGTCAGCGATGGTTAAATTTTCTAAATGCAGCAAAATTAGAGACCGCGTTATGAGATTCTATTGTGGGGATAACTTGGTTTTCATGTGATTGCTCGATCACTGCGCCCTGGAAACAATGCACATTTAAAAGTTACTCTAAGCAGGGATCGTGGTAGCTATTGATCGCCAACGAACACTGATCCGCGTTTTCATAATTATGATCGCTGAATTTTTGATAAGGTTTCTCCACTTAAGTGGAGGTGAACAGTTGTGGATATTTGCCGAACCGCGAAGCGGCCTGGTAAATATCTGCCACTCCTCAGAGACACTGAGGTGAATAATTGTTTCAGTATATACCCAATTAGTGGATAGCGAGCTCTAAATGGTTCCTATTTCCCGAGAAATGAGCCAAAGCTCTCACGCGCGAAATCCAGAAATATGCCGGAAGGTGAATAGAAGATACTATCCGCCCGAGTTTGAGTAGTCAACCAGCCAATCAGCGAGCAAGAAACACTATCCACTGGTTTGGTATACACTAATTAAGCAATAAAGTCTTTCGAACGCTCCCAAAATTCACCCATAAAACTTCGAATAATTTCCAAGGTGAGTTTTCGATGCTTGCCGAATCACGGTGATCTTTCTGTCACCAAAGTCTTACTATACAAAGGCTAACGTCACACAGTTACTTTGTGGTACTCATTTTTAAATGGCGTTTTATCTTCTTCCACATCTCCAGCTTATTGACAGTGTAATAAAGAAATTTGTAAATGTCAAGCGGAGTGCTTAACCGCTTCTATTTACTCTTATTTATTGCAATTTACATGCAGTCAACTTTCTCAAAATTCACGTTCGCTGACCTATGGTTCAGAAAAAAACTCCTGAATGAAAAAGCGCAATAATCTACATTTATCATGAAATAAGCGTATACAACTGACCAGGTATTTTATGCTATGAAATGACATGATTGTTGTTTTTGTCATAGAGATATGAAAGAGAACAAGGTTTGTTGGATCATTTGAGGCTTAACAGGACTTCACATCAATCACATGCTTCCAGTCACTCAATAAAGGCTGCCTCGTCCCCAGGCGTCCCTCCTCATGGTGCACGTGGCGTTGTGGGATAGGTGCACTGCAGCTGGGGACGAGGCAACAATAAAGGGGCTTTGTCATCTATTATTAGTGTAATGTTTTTAAGTTTTCGCCTTTTTTCTTGGAAAATCGCTGGCAACTGATTATGGTTTGTTCCTCCCTGGACAAAATCATTCGATTTCTTTTCTCGTGATTTTCTAGGAGCATTTTGTGGTACATTTTATACCCAAAACGTGAAATTCGCTGTGACGAAGCTTCTTTAATCTAGGTAATTTATCTGTTTTTGACGCCAAACCTGCTTTTTAGATTTTTTTCTATTATTAATGTCAAGGGCCCACAAAGGTTCGTTTTGGGGGAATATATGGTTCGGAAGGCCTAAATCACCTGAGATATTGGGATTTAATTGTTAGGAGAAACTACGAAATCGGGGGCACCCAACGAGAAAGTTGTAGCAAAATGCTTGAAACTCATTGTCTGCTTTCTAGGATTGTTTTAGGGGTTTATAAAGGCACATTTGTGCAAGCTAATATCGATTGACGTGTTCGGATTTTTTAGCTGAAAATTTAGGCCTTGGAAAATTTCAGGAAACAGAATCCCATCCGCCGAATCTCCCAGCCGCTGACGGCTTTCC
The DNA here is from genome assembly GCA_964030785.1 of Siderastrea siderea. Lineage (NCBI taxonomy): Eukaryota > Metazoa > Cnidaria > Anthozoa > Scleractinia > Rhizangiidae > Siderastrea > Siderastrea siderea. Next base: position 29,094,654 of record OZ034974.1, read on the forward strand.
GAAATGCTAGCTGACCTTATTTTGTACTCTAAACGACACATTTGTCCCTCCGAAAACAATGGGAACTAATACGTCCTCTTGTCACAAATGTCCGACGTGATCTTTGCCGAAGAAATCTCTAGCTTTCACTACAATTAAATCCGAATCTCTTAGGCGATTTAGGTCAGCTAACTGTTCGTATCCGGTAATTTTTTGGACAAAACTCACAGTTACGTTAAATCCTGCAGCTTCACTTGAAAGATATTTCTGGATAATACCACCGAAATTTCTTGCTAGCAGCAACGAAACGACGCAGTTTAGAAAAAACGATAACACGATTTAATTTTGTGGAAGACATGTTTCGGAAAACACCCCAAACTTTTACTTTCATTTTCAACGCAAAAAGACTCAAGGAATTGTACATCCATTTCAATAGCCCTTTGTTTTTCATTGGAAACAAACCTTAGTTCTTCATTTCTCCAAACATACTGGGCGAAAATTTATTCAAAACAAGCAACGGAGCACATTTATTGTTGCATAATTAGTCATCATTTCTTTTGTAATCATCACTTTTTTGTAATATTTTTCATATATAAATAGTTACAATCATGCTATGTTCTGTAGAACTGATGATAGATGTTCAACATCCGAAACAGTATCTTCCACAAAACTAAAAGGCGTTGTCGTTTTTCTTAACTGCGTCATTTCTGGATAAATAGTCAAAGTAAGGACAATAAGACAATGAAAGGTTTATTAAGAATTGGAACTTTCTAAAATCTTCCATTCTTCAAATATGAATGATGGCTTAATCGCAGGACAGTTGCACGTATGTCGCAAGTAAAGTTTCGAGGCAGATAACTCTGGAAATTCACACTAAAATATTAGCATTCAAATATAGCTACTGTTCTTGAGAACATGAAGTTTATCGCGTTTAAAAATACGGTAAAAAGTTTGATTTCATGCAACACTGAATAAATGCGCTTCGTTGCTTGTTTTCGTTAAATTTCCGCCCAGTATGTTTGGAGAAAAGAAGAACTGAGGTTTGTTTCCCATGAAAAACAAAGGGCTATTGAAATAGATGTACAATTCCTTGAGAATATGAAGTCTTTTCGCGTTGAAAATGAAAGTAAAAGTTTGGTTTCATGCAAAAGTAAATGCACTTCCTGGGTTGTTTTCGAGACAAAATTTCCACCCGGTGTGTTTGGAGGAAAGGATCACTAAGGTTTGTTCTCCATGAAAAGCAAAGTGCTATTCAAATGTTGATTAAATTTCTTGACAACATGAAATTTTTCTGCGGTAGTAACGGGGTAGTAAACGTTTAATTTCATGCAAAGTAAAACTGCGCTTTGTTGGTTGTCTTCGAGATACAATTTCCGCCTACGTGGGCTTGAAAAAAAAAGGTAAAGAGGTTTTTTCCCCACAAAAAACAAAGTGCTATTCAAGTTAGAAGAAATAAATTGCAAGTAAACTGCCAAAACATAGACTCAGTCACATCTGCTTCAAAATACTAAAACAAGCTTGCTTCTCAAATCAGTCTTGTTGCCAGTATGGTTTTCCCTCAAGTTACTGCAGCGTTCCACACACTTTTCGACGCGATCGGTCTTCCTGGAAATTTGCTGGTAGTAATAACGATCGTCTTGGAAACGAGATTTCATGTGATTCGTTATATTTGGCTCGCCAGCCTCGCGGTGTCAGACATCCTGTTTTTAATCCTCGTCAACTCTTTCCGCATGGTAAGCATTGCACAAAAAACATGGCTATACGGCGAGACAATGTGCCACCTCAATGCATGCTTTGCAACATACTTCTACATCAACACGGTTCTTCATCTGATGGCGGTGTCTTATGACCGCTACGCCGCAATCGTCAAGTCGCCTTTGACGTACGATGGAACGATTACCAAATACAGAATGGCTGTCATAGCTCTGATCTGGGTAATCCCGATTGCTTTTTCCATCGGTCCGTTCCTCGGATGGGGAAAGTACGTTTATAACCCTGAGGTATTCTTTTGCCAATATGGATGGACGGCACAGAGTGGTTCAAGCGGATGGAGAACGGTGCTGGCCACTGCGTTCCTAGTTGTTCCATTTCTGGTAATCGTGTTCCTAAACTGGCGGGTCTACAAGGCAGCGAAAGCCCAAGCGAACGCCGAAGTGATCCAAATTGGAAACCTGGCCGGTTCTGAAAGCCAACAGCAAGACACTTCAAGGCGAAGCATCGAACAGAAGGCAGCCATCGATGTCAGCATTATCATTGCTGCGTTTTTGCTATGCTACCTCCCTACGTGGGTCGTGGGTATTTCCCGTCAGTTCGTCAAAAATATCGAAGTTCCAGCCCAGGCAGTATTGGTCACATCATGCATCGCTTTTGTCAGCTCGCTGTGTAACCCGATCATCTATTCCATCCGAAAAAGAGAATTCCGAAGAGCAGTTAAGAATGTCTTCAGGCGGATTGGACTTTATGAAAATTCTAACGACATCGACAACAACGTGATTGGCATGAACAATTTAAGATTCGGAGCGATCCCCAGCACAGACATCTCCACTTCAACACCCACAGCAGCGATCGTCGCACAACATCAGGGTCATGGAAGATTGAATGGAAGCACGGAACGACCTGGAGTGAATTTTCAGAGAAGGTGTCTTTCTCCAATTCCAGAGATTTCTGACAAAGATGACTAATCTAACAGCATTCTTGACAGCTCACATTTTGTGGGGTTCCCGCCCGTCGTTAAAAAGTTTAAAACGTAAACGTTTTGTCATATCAAACTTCCGTTTAAATTGTAAATTCTCCTTACTCCTTCCGTATACAATACTTGTAGTGTTGATTACATACAGTTGGTGGTGTATCAAGGCAATAACGTACAGTTGATTATTTTATTTATTCTAATTGCCAGTTTGCTTGGTAATGTATTGACTTCGTAAAGAGATTTTAGGGGTCGATCACTCCTGCGAAGTAATATTGATCGATATTGAGATAAGAGAAGAGATTTCTGACAAAGATGACTAATCTAACAGCATTCTTGACAGCTCACATTTTGTGGGGTTCCCGCCCGTTGTTAAAAAGTATGAAACGTAAACGTTTTCTCATATCAAACTTACGTTTAAATTGTAAATTCTCTTTACTCCTTCAGTATAGAATACTTGTAGTGTGGATTACATAAGGTTGGTGGTGTATCAAGGCAATAACGTATACGACTGATTATTTTATTTATTCTATTTTTCAGTTTGCTTGGCAATGTATTGACTTCGCAAAGAGATTTTAGGTGTCGATTACTCCTGCGAAGTAACATTGTGGTAAGAGCAGAGTGTAAACCAATGACACTAATTTAGTTTGTCTTAGTTCGTTCTTTCTAGAATCAAACATTGCTTCACGCAAAACGCCTGTAAAGTTTGATTCTTCTGCCTTATCTCTAAATCGTAACCATTCACATTAAATAAAAATGATCAACGACAGTTTTCTTTTGACGCTGTTTGTTATAGTGTATAGCGTAATACTAGTTAAGCCGTGATAACATTTTTCTGAAACCTTTTTTTTTTTAACAAAGATGTAGATTCTTGAATTCGAAAGCCTGGTTTTCATATGACCATCAGCGGTTGCTCAGTCGCTGAAAAAAGTGTGATTGTAGGGACCAAATGGAAACAGGACAACGCTGAATAACGCACAGAACATGTTCCTGACGTCAAATTAATAATCCGTCTCCGGGATTGTTTCATCCTCGGAGACCCAGGGGCAGCTAGTCGGGACGACGGGATTTTCATGGGCGAAAGTTTACAACAAGAGCGGGAGAGCCCCTGGGCACTTACTCTTACCGAACGAGTTCCAGAAGCGTTTGAAATCCCGCCTTCTGATTGGCCAGAAAAATATTTTTCTGGCCAATCAGCGAGGAGGAACAGCCGGGCGACTCTCATGTCTTCTTACACGAGGTTGTTTTCCTCATCGAACGCCGTAGTAGCGTGGCCCGTTCAACGGGAACATTTTTGAGGAGAGCTTCAGAAAAAATAAATAAATAATAAATAAACGAAGTCGAGGAAATCGCAAACTATAACGTGGCAGCAAGAAAACAAACACTCACCGCGATTTTTCACGGCGGACTTATCGAAGGTATCGCAAATTTTTAGAGCTAGCGACTTCCCCTTTCTCCAATGTAACTAATTATTTCTCCTTCTTCGTTGATCTTCGTCTGAAACTTTCCATCTCTGATGCACGGGCCACGCAACTATGTTGATCGAGCGTCTCATGTCACGTACTAGAGAGAACTAGTTCTCTCTAGTACGTGACGTGACGTCGCATCGACCGTTAAGCAGAAAATCGCCCAGATCGGCTTCCAGAAGCTCGGAAAAGCAATAAAAACGCAGCAAACACATAGCAGGTAATGTTTTTCAAACTGTATTTCCATTTTAATGCATTTTCAGCGGAAAACCGCCGATTATTTTCGATCGAATTTCAGTTCCATACAAACACTCATATTACGCTTTGGTTAACTGTGGTTCCCACGCTCGAGCGACATAGTTGCGTGGCCCGTGCATCGGAGATTCCCGTGGAAAGTTTCAGACGTAGTTCAACGAAGAAGGAGAAATAATTAGTAACATCGTTTACTCGAGTAGCTATTAACCTCACGCAACACTTGAGAAAGGGGAAGTCGCTAGCTCTAAAAATTTATGATACCTTCGATAAGTCCGCCGTGAAAAATCGCGGTGAGTGTTTGTTTTCTTGCGGCCACGTTATAGTTTGCGATTTCCTCGACTTCGTTTATTTATTATTTATTTATTTTTTCTGAAGCTCTCCTCAAAAATGTTCCCGTTGAACGGGCCACGCTACTACGGTGTTCGATGAGGAAAACAACCTCGTGTAAGAAGACATGAGAGTCGCCCGGCTGTTCCTCCTCGCTGATTGGCCAGAAAAATATTTTTCTGGCCAATCAGAAGGCGGGGTTTCAAACGCTTCTGGAACTCGTTCGGTAAGAGTAAGTGCCCAGGGGCTCTCCCGCTCTTGTTGTAAACTTTCGCCCATGAAAATCCCGTCGTCCCGACTAGCTGCCCCTGGGTCTCCGAGGATGGGATTGTTTGAGCAAGTTTTTCTTGTTCTCACCCAAAGGAAAATTGCTGGGAAATAATTTTAGAAAATAAATCCAGCCGCCTAAAGTCGTAAAGAAGTAAATATATATCCATTTAACGCCGAGTTCAACCTTTAGCTTTTTTTTTTCACTGAAAATACGTTGGAAATTGTCTCCATCTGGAAAAGCCTGTGTTTTCAACTGCTGGCTAACTGAAGCGTTTTTCATCACTGTCGACATGAGTAGTGATATGGGCACACAATTACCCCATATCATGATATGGGGTTATTGCGCAGGATTCCGATTAAAGTGCACAGGAATAAAATTAGGTTTGGATGCCACAAGGATAAAGGTGCGGCTCATGAATAAAATGCGCGGGAATCTCGGTAAATTATGAAGGAATAAAATATGTTGTAGGGTTCGCTGAATTTTCAACTAGTCAAAAGAATGCCTTGCATAAGAAAATTGCGTAGAAAAGCGTATGTGGCATTGGAAATTTTGTTTTGAAAATGTAGAAAAGAAAATTAAATTAATTGAAAATCAATGATCAAGGCTCAAGTTAACAAGAACTAAAATGATTTGTAGGACTAAGAAATGAAAGTACATCAGTATTTATATTATTTTGTCTAGTAGTATAATTCGGCCACGAGCGGCTAGAGGGTTGGCAAAAATGTCACTGAAAAACGTCAAAAGCAAAAATGAAATGTTTAAAAATCATTGGCTTTATAAGTGGCAAGATCCCGTACTCAACTTCTATTGCAAAACCACCGGGCCGAATTATTAAGAATGGTAAATAAAGCAAAAGAGCTTTCACAGTTCTCGTACAAAGGAATCGCTCGTCAACTCGCTTGACTGCACCTAAATGTAAACATTAAGATTTGAAAGTAAGGCACAAGCAACAAAAGGATCGCGTGAACAGACGATTAAAAATTATAATGAGACATGATTTACTTTCATTTCTTAGCCCTACACATCATTTTAGTTCCTGTTAACTAGAGCCTTGCTATTTATTTTCGATTAACTTCATTTTCTTTTGTTTATTTTCAAAACTTTTTCCAATGCCACATACGCTTTTCTACGCAATTTCTTTCTGCGCGACATTTTTTGACAAGTTGACATTTCAGCGAGCCCTACGACATAATTTATTCATTCATAAAATACTGAGATTTACTCTAAGTAGAGATCATGATAGCTATAGAGATCATGATAGCTATAGATCACCAACGGACACTGATCAGCGTTTTCATATGATTGCTGAATAGATAGATAGAAACTTTATTTACGTGTTAATGCCATATAAATCATCTCTGCGATATTGTGGGATACATTTCGAACAGCATCAATCACTTTCGATCATCCGTGCGTTTTAGTTATATCGCTGCATTATGGTAATCAGCTATTGTTGGTGATCTTTCTTAACTCAGGTCTCTCTCTCATTTGTGTGCTGATTGGCAAGCTGTACTTGTTTTTTTTTGTGGTCAGGCCTCTAAAGAAAAGAAAATTGGCCGAGTGAGACCAGGTACCACTTGGAACGGGTCCACAATTAGTTCCAGTTGTCGAAAAGTCCAATTCATGGCGTAATTGTCAATGCCAACGTTAAAACGGATATTACGGAAAGTCGATGCAAAAACAATTGAAAAAGAAACCTTAAATGACAATTGTCTGCTCAATTGCAACAATTGCCAAGTAATTTGGTCACCCAGGCCTAAGGCTAAATTTAAGTGCGGTTTGCCGTACCGAAGGTCACACGCGAAGACATCCGAAGATAGCGAAGATGCATGATCTGAGGTCCTGGGAAGCATACTGTAAACCATCGGGATCCGAAGGCTTCCAAAGATTTCCGACGATTATCTGAAGTCTTTCGAAGTATTTCCAGGGTGAGCCGAAGTCATTCGAAGATTTCCGAAGGTGAGCGGGAGTCTTCGGAGGGTTTCCATAAATCACCCAAAGATTCCGATAATGTCTGAAGATAAGAATTTTGTGATTATTATCAAGTTGAATGATCTTTTGATTACCGAAATCTTTCTTACCCCCCCTTTACACAATTATCATATAAATAGTTCGGCGTTTTGTCTTCATGAGCATCTCCAGCTCATTGAGCATGCAATGTTTTAAAGCTTCACTCTTCATTCACTGTTATTTATTGCCATATACATGAAGTTTATTTTCTCGAATCCTCGCTCATTGTTAAAAAATGTGTAATAGTCAACATTTGTCATTAAATAAGCGTATGCAATCGACCAGGTATTTTATGCTTTGAATTGATATGGTAAAAAATTTTCATCAAGAGATTTCACTGACAATATAAAGAGAAAAGGTTTGTAGAATCGTTCAAGAATTGAGACGACTTCATTTTCGATCTTCCAGTTACTTAGTTTAAACAAACTATCTGCCTTCGATGGGCAAAGCTTTCTAGATTTTATCAATTCACCTTCAAACTCTATATCATAGATAATTTCTGCTATAGTCATAACACCTGCAGCATTACATCGCCTTCTCATGGACGACTTCAAGGCTCTGTAACTGTAACTCTGTAACCCAGCGGTTGTATTTGTTATATAGTTGTAACGCTCTACGTATCCTATTTTGGTCTTCTTCGGTGGTTCATTGGATGAAACTCAGTAGGTTTATCATTAAAAACTTTGAAAAGATATTTCTGTACAAAAAGTCGCAGTAAGGAAAATTAGACAATAAAAGGCTTAATCTAAAATTGGAACTTTAAAAAGTCCTCCGTTCTTCAAATGTGAATGATGGCTTAATTGTGGGATAGTTGCACGTATTTCGCAAGCATCGAATCGAGACACATAACTCTGGAAATTTACATTGACATGATAGCATTCAAAGGTTGCTTCAATTCCTTGACCGTATGAAGTTTTCTTTGTTGAAAATGAAAGTAAAAGTTTGATTTCGTGCAAGTAAATGTGCTTCGTTGCTTGTTTTCGAGACACAATTTCCGCCCTATGAGTTTGGAGAAAAGAAACACTAGTTTGTTCCCATGAAAAACAGTGCTACGAGAAAATGCGTTTTGTTGCTTGTCTTCGAGAGATAATCTGCCCACTGTTTGTTGGAAAAAGGTACAGAAGTTTTTTCTCATGAAAAACAAAGTGCCATTAAAGTTACATGAAATAAAATACAGTAAACCGCCAAATAATAGGCTCAGTTACATCTGCCTCAAAATACAAGAACGAGCAAGATTGCTTCTTAAATTAGTTTCGATGCCAATATGGTCTTGCCCCAAATCATTGCAACGTTCCACGCACTTTTTGATGCCATTGGTCTTCCTGGGAACTTGCTGGTAATAATAACGATCGTCTTGGAAACAAGATTTCATGTGATACGGTACATCCTCCTCGCCAGCCTCGCAATATCAGACGTTCTCTTTTTAATCCTCGTTAACTCATTCCGCATCGCAAGCATAGCACAAAAAACATGGCTATACGGCGGGACCATGTGCCACCTCAATGCATTCTTTGCAAGATACTTCTACATCAACACGGTTCTTCATTTGATGGCGGTGTCTTATGACCGCTACGTCGCAATCGTCAAGTCGCCTTTGACGTACGCTGGAACGATTACCAAATACAGAATGGCTGTCATAGCTGTCATCTGGGCAATTCCGATTGCTTTTTCCATCGGTCCGTTCCTCGGAGGGGGAAAGTACGTTTATAACCCTGAGGTGTTCTTTTGCCAACAAGGTTGGACGGCGCAGAGTGGTTCAAGCGGATGGAAAACAACGATGGCCACTGCGTTCCTTCTTGTGCCATTTCTGGTAATTGTGATCCTTAACTGGTGGGTCTACAAGGCAGCGAAAGCTCAAGCGAACGCCGAAGTGGTCCAAATCGGAAGCCTGGCCGGTTCTGAAAGTCAACAACAAGGGAATTCAAGACGGAGGATCGAAAGGAAGGCAGCTATCGATGTCAGCCTTATTATCGCCGCTTTTTTGTTGTGCTACCTTCCTTCCTGGGTCGTTGGGTATGGTCGCCAGCTCGACAAAAATTTCGAAGTTCCAGCCCAGGCAGTATTGGTCACATCATGCATTGCTACTGTTACCTCGCTGTGTAACCCGATCATCTATTCCATCCGCAAAAAAGAATTCCGAATTGGAGTTAAGAATGTCTTCAGGCGGATTGGACTTTATGAAAATTCTAACGACATCGACAACAACGTGATTGGCATGAACAATTTAAGATTCGGAGAGAACTTCAGCACAGACATCTCCACGTAAACACCCGCAGCAGCGATCGTTGCACAACATCAGGGTCATGGAAGATCGAATGGAAGCACGGGAAGAACTGGAGTGAATTCTCAGAGGACGTGTCTTTCTCCAATTCCAGAGATCTCTGAGAAAGATGACTAATCTAACAGCATTCTTGACAGCTCACATTTTGTAAGTTTCGCCTGTCGTAACGTGATAGTTTTGTCATGTCAAACTTACCATTAAATTGTTTTTTTTCTTTACTCCTTACATACGGTTGGTGGTGTACCAAGAAATAACGTCTAGTTCAGTGATGATTTTCTCTATTCTATTTACCAGGTTGCCTGGCAACGTATTGACCTTGTAAGGAGATTTTAGGTGTCGATTATTCCTGCGAAGTAAATTGTGATTAGAGCAGAGTGTAAACCGTTATCACTCTAATTTAGTCGATCTTAGTTCCTTCTTTCTAGAATCAAACATTACTTCACGCAAAAGGTTTCCGCGGCACTTTCTTTTGACGCTGTTAGCTATGGTGTATAGTAATTCAAATGTTTCAAATCCTTAAAGGAAAGCTACTGAGCAGTATTTGTTGTGGTTCTACATGTTAAACCATGATTATATTTTTTTTGAAGCTTTTTTTTTGCACGAATAAGCTGTAGACTTGACAGTTGAACAGAATATATTCGCGACATTATGCTTTAATATGTCTTTAAGAGCATTAAAGATAAATTAAATTGAGTTTGGAACCTTTTATGAACCGTCGCATTTTAACTGCCTATAAGGGATGTTTGAAAATAACCACCAACAATTTCTCCTTTTAAACCACCCCATGAGGCTATTCATCTGAGGCCCGAGGCCAGACGAATCAACCACTTCTGAGATTGCTTGTCCTTTTCATTCAAGCGAACTAAAATAAAATGCCTAGTAATTCGTAATCATTCTTGGGCTTTGTGAGGTGGACAGTGACGATGATGATTTACCTGATGGTTCTGATGACAACCTTGATGAGTAGATTATTTGAAAATGTTGAAACACAAAGTCGCAGAACACCAGATTTGTAGTACCTATTAATATGCAACCGAAAATTAAATTATGGTTTCACCCGCAACAACTGCAATGAATGGTAGATTAAAATATGGTCAACAAATTTGAAATCTTGACATATCATGAAATGTTTCAAGAAGTGTCCAGGGTCATAATGTGCCCTTCCCCTTGACATCACAAAGTGGTTCTTGACAACAATATGCGCTTTGATGTCATCTGCATTCAAAATACTTTTACTTTTTCATGAAAAAATTGTTAGTGAGCAAAGCTTTGCCAGATTTGTAGAAATTGAAGAGGTGTCCTGAAAGCTCAAAAATTATTTTTAATCGTTTCATGGGCTAAAACCTCCGTGAAAAGGGATTTTCTGGTAAACTTCAAGTATCAGAAAGAGTGTGTGTGAGTGAATGTGTGGGTGTGTCAAGGCTAGAGCTCCTGTAGAAAGAGACAATATCGCTTATTAGTATACCAAACCAGTGGATAGTGTTTTTCGCGCGCTCTGATTAGCTAGTCAAACTCGGAATAGCATTTGCTATAGCATTTTAATTCAACTCCCAGCATTTTTCTGGATTTCGCGCGCGATTTTTGCCTCATTTCTCCATAGTTAATAAACGAATCTGGTTATGAAGCTCAGCTTAGTCCTTTGTTTTATGTTTTTGTTACCGTTTTTAGCCTTGACGGTGCACAAACAACAATTGGTTTTGAGTTTTGCATGAGCAACTAACCAATAAGAATGTCGCTATTAAGTTATTCAGCCATAGTGTGCGAACGTAAAACAAAAGATTGTGCACTGTCGTGGTACTTTCAACATAAATTGCAGCACCTTTGTTAAGGCCTTTGAAACTTGCAAAGTTTCATAACCAGGCCCTCGAGTAACTATGATTTCTCACAAAAAAGGAACTGTTTGGTGCTATTTACCTCCACTTCGGTGAATAATCGTTAATTAATAAACAAACACAAGTATGTATCACTCCACTGTTTCAAAATGTTGAATCGAGTACTTTATTGCAAGATTTCTATTTTACTTCCTCCCTGCAATACGCGCATGTAAAAGATAGGCCCAAAATGACTTAAATAGACAAATACAGTATGATTCTTCAGTTATAATTTTTCCATCACTTCCAAGTTCATTGAAACGTTTTTCAGTTTTTTTTTCTCTGACATAAAACTCAACCACATCTACTGCCGTGAAGCAAAAAAAAGTAAACTTGTTCTAGTAAGAACCGAAAAAAAAGACAAAACAAAACAAAAACAAAAACAAAAATGGATTAGACTACATTCAAGAGAAAGCTGGCACTGGTAATTTCCTTATTGTTGGAACTAACCGTCGCTCTCGAGGATTTTAAGTTTTTTTTTTTGCTTTTAGAAATAACATCCGCACGCACGTACTTACTTTGTTGGAAACTAATTTTTTTTCCACTTAAAGCCCCATCAAGGAAAATGAACTAGATTACATTACAGAGAAAACTGGCACTGTTAATTTAATTATAGTTGGAACTAACCGTTGCTCCCGAGAGTTTTATATTAATTAAGTTTTAATTTCTTTTGTTTCCTGAAAGTTAAGCCAATCGAAAAGTAAACATCCGTACGTACAGAAATACCTCCTTTGTTGGAAACAATTTTTTTCACTTAAAGCCCTATCAAGGAGCTGATATTAAAACTGTTTGTGTAATGCTAACACGTTCCTGATAGTTTTCGATTGGTTTTCGAAAACGTTTGGATGGTTTTCCAACATCCCCAGCCAATATCAAAAGTGAGGGACCGCAAGTGTAATTTATCGGCTTGTTTCCGACAGGTTTTGACTACTTTTAAAACAGTTTTTGGTAAAAAAAAAAAAAAAAAAAAAAAAAAAAAAGATTAATTTCTTTCGGTTGGTTTTCCAAACTTCTCCGCAAATCACAAACAACTGCACGTGCAATTTGTCAATACTGCTCTACTTTCCAACTAACGAGCTTTATGATTCGCCAAGTACTTGGGAAACCAGTATAGTAAGTCACTTACGCGAGGACTAAACAATTCCTTTTGAATTGGTCGAAACTATCATAATTATAAGTAGGTGAAGTATGACCTTCCGGGTGAGTGTAGTCCTGAGAAGGACTGTCTTGTGATGACATTGACTGACGTTTCGACAACCTGAGCGGAAGTCATTATCAGAGTCGAAATGACTTCTGCTCAGGTTGTCGAAAATAGACAGTCCTTCTTAGGATTACACTCATCGGGACGTTCATACATCACCGAATTGATTTGATTCCTGGGTTCAAACCATTTACAGTGGTCGAAAACTAATGGCCAATTATTAAAACGAAGTCTAATTTGTTAAATCACACCTCAACGTCCCTTAAATAATCGGTCCTGACGACATAGTCTAGGTATTTTATAATAAGAATATGTAAGTAACTTCACGACTTAGCTGAGCTGCAACTTCATCAACACAATTTCTCACTTATTCCTATAACTGTCCGATTTGTTGGCACTTTTATAGACCTCTCTCCAATGGACAAAGAAAAATCACTGGTATAAAAAAACTAGGCGAGAAAAATAGTATTTCGGGTAATCTTCTTCTAAACGCTTCAAAGGAACAATTTACCAAATGTGAAAACAAATACAAAGATCTTCAATACAAAGTTTAGAATGCGTTTTGCAGGGCGGTTTTTAAAAGACAATTTTATCCAAGGAGACTGGTTCATGAACGCAGGGCCTAAGAACGACTCTCTCCAGCCCTTGCGCGCCAGTGCTCCTTCTTATTTCACTTTACTCCGAACCCTGAAAGATGACAAACTGTTGACGATTCCAAAGTCACTGAGAAAAACGAATCAAGGGACAGTTTGAAAAGACGACAATAATTATTCCAGAAAAAAAATTCAAACTGGGCCACCTAAAAACCAAATCGCCAAAAGAATTACTTTTTCCTTCATAAACGACTTAAATCCTCCACAAAACAACGTACAGATATTCCCCACATACCCCTTCCATAAAGCACACCTTCAAGCTAACTACAGTTTAAGTTACACAAACGTTCCCCAGATACCCCTCCCCTTTCTCAAACCCACAAACTAAGCACCCAAAGCAGCGTTTTCGTATCTAATCATAAAATAATCACCACGCATACCAAATTTACCGCAATTTGTGCTCCACAAAAAGATATACTGTACAACGGTAACGCGTAACCCACAGCAGTGAGAAACGGATCCAGGGAAAAGGTTGAAGGGGTTGCAAACCCTTCACCCCAGCCCCCTCACCCCTCCCCGCTTCTCTGAGAAGTTTCAAATGCCAGAAATGCCTATATTTGCAATCTAATTTTGATCTGGAATGCAAGTTTAAAAAGCTCAGACTAGTTTCTAGAATTACAATATTAACTAGCTTTAGTGCAAATATTGCGTTTTATACCAAAGAATCACTTACTTTACAAGCAACGAGATTACCGAAACTCGAGCAACTCTGTCAACTTTAAAATATAAATTATCATAAATACTCGAATATCGCGCTGATTTTTAACGCGACGAAGAATTCAACACCAGGGACATGACGATCGGACAACGGCAACAGAGACCACGTTCGCTCTCATAAGAACTAACGTTCACCTTAAAAATGGAATAAATTAAATTAAAATAGAATAAACACAATTTTTTTCTGTAAAAATACCAAACAAGACAACACCACAGGAAAGTACTGCTCAGTACCTTTCACTTGAATGGTCACACTTAAAGGTTTCGCCTGCAGACTTAAAAAAGTAATTGCTTTTTTAAAGAACGAAATCTCGACCCCTTCTCCGCTCGTCGCCGCTGCCGATGTCGGATTGTAACTGCCTTTCTAATTTCGTACCCAGATTCCACTCATCATCCCAGGAAAGCCTTATTGGCTTCATCGTTATGAACTCTTATTGCTTGCAACTGACAGCTGACAATCCCGGTTACAAAAATAAAGTGAGATTTTTGAATTTCTAACATGACTCAATTTTGGAAAGTTGAGTTTTATTGCAAAGGGCGAATGGGCACAATTTTGCATTCATTGGCCTTTATAATTTGTAGTGTGAAGTAGAACTTCGTAATTTACTTCTTCTGCAACAAAAATATCCGTAAATCAGAGTTGTTTGTTCAAGAAAATAACGTTTGACTGTGATATGCAGATGATCCCACGCCCATATTCCACCTTCGACAAAACTGGCAGTCGCAAAAGACATTTAAACACAGACGTTTTTGAGTCATGAGAGGCAACCGAAGTCGAATGTTTCCGTCAATAATAGCCACTGGACACCAAAAACTTTGCTCCTAATCTATGCTTGGATGTATTCCGCTCGTCTGTTGGCGTACTCTACCTGCCGGCAAAGCTCTCAAAAATTGCGTACACTGCTAAAAAAACTGCTCTCCGTAACGAAATCTTGCTCAAAGTCTGCTCAGTGCTGTGGTATTTAGATATTCACTGTGAGCTGCGTCTGTTGAGTTCGCCATGTTGGAATAATGTTTTCGTAATACCGCTGGTGTTAGGGTGACCAAGTGGGTTTCCTGTGGAGTGTGATGCTGGCTTGTTTTAGTTTGTCTTGTACTGTGTGAGATTAGAGTCACAATGCCAACTTAATATAGGCAATTTGGATTTGTTTTGAATTTACTAGTGTTTTCTTGTAACTTTTCTTTCGACTTGCAGAAAAAGAGCGTTTAAAAAGAACTGATAAGTATCTTTTGTGTTACTGATTTTTTTTCTCGTAAGTCTGTTCCAAAATGCAGTATTCTGCCGGCATAATGCTCACTGCCAAGGCGAAGGGAATTATGCTCGAAATTCTGCTGGCAGAATTTATCCAAGCCTATCGTCACCAAAGGGAACAATCAACTTCTAGTTACTTGATTTCCATGTCTCACAAACATCTGTGCTTCAGTTCCCTAATATTGAGCCATGGCATGCAAACACGAATCGATTGTGATTTTGTTATTATTTAAGTGAGATTATTCTAAAAGATATCTGGGCACATTTTCCAGTCTCTATTCCAGTACGTTCCTGTAAAGATCCAGTCCATTTGACCAGTGTAGGGATTCATGTCTTCTTTAAACCATCTGTGAAGAAAATAACGCAAACTCAAGATGAAAGTGTTATGTACAGGACAAGCTACTACCAACCACTTACTTTAAAACTGGTCTAAAGCGATGCCAGCCCCTACAGCGGAGCCCCGCATATAGGCCAGTCTTTGTGCACGTCGGGGTCCCTTGATATCTTAATTAGCATAAATTTATCGAGAATAAGCCATTTCCGAATTGCCTTGAGCCTCGCTATCAACGCGAGGTTAGGTGCACAACCTTTCATATGAAAATCGGTTTTATTTGCATGTGAATGAAAACTTATTTTCATATGAAAGATTGTGCATCTAACCTCGCTTTCACATGGAGGCTAGAAAACGGCCTATTGAATTTAGTTCAGAGACCATAATTATAGATGAGACCAATTGATATCAACTGTGCCATTTCGTTACTATAGTAGATAAGAGAAAATTTCGTTGAACATTGAACATCTTTTGAATATCACATTTTCAAAAACGTTAAATTTACTGATGTTTGTTTGTCTGTGTGCCACCCAGCCAAACAAAGGTCTGTAAGTGCTGCAACTTTTAAATGCATCGTTTGAAGGAAGTTTTGAGCAGTTTCCTTTTCACACGTGGCACGATAACAGAATTACAGCTGCTCTTTCTTCATCGGGTAAATTTCTAAATGCAAGATGTAATCAGCAAAGATCGCCTTGTCGGTTCATTTTGCCACCAAGAAGACTCGCCACCAACCATCTCGCCACCAACCACCTCACCACCAGGTGAGGTCATCTCGCCACCACGCAAAGTCATCTCGCCACCACGCGAAGTCGCCTCGCCACTTTTTGGCAAATAGTGTCGAAAACATTGAGCGGCTGGTTGGTTGTGGTGAGTGGGCGGTAGCGAGATAACTTCACTTGGTGGCGAGATGACTTGTGGTGGTGAGATTGTTCGGTGGCGAGTCTTCCTGGTGGTGAGATGACTGGATATCGCCTTGTCACATTAGCCCGTCAATAGTGAGGATGGCTGAAAGACGAGTACGGCAGTGTCCTTGTGTGATCAGATTGACAGTTAAAGGGACTATGTGACGGGGAATTTTGCTGGCGTTTTGTCAAAACTGAGCTAAAATTATGATTAAGTACCTTTGATCACACATAAATGCTTCTAGAACATCAAGACGAAGTTAACCCTTTAAGTCCCAATAGTGACAAGCATCTAAATTCTCCTTACAGTATAACTACTTGATCAAACATACAGGTCATGAGAATAAAGAAAACGATAAGCAATGATCAAATGTCTTGATTTTTAATCGAATTCGCCCAATTAGTAACAAGAAATATAAGGAGAATAGTGAGGAGAATATGGATGTTAATATTGGGCGTTAAAGGGTTATCAAGTGAATTTTCGCAAGGAGGGCAAACCCTCATAAGGTTTTAACGATTTTTGCATGACACACTGTCTGTGAACGAAGGTACTTAATAAATTTAGCAGAGTTTTGACTAAAGGCGAACAGGAAACATAGCCTCTTTGAGGACACTTGTTTTGACCTCAACACGATACAAAGAGAAAAGACGTTTCCTCACCTAGGGATCCATCGATCGTTCTTCTTTTGTCTTTCTTTTCTCGCTGCTCTTTGCTTTTCTTCAAGTCGAATTTTTTCCCGAGTTGCGGCTTCTAACGTTGAAAATTAAACAAATAAATACATGTTAACAAAAGTTAAAAACATAACAAACCATACGCTCAACAAATACTTGTTCCTGCTTTGGTTTGATTTTTATAACCTATTTAAGAGGCTCGTAAATACTCGTACACGTCGCCAAATTAATCGCAGTTATCCAAACAGACGTAAAACGAAAACCTATGGCGGACTGGCTTTTTCACGACTGACATAGGTTGCCTGGGTCTAGGGTAAGCTTTGGCAATTTGGAATTGTTGTGAATTTACTTGTATTTTTGGTAATTTTTCTTTCAACTCGCAGAAAGAGAGTGTTCATAACATGGAAGAACAACTGTTATGTATCTTTTGAGTTACTGACTGCAGTTTTTTCCGGCATAATGGCTCACTACTGCAAATTGTGACTTTGCTTGAATTTCTACAGGCAGGACATCCAATCCCAGTAAGGCAAAATCAATTTTAACAAAGTTGTCACATCCAGCCAACCACAATAAATGCAAATTACGTGGTGAACCAATGGGAACTCGAAGCAAAAAACCTGCAGCTGGTACCAACCGCGGGAAAAAGTCGCCGGTACCTAGCGCGGGAAAAAGTCGCCGGTACCTAGCGCGGGAAAAAGTCGCCGGTACCTAGCGCGGGAAAAAGTCGCCGGTACCAAACGCGGGAAAAAGTCGCCGGTACCTAGCGCGGGAAAACATTTAAACAGTGCCAACCGCGAGAAAACACACTGCTGGTGCCGAGCGCGGGAAACCATGAAGCTGGAGCCAAGCGCGGAAAAATATGCAGATGGTGCACAACCTGCCACAACGGGTAACATGTAACCACTGTAAAGCGTAGGAAAACATGCAACCGATACGAAGCGTGGGAAAGAAAACATGTTACACGTAACAGTTTGGCTGATTTAAAACCAGCTGGTTTACTGTGATTGGTTTGAGTGTAAAAGCAGATCCAAATTAAGAGAAACGATGCAGTAAATTGAAAATAGGTCTAGTCAGGGTTCTATCTAGGATTTATCGTTTAGGGGAGAAGTCCCGAGTGGCCGAAGGCCACGAACTGCGATGCAACTGGAGCATTTTGAGACACAATTCTGAGATAATGTTTGTAACACTCCATGTTCCTTGTCATAATTATAGTGTCCTTAGACTGGGAATACTTACTTTATGTGCACTGACCTCGTCGTGTCGGGATGACTTTTCCGATATAGTTACTTTTATACTGTAATGATAGCAATATCTTCGGGGAGGAAGCTGGGCAATTTTGGGGGGAAGCTTCTACCCCTCAATTACCCTAGATAGGACCCTGCTAGTTTCACGACAGCCAATAGATTGTATCATCATACCTAAGTCACCATTTTCTAGTTCTCGACAGTCAGGTCTGAGCCTGGAATCCGTGGGGGGCAACTGTTGAAAACAAAGACCAGTTATTATTTTGTACTCCACTGTTTACTCAAAGAAAAGAGAAAATGTCTCCCAGTTTCTTTTCAATCTTTTCACTTCAACCCTTTTGTTTCTAGGGGCAAACAGTAAGTCATATTAAGGATCTACTTTTTCCGTTTGTTAACGAAATCCTAAGGTGTGACCAATCAAATGAAAGTTACTGAGCAGTACTCTCCAGTGGTGCTGTATACTATGCTGTGCAAGGTGGTTCTAACTTTTGAGTTTGTGGATGAAATCCTAAAGTGTGACCATTCAAATGAAAGCTATTAGCAGTACTTTCCTGTGGTGCTGTTTATTATGCTGTACAAGGGGATTCTAACTTTTGAGTCTGTGGATGAAATGCTAAGGTGTGACCATTCAAATGAAAGCTACTGAGCAGTACTTTCCTGTGGTGCTGTATATTATGCTGTACAAGGTGGTTCTAACTTTTGAGTCTGTGGATGAAATCCTAAAGTGTGACAATTCAAATGAAAGCTACTGAGTGGTACTTTCCTGTGGTGCTGTTTATTATGCTGTACAAGACGGTTCTAACTTTCGAGTCTGTGGATGATATCCTAAAGTGTGACATTCAAATGAAAGCTACTGAACAGTACTTTCCTGTGGTGCTGATTACTACGCAATACAAAGCGGTTCTAACGTTTGATGTCTGCCAATAACATCCTTAAAATGAAAGCTACTGAGCAGTTGTTGTTTGTGGTGCGGTGCTATAATGCATACAAACGGAAAACGTTTGTTACCTTGGATTTTTGATCTTCAAACAACTCGTTCAGCTGCATAGCAAATGTAGTGAAATTGTACATCTGGATAAGACAAGATAAGAAATGGTTACTACGAAGAGAAACTACATAAAGGAGACAGAGGATAGGCGCTTAAGAGTCCACTGCTACACCCCCTCTCTAACTGGGATCAAATGGCACACGTTAGCCTCCCCACACCCGCCATAACATTTGCATCAAGCACCGCCTCCTTAGTTTAGTAAGTGGTGGTTTTTCCTGAATGCTGTAGAGTTCCCAAAGGACAGACGCTTCCACTCTGATACCGAATTCACTACTAAGTTCCAAAGGTCCTTAGGTGGTAAGCGTCCACTGTAACATTGCCATACCCACTAAGAACCCTCCCCTCCCCTCCCCTCCCCTCCCCACCCTCGCGATATGTGCACTTCTACACCCTTACCTGTTTGCTATGTGGAGATCTTTTCTGGATGCTTCAGAGGTTCTTAGGTGGAGAAGCATCCACTGTAACACTGCCATCACTACTTGCACCTCTCCCCTAGAGGATCTGACCCTCCCCACCCTCATGATATGTGCAAATCCCACCCCTTTTACCTGTTTGCAGTGTGGAGGTCTTTCCTGAACCCTCCAGAGGCTCTTAAGAGCAGAAAGCATTCACTGTAACACTACCACCCCAAATACACCGCCCACTCTGGGACTTGACCCTCCCCACTCTCATGATATGTGCAACCCTCACCCCTCCTCACTTGTTTGCTATGTGGAGGTCTTTCCTGGAAGCTTCAGAGGTGCTTAGGTGCAGTAGTATCCACTGTAACACTGCCATCACTACTTGCACCCCTCCCCTCTGGGACCCAACCCTCCCCACCCCTCCTCACCTGTTTGCTATGTGGAGGTCTTTCCTGAAAGCTCCAGAGGTCCTTAGGTGCAGACGTATCCACTGTAACACTACCCCCACTACTCCCACTGCTGAAACTCTCAAGGGACATGGCAGAGGCCGACGTGGAGCTGACTTCACTCGCATCTGATCGCCGGCGTTTCGACTCCCTCTTGGAATCCTTCCTGATGATTTTATCAACAGTGAAACACTGGATGGTGTCTGTCCAGTCTCCTCTTACGATAAACCGCTTTCGTTTGCTGGGGGTTGATGGGAAGAGAAGGGATAAGTAAATATAATATCACGTATAATTATTGCCGGGTTATGGTTTGAAGGTTTTGCCTACAAATTATGAAACTACCTAGTTTGGGTTGGCTAGCTAAATCTCTAGAAAAATCTTTGAAAATAGAACTGAAAATTGTACCATGAAACATTGCGATCTATGATGCGTTTATAAATATGATGGTCAAGGGGTTAGGAAAACATTCGTGGCACTACGAGCAAAATAATTTTCGATCTGTACAAACAATCGTTTGCTGTTCTGCGTAAGACAATCAAGTATCAGGTTTCGGAAATCTTTGTTCAGCTACCACCTAACTCAATAACTAACTAACTCGACGAAAAACTATGAAAAGACCGTTGTGTTTGAAATTTATGTTGAACGTCCGTTTCAAAAGATCAACTAAGTACCGGAAAGGTGCTCCCAGACAATCTGCAAAGGTCTTCGCCACTCAGCCAATCAGCAGCAAGTAATTTTACCACTCGGCCGATCAGCGGCACGTAATTTTGGCTCTCGACCAATCAGGAATGAGTAATTTTGCCGCTTAACCAATAAGGAGCGAGATATTTTGCCGCTCGTCCAATTAGGAGCCAGTAATTATGTCGATTGGCCAACCAGGAGCGAGTAATTTTGCTGCTCAGCCAATAGCCCTTTTCACAGTTACCTTTGCTCATTTGCATTACAATGTATTTGAATGTGGATGAGAGGCAATTTCGGGCAATTTTGCAGTTTCTGCCCGAAATTGCCTCACATTCACGTTCAAATACGTTATAATACAAATGAGAAAAGTTAACTGTGTAAAGGGCTATTAGATGCGAAAATTTTTACACCCAACTGGGAGAAAATAAAGAAAAAGTGCCCTTTGTCTCCAACAATCTGCATTCAGCAATTTTGTACTCTAAGCGCGCATTTGTGTTTTCTAATTTTCTAAACTTACTCGGCTGAGAAGATGGATCCTTCAATTTTATTGAGTTCTTTTCCAAACCAACCGCCAGGTTTAAAGTGCAGCACGCTGTAATCTCCAGTGGTGTGGTTAGTTATCTCTATCTGACCATACTATAAAACAAACAGAAAGCAAGAAACGTTAGGGAAAGAAATCATCCCCTAGTCTGAAATGACTGGCATCTCCCCCCCCCTCAAAGCCAAAGTGAGAGCTCCCCCTAACCCACGATCGAAGGATATTACTAACCTGTTCAATCCAGAGTTGTCCTACGATAATATTATGAACACAGCTATTGACGTTGTTCCACGTGTAAACTTCGTCGTGCCTACCGATGAAGAGTAAAACAAACTATCAGGAATACAAAGAAATACTTTGAGTAGACAATAAGGGCAGGTTTATAAGGTAAAACGTATTCCGGTTAAATCAATGAGCGATAAAAAAACTCAAGTACCGGTAAACTTTATCCCGTTTGTCATGAGCACGGTGCAACAAAGATAAAGTCTGAGTCATCAGCGATTGTCAAAACCATGACCCTCCGAACATCGGTCAGATGCTCTAAGCCCTGAACTACAAGGACACTCGTGCCGGCGAGCTGGTTTTTTTTACAGCGTATGGTAAGAACGCCCAGTTAGTATCAGTGTACGGAAGGTCATGGGCTCCACTTCCGGCTTTCTCTGTAGTTCTATGCAAGTGACGTAATAAAAATACTGATCTTAACAAGTATACAGGACGCGTGTCACCACGAACCTGGTTAATATGACCTAACTCGTCACTAGTCTCCCAGTTGCTCAATGGTTCGAGCGTTCGACCGGTGTACGGAACGTCATGGTTTCGATTTCAGCCGGGGACTCAGTTTTTCCTTGTTCCAACTGTTCGAGACATACCGAACATTCCATCTTTCTTAGGGTGATCTTTGCTCGTTGTTTAAACTTTGAATGTTAAAATTCAACCGAAAGACTAACAGACATCATAACTAGATAGAGCTTGTAAAATTTAGCTAACACCCGAAGTTTGAAAGACAAAAGATAAAAACCGGCTTCAAACGACTTGAAAGTTAAAACGTTTACAGACGTTTGAATGGCTAGGTAGCAACTCTTGACAGTCAGCCAGACAAACATCTGTGAGTTTGGAGTTTTCAATAGGAAACATCTCCTTCAATTTTCAACAATTCTCTCTCTTATTTGGTATAGTTACTAAATGCGACACTCTCTTTCAATTTGTCATATTTTCCGTTTGCCGATCTTTATCATATTTTCAATAATTTATGAACGTGCAGAGATCAAGAGTTCGACCTGGACAAACTTATGAATAAAGGGGTTAGTTTCAAAAGAAACTGTGGTGCTGCGTCGGTGGGGACATGAAACGCGAAAATTTGCATTTCTCGACCGAGTTGACAAGCTAAATTGGCCAACGTAACGAAATTCAAAAGCTGACGTTTCGAGCTTTCGCCCTTGATCAGAGCGAATCGTCTATCGTTTATCGTCTATTCGCTCTGAAGAAGGTCTAACGCTTGAAACCTCAGCTTCTGCATTTCTTTACGGTAGCCAATTTAACCCTCTAAGCCGCAATATCCACATCCAAATTCTCCTCACTGTTCTCCATATATTTATGTTACTAGTTGGGAGAATTTGATTAAACATCAACACATTTCATGTCTGGTGATCATTTCCTTTATTCTCCTGACCTGTATATTTGATCAACTAGTGATAGTGTAAGGAGAAATTAGATGCTTGTCACTCTTGGCTTTAAAATGATAACTTATCAACTTATTTGATAAATCCACATTTTCGTGCTAGACAAACTTACTTTGGAAATTTGAGGGTGACCATTCCTTTGGGTTGAACCTCAACTCCTTTGCCCCAGAATTTCAACTTAGGTTGAACAGTGACGTGAAAGACGAAGCCATCACCAATGACTTGCACGGCACTAACAGGAGGGTGATGACTGACCTATAATGACAAGACATTTAGGATCAAGCCTCGAATGTTGCCTCGGGGAATTTTCGGTTATGTCCTTCTCTGTTTATATGTTCCTTTTGCTATTAAAGGAGTTATGTCACGGTATTTTCATTCACGTTTCTGATCTGACAAAATTACTTTCACATTGAAGGAAACCTCCCCGCTGCGTGGAAATGCGACACGTGGGTTGGGAGAATTTCTATGTACACACTACTGCTCGACACCCAACGTGAGAGCCGAAGCAATGTTTGTTCGTTTTTTCTAATCAGGTGCAACCCAGAGCCAGTAACTCATCCCGTACGCTTACCACTGCTAATAATTTTTTGTTGCGAGTTCTGCAGGACTGGATTGTCATGCTCTTCATGATCAAACAGTGTAAAGTCGCCTCTGCACATTGCCCTTTCGCAAACGGCCGATACCATAATAGCGGTTTTTTTCACTGTCAATTTTTCTAAAAAAAAAAAAAAAAAAAGTAATTCACATTGTTCACTAACCTGCTCTGCTATAAGCTTGAATCCCATGTCCTCCCTACCAAACAAAAAACACAGCATTTATAAGGTTTAAAATTCCTGCTAAGTACGTGAAGGCAAGGAATATTTTTTTTTTGCGGTACTCACCGAACAAGTTCATACGTTTCTCCAAGCAGCGGATTAAAAGGTTTTCCTACTCTGTCCAGATTAGAAGCAGTGGCCGATATGGCAAACGCACACACATACTAAACAAGAACAAATCAGGAAATACGAATCAGTCTTTATCTATCCCAAAAAAGAACATCACTGGCATTTCCCGTGTTCGTGTAACCAGCATCAAACAAAAACTTCGAAACAAAATTCCATGATGTTTGCTCGTCAGTTGTCCACAACTAACATTTCATTCCAGGGAACAAAGGAGGTTTTCTAACACACCACTGAATATAGTGGATCCTGGCTATTTTGAGACCGGGCTATCGGGAATCCCCCGCTATCTCGAGCCCCGGCTTTCTTGAATCCACCACTATTTCGAGCTCTAGCTATCGGGAATTGGTAACACTATGGGATTTCATCCGGAAGAGAAAGGGCTAAGGAGAACATACTAACCTGCATACGAAGTAGTGGGTCATCTAAACTCGCTGCCGTATGAAGCAAATAAACATATTCCATGTACTCTGCGACACGCTGGAGAAATGTCAACGGCTCGTTGAAAATGACTGAAATAAAAAAGCGAAAAAAAACAATACGAGACAATGCCTTTCGGCATTATGTTCGGAACTGTTTACACAGGGGACTTAAAATGCGTCCTTGGCGGTGATTTTTAATGTTATCCCTCAAAGAGAACTTTAGACTTGTTTCATGCTTTCGTCACATGCGCCTTCCTCCCAAGGCTGCCGTAGTTTAAAAGGGCAATCGAAAACACAGGCTTAAACTCGCTGAAGGGCAAGAACATCAATAACTACAACGACAACATTCAATAATAAGCCCTTATGCCTTCTATAGTGATCAGCGCAAAATTCCTCCTCATCATATCAATGCATTATAACACATCCAGTCTTTGAGAATTAGGGAAACGATCACCAAAGATGAATTTCCTCGATGATTAAACAAGTTCTCCCAACTAGTACGCAATGAAAGACATGGAGACCTGCTACAAACCTGGCATTGTGATTCTTGACAAATCCTGGTTTAAAAAAACAAAAATTGATCTAGTTAGCAACAAGAGGGTCTGCTGAGATCGAAACTTGCCCGAATTTCGATAACTGAGATCTGATAAATCAGTTAAATGGAACGTTTTCCCGATAACTTGCGATAGTCATTCGCTGTTTGCTTCCGTTTCAATTCACTCTCCTGCAGTGTCTAAGAATGTCATATTTTTTCCTCTATAAAATCAGAACAAAAAATTTTTAGTGGTACACAATAAAATGAACCACGCGTTTATTTTATGGCTTTCTTCGGGGCTTTTACTGAGTGCTTTCACGCCGTCGGCTTTGATTCACTCTCGCAACCAATTAACCAATGAGAATTTAAGCAAGAACATGAAAGAAAATGTAAGCGCCCCCTCCCCCCCCCCCTCCCCCACTCCCAGCGAGGGGAAACAACCGGTGCCAAGCGCGGGAAAATACACAGAGCCAAGATTGGTTTTGACTTTGCTCCCGACTGGTTCACTGAAATCCGCATATGTACTTGTGATCGGTTAAAAGAAAAGGAAAAAACAGAAGTTATAAGATCATTACTCTGGAAATCGTTACAAAAAGATATAGTAATTACAAGGAGAATGACTAGCTTTAGTTTAGTAGTAAAACAAAACTCGAGAAAACTGCTCGGGTCAAAGCCCGCACCAAAAGAGTTTCGATGAGAGTTGAAAAGAGTTTGATACTTTGAAGTGGGAGAACGCAAATCAATTCTCGTCGACTCTTCTTTAACTTTACATCAAGGCTAAATACGGTGAATGTCAATGATACCGTCATACCTTTCCTATGCACTGTCTCAGCACGGCCCACACGCTAAACTCCTGTCTTGAAAGCATAGACACAGGAAGAGCGGTTCTGCCAAGAAAAAACGGCGGATATGTCATGAAAGAGAAAATGAAGTCTAGTCCGTTTGAAACAGAGTATGGAAGATTAAACAGTTTGGTCTAAAATAAAGTAGGCCACCGCCAGTTTCGAAGTGCCGGACATAACAAGGCATCGATAATAATATACGATAATATGCAATTTATATAGCGCCTTTTCTGAAGGCATCAAAAAGCGCTGTACATGTTATCAAAAACTACCACAGTCAATAAAAAAAAGTGTTCAATATGAAGTCTCTTCTTAACACAAAAAGGCAGCGAATTCCAAAGCTTTGTTGCGCAAACTGAAAAGGATCTATATCCGTAAGATCTAAGATTAAATGAGGGCGACTTCAGCATCAATTTCGAAGCAGATCGAAACTGTGCTCTGGAGAGTAAGGTTTTAAGAGATCACGTCCGGTCTCCGACCCAAAACGGAAACCCTGCTCTGGAAAAAAAAACTATTTTGGTTACAGGGTGACGAGAAGAAGACGATTACTCTTGGTATCAGAGATTTTTCGTGGGGCTTTTATGGAGCTCGCGCGTTTTTGTTATAGAGTGCAGCACCCCAAAGAGATGAAAGGCTTACATGAATTCTGTGGACCCCCTACCTGAAGTGAGCTTTAGTTTGCTTCTGCCTTTCAGCTTCCTGTTTTCTATATAATGCCGCAGTCTGTTCAATATCGCTAGAAGCTGACTTCACCTTCAATAAACCATCGCAGCCTAATAAAGACTTATTGTCCGATTTCGTTACTATATTGTTATCCGAAGTACTCCTTGTCAAGGAAAGTCTATTAAAGGTTCCCAGCTGGCCTCCAGAGCTGGTTCTTTTCATGCTAATACTTGGTTCTAAGAGTGCTTCGTGGTGATTTCGTTCCGATTCGTTGTTGGTCGTTTCATTGTTTATCGGTTCGGGTGTCGCAACGCATGGTACGTAATCGTCGCCATCGTCGCTGTCGTCGTCGGAGAGTAAGTCGTCCGGGGGGCAGCCGATGTCAGACCTGGCATCGAAGAACTCCTCGTTACAGTCGCTGGTAAGTGTCAAACGACTTCCATGTATTAACTACAATAAAAGTATTAAAATAATCAATAATAATAATAATCAATAATTATCATCAATAATTATTAATAATTAATAATTAATTATTGATTACAATTATTAATTATTAACATTAAATAATTATTAATACTAATAATTAATTTATTATTATTTATATTTATTATTAATGATTAATAACTATAATCAATAATGATATTCGAAAGGACTAATGGAGCGAGTTTTTACGATATGAACGTTGCGTAACTTTACTAATCACCGGGCATAGTAGAGCGAAAACAGAGCAAACGCAAACTACCTGCCGGTTTCCGAGTATTATGAACTATTATATTGTTATTTCAATAAAAATGATGTTGTTGTTTCTTTTACTCCGCTCCAAAATAACCTTTAAATAGCCAGTAGTTTAAGGGATGTGAGAACCACCTAACCAGAATAACAATCCTCCATCTAAGTAGGAATTTAGGCAGGGTAAAAATCTCGACTGACCTTGTCAGCTCCGATGGAACACTCCAGAGCATGATGTTCCGTAGCAAGAACATGAAGAGCATCTTCAAGAACTCGACGCTTCTCCACTTCCTCTTCAAACCTAAGATGGCGCACCTGAAAAAAGTCAAACAAATATGTGAATGAATGAACGAACGAACGAACGAACGAACGAATAACAACTTACTCTAGAAATAAGCTAATGAAGGCCCAACTCGCAGAATTCAGAGGGCCTGTTTTGAGGAAAGGAAGCCGAAAATATAACTTCAGAGTCACCGGTAAATTGGTGGTATCGTCACTGTATAGGATGTTCTAATGGCACGCGGGATTAAATTTGTAGCGAAACTGCTTCAGGACTGTAGCGAGACAACCGCAAAACAACTGGCAATGATCACGCCAAAGAAACAACCAAAATACGTTAAACTTTTGTTCTTCAGTAACAAGCCTTTGCATGATAATCCAGTTTTTCCAATGCTTGTCGTCCACAAAGCAAGATCAGTAAAAATAAAATGATCGAAATCACGCCCCTTTGAATATGTTCCTTTCAACATTCGTTAGGTTTCTACTGACATTAAATGGAACAACGTGAGAGGTTTTTCTCTCGCTTTCTCATTCATGAAAACGCCATAAAAACCTCTGGTACCTTAAGACCAATTAGCCTTTTATGGAGACGGATCGGGCTCGTAACGCAAATAATCTGAGATTCCATGACAAAACCTCGACATCCAGCACAGATTTATTATTGAAAACTGAACAACCGTGTTAAACAGAGGTTACTAACCTCCTCTTGTGACAGTAAATCCAAGCAGTGCGTGAGTGCGTTACACATGTTACTAACCTCCTCTTGTTGTGACAGTAAATCCAAGCAGTGCGTGAGTGCGTTACACATGTTGCGGGCAGTGGCTACCACCTCATTCAGTTTCTCACTTATTTTCAAAAAACTTCCTGCAGTGGAGAAGGGACAAATAATTAGCGAACCTTGAAAAGATTATAAGTTGTATGTGTTTTTATCGGATTTGTGGAGGTTCGGTAGTTAAGAGGTTAGCGCGTTGAGCTCTGTACCTGAAGTTCGCGGGTGGTTCGAAACTTCGGGGCTTGCCCTTTGGCTGAGAAAACCAAAATCTGGTAAAGTGAAATCAAATGGAATCGAAATTGCTGGTGAGATATTTACAGTCATTTGAGTATACCTCGAGAGGGCGTCGTTTTTATCGCAAAACTTCACGAAACCTCGTTTTTCTAGCATCGCAACTTGGAGATGGGGGTGGGGGAGTGGCAATGCTCCCAGTCGCTTCATGCTACATAAATCGTGGCTTAGCGCCAGTTAATTACTGATGAGTAACTCAGTTCATTCAACCCATTCCACTGGATACGCACTTTCCCTAGCTATCTGTGACATTCTGTGGAAGCAATTGGACCTCATTACCAACTGCTCGCGGATTCCAATCCTTGTCCTTTGTAGACTATGGGGGGCTTTTTCAGCCTACGTAGCCTGTTCCAGGCGTTCAGATAGTGGAGCGCGAGCGAAAAATATAGCGAGCGAAAGAGCGGGAAAAAAACGAGGGGAAACTGGGCAAGCCGCCCTCTTTCCCAGGCTCCCCTCGTTTTTCCCACTCTTTCGCTCGCTATATTTTTCGCTCGCGCTCCACTATCTGAACGCCTGGAACAGGCTACAGCCTACGTGCAGAAAACTCCTATTTCCTTTGTTTCACGCGGAAAAGGACGCCTGCACCCAGGCTATTTTTTTTCTCTCAAAGATAATCTAGCGGAAGGAGGCGTGTGTGACGATCTTACCCTTGGCGTTGGACTGAGTGGAAGACGAGCCGGACACATCAGCGATTGTATTGTTTACACCAGTGACTTGCTGTTCTAGAAGCTGCTGGTGAGCACGAGCGCTCTGGAAAAAAAGATTAATTAATACGGAGTTTGTTCTCTACAATGACGCTGTACATGCACATACGTTATACATCAGTCAATTCCCTAGGCGTCCACCCCACGGGTTTCAATAACTTTTGAAGTAGGTGTCAGAGAATTGCCCGGGCAATTCTGTGAGGTGAAAAGTCACACAACTTAAAATTATTCCGTGACGCCAGATCAGGTCACGCCAGGTCAGTCAATCTTTAATGACAGTAGAGCAAAGCAAAAGCAATTACTCCCCCCCCCCCCCCTAAAAAAAAGACAAACAGAAGAAAAATACCAATCTCACCTTTAGGGAGTCTTGCATGTTGCCAAGGGGAACAATGTCCTGCTCTTGATCATCAATCAGCAGTGTTGGTTGAGTCGTGTAAAATGTACTATATGCGCAGTGTTCATGGAGAGAATTCAACCATCGCTGCGAAAAATCACAAAGAAAAGTTCCATAAGGAAAAGTACCGTTTAGCAATCAATCAACGTCAAGCATGGAGGAGGGCATAACCATTATTTTTTCAACAGCGTGAACATCATCTGGAGTGTAGCAAAGATGACTGTTTGTCATGACACAAATGCAGGGTAGGCGTAATTTTTGAGTCTGTTGTAGAAATCTTAAAAGTCTATTGATTTGATAAAAATACATATCAAAAGTTACAGTGGGTACAAAAAAATAAATAAATATGTAAATAAAAACTTAAATGTACTATGCACTTAACAGATCTACATTGCTATCTTGTAACTTAAAAGCATAGCCTATTAATAAAACTTCGATGTTTTCAGGAGCAAAAGGGATATACAAACAGATAAAGCGCATGATTTTGAGTGGAGGAACAACGAAACGACTGGCCATCTTTATGACAGTTATTTGAAAACTTCTCAAGAAGGAAATAGGAAGCAGGTCACCTCGCCCTATTGTCAAGTCGCCCCGTGTCACGTCGCCCTAACTGTAGATATCTCGCCCCACGACTTAAGATCATTGCCCTGTATTGCATTGCGCATCCTTACTGCGCACGATTTGTTGCGTCATTAGCGCGCGCACGTCCAGGGAGTAATAGATTTCCTATGAGGCTACGCTCACCAGAGAAAAGAAAAGTTATTCACTCTTAAACAAGCACGGTGACCTATCTTTTTTTCCACTTATTTTTGACCTAACGTTCATCCCCTTTTTGTTCAAAGAGTTAGAAAAAAAACACATGTTCGAAAAAAAATTATATGAGGCTAACTGAAATTTAGGCAAGGTTAAACTCGAGACAATACTGGTGGGCCAGCGGTTGCTCTCCTGAACTTGGGGCGGTCTTAGGGTTTTATCAGGGGCTTCAGTTATTTTACAGCTCTCCCGTGGAGGTCAAGCCATTTTACTCGCGTGTTCTTTCGAGCAGGACGGCCGATTCGCCTTTTCTTTCCCACCCTCCCTTTCCCATCGGTGAGTATCGGTAAGTATTTAGTGTTGCCTTTCCACTGAGTTTCTCTCAGTGTGACGGTGCCTGGTGGTTGCCGCTCACAGGGTTGTCATGGTTACCTGTCGCGCTTGCTGGCGGCTTCCACATAGACTCAGGCACCATCCCCACACTCATCTATTGGTGATGAGTTTAATAGTAGAAACGCGTTACTCATGGAGATGAAATTACGACCTCGAGAACACGCACGTGAGAAAGGTTTTAAGTCAATTTCGTCTGATGCTTCGAGCATCTGCCATAAAACATCTATTAAATTGTTCCTTGTTATCGATATTTTACATCTAGTACATTGTTTCAAGATTTTCTTTAACTATGTGCTTCCTGTTCCTACGGAAAGTAGCGTAAACTGATCAAATAAACATGTGCCGTTAGGCGAAATTGCATGGAATTATGGGGTAACTTGAGACGATGATATCTCGTAAACGGACATGGGGACCTATTCTTTTTATTTTATATTTCAAAACATTGCACGAAAGATAACAACTTGTAAAAGTTTGACAAAAATCGTATGTTAAATTTTATTTCGGGGGAATGACCTTAAGTTACGTCCCTCCAAAAGAAAACTCTTCTAATTTGAGTACTACTTATGGACTTCACAAGAAGGAAATAGGAAGCAGGTCACCTCGCCCTACTGTCAAGTCGCCCCGTGTCACATCGCCCTAACTGTAGATATCTCGCCCCACGACTTAAGTTGAGTACTACTTATGGACTTCACAATGGGGCGAGGTGACCTACATTCAAATAGGAAATGGCTGAAGTAGCTACAGACCTGCCGCTGAACCTGTGGAGCTTTTTCACGGGGTGGAATGCTCCAGATATGAACTGTGTTATCTGAATATTGTATTTTAATCTTGTGTTTCTCATCTCTGGGCACCTTAAAAATAAAAAGAAAGAAATGAGGTTGTTTTAAGAAAATACGTGGATAAAATCTTGTAAAGTAGAACCTACTGCACTTCTCATTTCGGACATAACTACACAACATACAAGGACACTGAAAAAAGCAAAAAGATGAACTTACAGAAAATTTACAGCGGTCAAGGTATTTATATCCCTGTCTTTTGACGCTGGCAGCAGCATCAGCTCTGGAAAAAAAAGTATAAATTAGGAATGAATTAGCGGTGGTAAACAATTAATACACAATTCTGAACAGAGAAAAGAAATATTACATTTAATTTCCTGTTTGTTACAGCAAAAATCGTTCAGTTTCGATTTCTTTAAGACCGCTGAATAAAAATACCAGGGTTAGTCTCAATATGAAGTACAATATTTACAAATACATTGTACCTCAGTATTTTAGGATTCAGCATTTTGCTGCTGTTCTAAGGAGCGCGGTGGTGTAGAAGTCGACGCATTGGACTTGAGATGTGAAGGTCGGTGGCTCGACGCCAAGTCCCTGCCATCGAGTTGTTTCGTTAGACAAGAAATTTTACCCCACATTGTCTTTCTCCACCCAGGTATATAAATGGGTACCGGCGACATACTGCTGGGACTAACCCTGCGATGGACAAGCATCCCATCCAGGGGGGGGGGGGGGTAGCAATACTCTCAGTTGCTTCTTGCTACAGAAACCTGGGTAAGCTGTGGCAGCGTGGATATCCTGTGGCTTGTTTGCAACTTTACCTTGTTACTTTGCTGCTGGTACATGTATTTATGCATATTTTACTTCAGATTGAGACAAACTCCATAAAAGTGTCTTAATTCTATATTCAGCAGTCTCGGTGAACTCAGTACTGCACTATGATATGTTAGTACCTTTTGTTAAAATAGCTTAGAACACCTCTTTCCAAGACTACCCAAAATTTCTTCCACCCAAAGAATCTCGAACGCTGAAAATGACAATTAAAAAGCCAGTGAGTACTACAAAAGATACAGAACATAATTTAACACAAACAGCTACATGGCCGGTCAAGGAGAACGGTTCAGCTCAGGTGTAGTAATTAATTGGAGACCAGAACAAGCTAAATGCCAACAAGGAAAGGACAAGGGGTGCCCTCCCCTTACCAGAATTCTCATAACTCCTTTGACAACTTAAGGACGGTGCCTCCTAATATAGATGTATTTTTGCAAAGGTTATGACTATGGGGAAAAAGAAGATCTTACCAAGGGTTATTGGGATCCAAAAAGAAAAATGCGGGTAACCACGCATTTTTCTGAGATAATTATGTATGGCAATTTCTTTCCAAACTTGAGCACAATTATCTCTGAAAAATGCATGGTTACCCCCAATTTTCTTTATGGATTCTGATAGCCCTTGTCAAGATCTTCTTTTTCCACGTAGTCTTAAGCCGCGCAAAAATATTGTTGTATTAGTGGGCAAATTCCTTAAGAAACCCGAATATCCCGAGATGCGCAGAACATAATTATGCGCAGTAACAAAAGGAGGCACTGTCCTTAAATGACCAAGTAACATCAAAATCCCATTCACCTTGAGGAGAAGTCCTTCATGTCTTGACACAACTTTGTGAAGTTTCTGTGTGGAAAGAAGTATTAAAAAATATTGATGTATAGTGTAAGGCTTTGAACAGTACAAATTTGGAACAGGGGGTTCCTAAAACACAAGTAAGAGTTTTTGAATGTCCAAAACAAACCTGAAGTGGTTGGACATCCAGTAACTGCTTCATTTTCTTGTTGGCGGCTAAGTCCAAAGCTGTCTGACCTGATTGTAATGAAAATAAAATTACAATCATGTTATAATTACATTTTTAACGACAACAACTTAAATGCTGTTTGAAAGACAGTGACCTAATGTGTACAATGTAATGCTTGGTGTGAATCTGTATTTCCAGGGCAGTGGCCTGTAGTGAATTCACATCCTAGATAATCCCTTAGCACCTTAAAATGTTGGGGTGAAGGTGGTATGTGCCTCAGATGTTTGACTTTGCTTTGAGTGACAAAACTTTGCATTGGTGTTAAAAGTTGAAAAAAAAAAATGTTTACAGTACTGACCTTGCAATACCATTACAAAGCTTCCAACCCTGGGAGGGAGGGGGGGGAGGACTCAATAAAGTTTTATACAGGAGGCTCCGCCCAGAGGTTCAAACCCTTACCCTTTAATATACTAATTTTTACCAAAATGGTACCCCTTTCATATACCTAGAGCAAAACTGCACCCCTTTCTTATATCCCAAGGATAAGCCAAAACAATAGAATTTCCTATTATCGCCATGTTTTTCCCGGGCTTTCAGTCATTCCGGTTCAGTTGCTTGAAGGGTGCAAGCTTTTACGTACAATGTATTTCGCGTTGTCATTTCTGCCAAAATTTTTGATACATGTATACTTCTCTTTAGCCCCCATTTCTTCCACTTTCCAGCCGATTTTGTGACCCTTTCATATACTAAAATGGCAATTTTCCCTACCCTTTAGTATTGTACTTTGCGCTTAACAAAGGCATCCCTTTGGTTGGAACCTCCCCGTATAGCCAACTATAGGGAGCATCCCCCCCCCCCCCCCCCCCGGCTTCCAACAACTGAGTTAATGACAGCTAGAAACTGGTCAATCTAGGTTATATATTATGATGGCATACAAAAAAGACATGTTATTTTATTACCACTAACAGAACCTTTAGTTTGTGATTTCTTCTTCACAAGGATTACAAGATTTAAAAACAATCTATATGAAAAGCCACTGAATTCTCTTAGTTGTAGAAAAATGACACTACAGCGAAAATTCCCTCTTGTACGTTTTTTGCTTTTGGCCCTGATTGTTTGTATTGCGGAGCTACATGTAGCCATCTTGGCAGTATTCACCGGGTTATATTTGCACCCAGATATATTAACCCTTTAAGCCCTGAATGAAATGCATAATATTCTCCTTCCTGTTCTCCATACATTTCTTGTGGAATAAGGGCAAATTAGTTGGAAGAATTTGTCTAAATATAATAATCACTAGGGAAATCTAACAAACTACTGTAGGTAACCCTTAGCCTTTCTCAAAAGTTTTTTGCTTCTAAATTCTGGTTCTTGCTCACTCGCATTCTGCACTCCCCCTCGCACTCCTCCTCGCATTTTGCGCTTGTTTTTTGGGTTTTTTGCGCTTCTGAAATTGCGCTTCTGAAAAAAATTCTGAGCTCAACTTGTGGGTAAGTCTAGGTAGCTCTGTTATGGACTTACATCCTATTCAGGGACTTGAGATACAGTGTAATTGCTGGGTTAACAAGTCAGTTAGCTTACCACTACTGTTTCTGATGGTAGTATCTGCTCCATGCTGTAACAAGGTTACTGCAATCACTTTGTGTCCCCTGAAAAAAATACCAACTTCAGAATTTTTTAAACAAATATCCAGAAATGTCATTTATCCAGAAGATTTGGTATACTACCAGGGCCTGGTTGTTCAAAAGGTAGATAACTCTATCCACCAGATAAATCACTATACAGTGGATAGTGTACTTTGTTTTGTTAATATTAATTAATATTATGTACTGGATAGTGATTTATCCGGTGGATAGCGATATCCACCTTTTGAACAACCGTGTCCAGGAGAATAGGAGATGCTGTCCAAGAAAAGGAGCTATAATGCTACTATTGACAGAAATTACAGAAAAAAGCCAAAGAAAGCATGTAAGACTTTTAATGAGTGGATAAGAGATAATTACCCTGTATATTAAGCAGACATTAACACATCTCACGGCTTCCCTCACCCTTCTGTACCTGTAGTCAAATTCTAAACTACAGGTACATGTAGCTTCATTTTTCTAATAGAGTAATAAATTCTCACAAAATTTGCACAAAATTGCAAGCAAATGCACAGATTTGGATACATTTGAATCTCTGCCCAGGCCAGCTGAGAGCAAGTGAGCCAAAGTGAGCTAAAATTATGATCTTGAAAGTGCATTTGTTTAAAAGCTCCTAGAACTAAGAGGAAGATATTCATAAGGAGAGGAAACCATGTGTTTTTAATGTTTGGAAGACACAACCACAGATTTTGAAAACATTGGCCCAATGTTTCAACTTGAAAGTAATCCATTTCCACCTTGACCACATCATCCGCAACCAAAGACACTTATCAGAACAGTGTAAGAAAAATGGAATATTCAATTTGCCTCAAGCGTGGGACAAAGAAAAAATCTGAGTCCCTGACGGGAATCAAATCCATGACCTTCCTCCATACACTGGTCAAGCACTCTATTACCACTGAGCTACTGGGAGACTACTGGCGAGCAAGGTCATTAATTAATTAAACCCTTTAAGACCCAGTAGTGATTGGCATCATATTTCTCCTTGTAATATCAATGCACAATTAAGTGCACAGGTGTCGAGAATTAAGGAAATGGTCACCAGGGATGAACTCTTTTGATTTTGAACAACTTCTCCCAACTACATTTAGCACTACAACAAATGTATGGCAACCAGTAAGGAGAATTGATATGCTGACACTGGGGTTTATAGGGTTTTGTAGGTTCCTTGTGATGATGTGCATCCTGCATACTGCTAGGATCAGCAATGTCAAAAGCTACCATAGTTTCTTTGACCAAAACTAGGCCATTACAGTGTACCGTATTTTCTCGATTAAACGCCAGACCCTGAATAAATGCCGGGTCCATAGGGCCCAGTTTAAAATAAACGCCCCCAGCGTTTATTCGGGGTCCCAGCGTTTATTTGAGGTCCCGGCGTTTATCCGAGATGGGTATCTTAAATCAAGATTATGTGTCGTGACTACATACTAGTTCTCTTTCTACCACTATATTTGAATTTTATACACTAATTTATACACTAATATTCAAACCAAACTACTTTTTACAAAAGTACAGAAAGTATAGAATTCGTTGCAATCCCAGCAACCTGCTCTGTAGATGATTTTAGACATTTGAGAGATGAAACAAATGATGCATCAGGTATTGTGTCAATTTCTTTTAAATCATGGTAACTTTTCTGCGGGCTTGTGCATCAAGCAAAGATCATCTCGAGGGTCTTTCCAGCGTTTCTTCAGCAGTTCTTTGCAACTGAATCGTTCCATGATTTTGCCTTTCTCAGAACAAATGGAAATGGAACCTCGTCACCACCTTGGTCAAAATTGCTTGCACAGTACGTTTGCTCTCGAGCACTTACCGATACACTTCCTCCGTGTTTCATGCACGTCTGTCAGTGATGTTTTTTTTTAAAAATAACTTACCAGATTCACTTAGATGAGACAAAGTTGATGACATTGTTTCACATTTTTTAAACGTTTTTGATGAATTTTGGTTCTTGGTTTAATAAACTTCCAATACTGAAAAATGCATTTATTTATTAACCGCCGGGCCCCGAAGAAATGCCGGGTTCGAATAAACGCTGGGTCTACAAGGCCGAGTTTTGAATAAACGCCCCTGGCATTTAATCGACAAAATATGGTATTTCTAGGTTTCCATGTAAATGTGAGTTTTGACTTTCCAAAATTTAATTGTTACTAAAAATAGTTTTAACAGTCTCTTTAAACTCGTGTCTACCAAGAAATGAAACAACTCCACCTTGGCCATCAGAGCTCAGGGGCTGGACTACAGCTGTAGGGGTCCATTTCTCGAAAGTCCCGGTATCTTTTTGGGCCTGCAGCTATAATTATTTTAAAATCAAAATCTACAGAGAGGTGGTGTAGGTTTTAGCCCACAAACCAGCTCGATTTGTTTCGTCAACTTACAATTTAATCTTTAAAAACCAACAACATTTCAATTTTTAAGGTAAACATTGCGCTCATAAAATAGCTTTCCAGGTCTGAAAAATTATCAGTACTTTCGAGAAGGAGGTTCCAGGTCAGGAACTCTGGATCTCAACCTTACCTATAAGCAGCACAGTGTAGCGGCGTGTTTCCGACCATGTCTTGACAGTTGATGTTTGGTGGGTGAACACTATCAATCTGCAAGTACAAAAAAACACAACACCATTACTCACAGTACATGTACATGTACATTGTACATTTTACATCCAGGGAGAAGAAACTTTGGGTAGATGTTCATTAAAGAAGCTGAAGGTCCCGGTAAAAAATTCAAGCAGGTTGGAGCGAAAAAATACAATGGCCAAAAAATTGACGTATTAAAGGTAGACATGTTCTCAGCCCCTCAGATGAAAATGAAATAAGAATCACAGGCGATAAATTCTATCACTATGGAAAGAATTCAACAGAATGATTTTTTCTCAAGTTGTTGTTTAATGTCGCACTGTAAACTGCTATAAACTAACCAGTTTCTTCAACTCAGATGTGTCACCTTCCCGTGCAGCTGTCAGCAAACGTTCCTCTAATTTGAGCTCAAGACTTCTTTCGGCAGCTGGAAAAAAGAAATCAATTACCGGTATACCAATGCCACAAGGAAGCAGGGACAGAACACTTAACTACAGTGTATGTGGAAAAAATGGGTCTTTTCAGAAGCTCATACTCCTGTCAGTAATGGATGGCCTGGGGGCATACCCAATGGAACAGCTAATTTTAAATTTGAAAACAAATCTGTTTATCATGATTGGTTTTGTACAGCATTGGCAAATACATGTATGAAGATGAGAGTGATGTAGAACGGAGTAAAAAATTTTCCTAAGACTGAAACATGTGAAGCTGCATTGACCCTTTCACAGTAAAATCTGCTACCGTGGAAATGGAGCAACCATGGCACAAAATACAGTGTTTGTATGGGAAAAATCTCAAATCCAATGTGAAATAATTTCCACACAATTTGAAGTCTGGGTAAATTATCAACTGGAAACTTAAGGCCCCAGTTAAAAGACCTTTGATTTCAAATCTGAGACACATACTGTAGAGTACCTAGAAAGCATGTTAGAGTTTTCTTTTTTCCTCACATTTTTCTACAAAAACCATCAAGTTCCACAGAAATAAATATTATAATTATACATACACGTACACTGACAAATGTATAGAAAGAACTGTTATTTGCTCTCTAGTCCGCAGTGTTCCAGATAAGAGAGGGATCTTGTGTCAAAAACCCGACAAAGCTGGCAACATGACCCGACAAAATAAATGGTCAACTTGAGAAGATTTGAAGAGATCCACATCTATTGACCGCTCAAAATTCCTTATTGACCCTCTGCTTTTATAAGTAATCTGCAACATTGAGTCCGGCTACACTCCAAGTTTTGTCAGAATAATCTTTCGCCTGTTATCTTAAGTTTCCAATTCATGATTTTTCTCAGATTACAAATTTCATGGAAATTATTAATTTTGAAAAGTTAAATTCATTGATTTTTGGATTTCAGATTTTTCCCATACAAACAAATGTTTTATTTTGCGCCAGGAAAAGATCTGTGGCATTCAAGATGAAGGGTGAAGCTTTGAGTTAAGTACCGGTAGGTGATAATTTATATGTATAAGCAATGGATCCTACCTTTTATAAGCTGTTTGACTTCGGTGCTGTTGGTCACTTGACTCGGCTTTCTTCCTTCTCCGTTGATGATTGTCACATCAGCGTTGTACTGAATGAGCAGTGTGACAACATCCTAAACACATTGAGGAACAAGGTTACATGTCCATGTATCAATATCTACAGTGTATGCCTAAGGGACAGTCAGCCATTAAACAGACAGTTCCTGAAGTTCTATGAAGTGACTAACAAAACAAGGTGCTGAAGATTCGGGGGGGCAGGGTAGTCAGGTTTGTGGTGTGGTGTGTATGTTGTAGTTCAATTTTATCATTGGGTCAGTTTTTAGTTTCTTTTGTTTCATATTCATTATCGCATATTAAAGGCAGAGTTTCACGGTTCAGCGCATGTGCAAGCGATGACTTGAGCGCTGTCAAGATAATTGTTTTTAGACCAACTAGAAGCACATTCACAACCCTGGCGGGATATGGCGGTAAATTGTTATAACTTGTTGTCGATAATATATGAAATGACAGGCCAAGCACGACTGCCACCAGTTGTTGAAGTTATTCCAGCCTTCAAAATAGAGCTTGCCCACGTACAATTGTAACAGCTTTGTCCCTTTGATCAAGATTTCTCCCTTGATCAACATGATTTGAAGGCAACACAGCGAAATTGTGCCCATAAATTGTGTGGTTGACCTATTGATCTTGGAGTGTTTGATGTTCTCAGAGCTGTTTGAAATCTTTGAACCTCTGTGTGTGCCAGTTCTTTGGCAACTAGTTAGGTGTTTGTGCTCAGTTTAATTGCAGGATTCCTAAAAGCCGCTTAAAAGAGTGACGTTTAATTTATGAAAGGATCCACGAGTTTCTTAACACGTAATTTGATGTTTGCTTGCGGTTATCTGCAAGACATGTAACTTTCTTTATCACGGATGTCAGATCCAAATTAATTATTCTGAGACTGTTGCCATCTCTTTTGATCATAAAGAAACTACAGCTTCTGGCACTGTCATTTTAACTCCACTTCGTGGTTGTGATTAAAATAGAAATAGAACTCTTGGAGTTAAAACATTGCACCTCTGTTGTCTTATGGTGAACTACTAGCATCCAACTGATAGATCTCCAGCAGCAACTCGGACAAAGGTTATTGTTTGACCTGCTTGTGATGGTCTGGTTGTAGTTCTTAACGATTTGCCATTTGTTATTCTGCAACAGTTAAAATGCTGGTTCGTAAGACTCAAGGATTCTTCAATCTCGTGAATGTATTGTGTTCTGCCGTCTACCACAACGTCTCTTCTGGTCATCCATTGACTAAAATGCCGATTTCGGCTGCTAAATCACTTTCAACATTATAAAAATCGAACTAATATTTACAACAGGAAATAAAGACTATCAAAAGTGGAAAGCGAAGAGCAGATGTGCAAAATTAGGGCGCGATTTCAACGCATTTTTCCACCATAAGCTCAGTTCAAATTTAGTGTTGACCCGTACAATTTAAGAGCCGTTCCGCTCGCGCATGCGCTTCTCTGTGAACAGCGGACTTTAACATAAAAAAGAACAAAGGAAAGTAAAAATTGAACTGGGGATAAAATTGAACTACAACATGTGTGTACACTGAGACTTTTCACGCTTTGAACAAATAGGACTTTTACTCTTGACTTGGTGTTTGATGTGCACTCTCTCCCTTGTGAATGTTTATAATAATATAACGATTACATTGTAAATCACGGAAATGATGTAGTTCAACTGTGCAGACTTGCGACGCAAGTTAATGGATGGTTAATGAATGGGCCCTTGCCCATTAGCCAAATGAACAGAAAACGTTACTTGTTGGACTCCAAATCTATTTGTCTTGGATGGCTGGGTGAGACTCTTATTGAGCCCTGCCAGGAGAATGCTTTATGTTCTGTGTATCATCAACTTACAGCTCTTCCAGTAAATGCGGCACGGTGCAAAGGAGTGTCCCCCATCCCATTCCTGGCATTGACGTCAGCTCCATACTGTAGAACAACAAATGAATTACATGTAGAATTGAAACAAACTTACAACAACTGTACTTAACAAAATTAACACTTATCTAGGCTGACTACAGGAAAAGAATGCACATTTTAGCAGCTCATGTTAATCTTAATTGCATTAATTTCTTCAAGGGTTAATTTTCCTTACACTAATTTATTTCACCAAAATTCTAAAACTGTCCTTACACTGTACAGGAAGCTACAGTATCTTTTTTAAAGCACACTTTCACTCCAAATTCTAGACTTCTTTTACTACACTTCAGGGTGATTCTCTCTTGCAGAAGTGTCTTTCTCAGCTATCTGTTTTTGTATTATGTACATTCATGGACAAACTACAATATAATGCATCTCTGACCTCAATAAAACAAGACACCACTACTTTCTTCAGTTGGAGATTTTTCCCTCCTCTTTCATGCTAATTTTTTTTTTCACTCTACCCTATATATTTTCCTCTTCAATTCCCACTAATTATACACCTTACTTGACGTATGCATTTATTTCCTAGAAAAGGCTCAGCTTTTTAACTGGTGACCTCCTGGCCCCAGTTGTTCAAAAGTTGGATATCGCTATCCTACGGATAAATCTCTATCCAATGGATAGCGCAATTGGTTTCCCTGATATTTATTTGCTGGATAGTGATTTATCCGGTGGATAGCGTTCTCCAACTTTTGAACAACTGGGACCTGATCTGCAATAATTATGCTGCCCTAACAACTAACGTAAAGTTAACTACTGTATGTAGTGAGGTCACAAAGATACATGGGCATCTCTCTCACCTCCAGTAATGCTTTTACAACATCTTTGTGGCCAAAGTATGCTGCAAGATGCAAAGGGGTCCATCCCTGGTTGGCCTTGGATTTCCCTACAGAACAAATAAAACCACTCATTGTCTACAGTAACTACTCCGTTCAATGACATTTGAAGTTATTAACTGTTTGAATATAACACCATTATACCTGTACAACCTTAATTTCATGTCAACATTGCTCTTGCTTTTCAATGACTTTCAAAGTTGTTCTACAAAACGTAATTCCATGTAACATACCCTGAATATAGATGTAGCCACCAACAACAAACCCAATTATCTGATAACTACACAGATATAATGCAGGTGTTGTCCAACTTTCAGTAGAATGATAAAAATATCATTTCGTTAAACTATTTCCCAGATCAAAATGCCCAACAGCCCTACCTTGTCTAGCAGCATGTACCTATATATAGCCCACATACATGTAACAGAGTACCTTCTGTTTAGTCAAGAAGCTGGAGCCTTGGTCTATCATTACATTTCATTTTTATTTTGTTGTCAATACTGTAATTTTGTTTGTGTTTCAAGGATTCCGAACACTTTGTGCATTCTTACGTAGTGAAAACTGAACTTTTGTTAGTCACAGGACCACAACCAGCTAAGACCTCTGAGAATCGCATGTGTTTTTGTGCACAGTTTTCCCTGTGAGAAATTTTGCTCGTTTGGCACAAAATGTAAGTAGTTTTGCTCATTATCATATTTCTTTAGTCACAGACCTTAATCTTTATTTGCAATTTGTTTGTGTTTCTGCTTAGTTTTCACTGTTGGTTTCCAGTTTGTTATCCCTGGATCAAATTGTCACAAGTGTCAATTAACCTCATTATAGGGAATTACTGTAGTTGAATTTATGCATTGAACTACTGTGCTGACACAACACCCCCCACCCCTGGGGACAACATGTACATGTACCTAGACTATACAAAACAGAAACAGGGTTAAATACCTTTGCAGTTCACATCAACACTTCTGGAACCACTCTTTGGTGACTTAGCTTGTAACAATCTCTGAGAAACCCAGGGAGCAATAAACAAATTAGTGTGAAGATTACATAGCTTATGAAATTAGTGAACCAACAAACCTTGGCCTGGTTGCTCAAAGCCAAGAAAGACTGACCCAAAATTGGCATCAACTTTCACTTCAGTTTGATCACAATAACAACATAGATTCCTATAATTTTTTTATCCAACATTTTGACTTACCAGTAATCTGTTTTTAAACTGTAACTTCAAATTAGCGGTGGAAATGCTTTTAAACAAAACAAACCAAAACCTAGGTTAACTGTTTGAACTCAGGTTAAAATGTGGTGATAACCATTTTTTGAACAATCCAGAGTTACAATTTAACAAGGATTCCATTTCTCTTTAGTTCTCGAAAATGTTTTCAAAAGCTACATTAAAGCTAAAACTAAACTGAAAAAAAGTCGAAGTTGAAACAGAACAGTAAAAACACCTTTTCGAAGAAAACTTTGTACACCGGTAGTTAATTAACCCTTTAAGCCCCAATAGAGATCAGCATCAAATTTCTCCTTATCATATCAGTGCACCATAACACATGCAGGTCATGAGGATTAAGGAATTGATAGCTAATTAGCAATTTGTCTGCATGTTTAAACAAGTTCACCCAAATGTATCGAGACCAGAAGGAGAATTTGTATAATGACGCTGGGGCTTAAAGGGTTAAATAGCTTCAAAGTTGATGCTACATGTGATCCTGAATAATTTGGCTCTTTGCTGATAACAATTATTTATAAAAAGGCAAGAGCTGGGATCTGCCAAGAAAGGAATGGGAACAAGAAAAAAAGGATATGGAAGGCACTAATTTCAGAAGGTGTCTTTTTATCGGAATCTAAACAATAAAAATTTTGTCGTCCAGTGGACTAAAATATCTGGAACAGGTTATTTACATTCCTGAGTGGTTTCTTTCCAGAGACAAGTTTCATCCAGTGTTTACAAGACAAGTATGGGGTGGCAAACAGTCTTTCAGAAAAAAATGGGTCGTACAAAATTTATCATGAAGTCAAAGTTCATTGGTCTTGCAGTACTTATTGGTTTTTGAGCTTTCCTTAGATCTTAGGGTCACAATGTTTTTGGGAGGCTGTCTTGGGGTCTTGATTTTTTTCCAAGCTCTATTAAAATAATGAAGGGGTGCATGGAATAAGGTCCTAAGTGACTCCTGATCTAATGTCAATTTCTACCTTTGATTTACAAACACACACAAGGAAAATTGGAAGGAGAATTTAGTAGTTCATCAAAAGTCAATTGGGGCTTTATTCCAGGCACCCCTTCAATTGTGTTATCTCACATTGCAAAAAGTCAAAAAGTCTTTGGCCCACAGAGAAAAATGCTGGTCTTGCCATCCTGCAAAGACTAAACGTTACTATTTGCCA
This sequence comes from Siderastrea siderea, assembly GCA_964030785.1. NCBI lineage: Eukaryota > Metazoa > Cnidaria > Anthozoa > Scleractinia > Rhizangiidae > Siderastrea > Siderastrea siderea. The sequence continues at coordinate 29,138,743 of OZ034974.1, forward strand.
CCCCTTCTGTAGGATTAAAATTCTTCCATAACTGGCATTTTTAGCCCTCGTGAAAGCTACAAATTAAGCAATTGGTTAAAGACAGAGATAAATGATCTTGTAGTTAACAATAATTGAAGGGCCCGGTGGAAAAAGGGCGTAAGTGACGATTTGAAGTTAAAATCGAAATTGCTCCTATTTAGCTGAACATTGGCACACAGGCTGGTTTTCATGTGAGGAACGCTGTTGCACACTTATTTCTTGACCCGAGATCTAAAATTTGAAGAATTAGCGTATTACTTTTGCGTGAAAAGTTTTGTTGAACTGAACGTGCTCAAGTGATGCGTGAAAGATTTCTTTTGTTCTCTGCCTGAACTAAAACAAAGGAATTCAACCTAGAATCCGCGGTCCTGTTGTTTTCTTTGTGTCAGTTTTAAGCAAAAGTAATACGCTAATTCTTTAAATTTTGGATCTCAGGTCAAGAAATAAGTATACTCCGGCAACAGGGTTCCTCACATGAAAACCAGCCTGTATGCCAATGTTCAGCTAAATAGGAGCAATTTTGATTTTAACCTCAAATCGTCACTTATGCCCTTTTTCCACCGGGCCCTTCAATTATTATTTATCAAAGTGAAGGTGAAAAGTGGTGGATATTTGCCAAACAGTGAAGTGGCAAGGGATATGTCTACTACTCTTCACCAACACTGCGGTGAAAAATAAATTTAGTTAGCATATATCAAACCAGTGGAAAGCCAGCACCGAACATTTCCTTTTTATCTGAGAAACGAGCCGAGGGAAAACTTGCACGCAACATCAACAAAAAAAGGCTGGGAGATGAAGAGCAGATACTATCCCGAGTTTGAGTAACCAATCAAAGCATGCGAAAAACACTATCCACTGGTTTGGTATAATTATACATGTACTAAATTATAATATTTATCCAGTGGCAGATGAAAAATGCCCAAAGACATTGATCAACTTGCACAATTAAGTCCAATGCAATTTAACCTCTTTTATACGTGTAAGTCTGAGAGCAAGATAATTATGCAAATTTCTAGGGAGGGTATGACAGAGCATTTATGCTAAATGTTGACAGAGATACGTTACACATCATGATTGCAAATTCTATAACATCTTTGTGATCTTTACGTGGATCATATAATGAAGCTGCAAAATGTCTTGATGCTAACCCGACTGTACTTGATTTCACTTAAAGCACCTCTCACCTAAGTAAATACTTAAGTGCTTGCAAGGAAATCTTCAAAAAATTTACTGTGATAAACTCGTGATAACGAGCGAACTAACGTGGTTGAGTTATGATCTTCCTGCAAGATTTGCCTCATAAGTACAACTTTGTTTGGTTAACAAAGAATGATTTTCTTTAGAAAATCATTCACAAAAGAATGAATCATTCACAAAAGAATGATAAAAAGGCATTTGATTATTTCCGGTGAGATAGTGTCCGTCTTTAAAAAGACGTGAATTTTCAACACACAGTTGAAGCTAATAACACAATTGTAATAATTATTAGCTGGCTAAGAAAACGCAGGTCGTTATAACAGCGATTCAAAAAGCGCCGTCTTGTTTTGAAATTCCTGGAAGCCCTGCCTGGTGATTTCGTAGTTAAAACAAAAACATTGTATTGTTGAAATACTCACAAGAACCGAGTCAATGTCTCCCCTTCGTGAAGATTGCAAGAGTTTCTCTTCATTCTCCTCCCTCTTGCTCGAGCTCGACATGCCTCTTTTCACTTACAAGATAAACAATTCATCGTCATCTGCCCATAACTGCTGTTTAAGCAAACAGTTTGCGTTTAAAGACCGCAAATTTAGGCTATTTTCTCTTTTTACCTCCCTTCTACAAAATTACTCTACAAGCCTGTAGAAGGTTCTAGTGCCCAATCCCTTTCCGTGCTGTAACCCAGTCCTTCACGAACAATCTTCCACGAAACGAGATTCAATATGGCGTCGTTTCGGTTTGCTGCGATTTCAAGACGAGTAATTTCTTCGCCGTTTTTGCAGCTAAGGACAATGACGGCTGGAGAGAAAGGCAGTGGAGTTGGAAGGGTAAATACACGATTAAATCCTGCGTAACTTCTTTGTTCGTTTACAAAAGTATCTAATCGCTTGTGCATTTGAGTCCACTAGTTCTATTAATTGTGTGAACGCCAGGCAAATATTTCATAGAAGGGTGTTGTATTATTCTCTTTCGTCATAGCAGTTCCTGGTTTCGAAAGCCTTTTAAACTGACTTAATTTTAATTCGTTACGTGCTGTTGAATCACAGCACGTAACGAATCACAGACAAAATGTGTTCAATGTACAAATATAGCTACAACGTAGCTTTATATGTACAATATAAGCTTAAGCTTGAGCTAACGTCTAAGGTTTAAAATTGTCTTTTATTTAAGTATATGTAATCGCATGAGGCCGAGTAGAATTAAGGATAAATTTTCACGCGTATTTTCAAAGTTTTCACAAAATTGCCCGAGTCGCACAGCGACGAGGGCAATTTGTGAAAACTTTGAAAATACAAGTGAAAATTATCCTTAATTCTACGAGGACTCAATGCGATTACTTGTTTATAACACAGAGGGCAAAATTTTCGGAAAACTTTCCATGCACGTTGAAACACAATCAGCCGGCCCTCAGAATAAAAGTACCCGCTCGTAAACAATTCACCAAACAAGCAGTTTAACCGCTGCTCAGCGCACAGAACAAGAAAGACTGACCATTATGTACATCTTAAGAGGTGAATACAATTCTAGTTCATTGACAAAACACACTTAAAATTCAATTAACTAAGTAAATTTTATTCACCTGAGTTGCGAAGCTTCCTCTTGCTGGAAAAATTACCGACCCCGTCGCTGCAAAGTTTTCAGTAGTTTTAAAACAAATAACCATTTGCTGTTTCCTGTAATACATATAGGTTCACCTTTTGGAATTTCTCTTCAAGCAAACACCCGATTTCCATGCCATTTTTACCAACCGACCCGGTTAAAAGTCAAACTTTGAAGCGATCCTTGTGTTGAACAACTCAAAATCCGTTTTTCGTTTCAAGACGCCTACAAAATGCAAATGGCGCGCTCTTGCGCTCAGCCAATCAAATGCGAGTAATTTTGGCACTTGGCCAATCAGGAATTAGTAATTTTGCCCTCGTCCGAAAGAAAATTAAGAAAAAATGCCCTGTGTCTCAACCAATCAGCATTCAGTAATTTTGCCCTCTATGTTATAAAGCTGAATTGTGAATATAATTTTAATGAGGTGACGTAACATTTGCGCAAAGATGCGTGTTTCTGGTTGCGTGGGAAGGGGCCCAGTGGTTTAATTAATATTGACTAATTGAAGAGTCAATAGAGACTCATGAGTTAAACTTAATGGGGAGACTCTTAACTACCATTTTGTTGCTATAGGAAGTTCCTAATTATCATATCTTGTAAACTCTAACTTCCACAGTCGAGTCACAACCATATTTGGCAGGTCACATGACCTGAACCAAAAAAACTGGCATGCAGTTTTGGTTATTGAAAACAGTGTCAAAATTTATTGATTGTTAAGGTGACCCATGACCCATTCTTTCCAGACATTTCTTCATTTCATGACTTGTCTCAATGCCGTAACCACCTATGACATCATCAATTTCTAATTTGCATAATACAAAAACTTGAATAACTTTGGAATGAGTGAAGATATTGCAAAACAGAAAACACCACCCTCTTCATCTTGAAAGGCCTTTCAAGTAAACTTAGTTTTTACTTCATAGACACTTTTCTTGTCATATGATGTAACAGAAAAACAACTGTTCAAGCAAACAATGCTCTTTGTCATTATTGGTGTTTTTTATTTCACTCTTGTCTCATTTTACCCTACAGCAGCAAGAGAATGTACAAAATGTGCCAGTATATTACACTGTACATATTCCTGGTTTGACCAGTTTTTTTTTCTTTGCTGAAGGAGGACGAAGCAAAAGCAAAATGCAGTAGAATAATACACCTCTTATTCAGTGTCTTGGTAGATAATACACGCAGACACTTAATTCATTGCTCGCATTTTTCATCACCCTTGCGGGGACTCGGAAAAATACTTTGCAACTCGTAAAATATCCGAGTGTATTATCTACCAAAACACCAAATAAGGTGTAGTATTGCAACAATGCCCTTGTTTGTGATGGAAGTTAAAGTAAGATGTGACACCATGTCTGTCCAACTTTTTTTCAGGGAGGTGGTGGAGGTGGAGATATTAGGTGAGTTTACCCCTTTTAGCCCTAATATGAGCATACACATTCTCCTCACTGTTCTTCATAAAAACATCAGAACATTTTGTCTTGGGTGATCATTTCCTTTACTCTTATGACCTGTTTGTGAAATCAAGTAGTGATGCTGTAAGGAGAAATTAGATGCTTTCTTCAAGAAAATCCCCAGGGGCATTAGACCCTGCCATTGTTCTCCCTCCCCTCATGGTGCAAAATATATTACAGCCACTCAAGATAAGAGCCTAAGTGGTGCAAATATCTGAAGTTGATGATTTAACGTACACCCTCGTACCTTTCATGTGTTTGCTGCCATTCCCCCCGCATCTTCTCTGCACCCTTCTCCCTGTGATAACCTGAATCCCTGATAGTATGAACCCCTTTCCCATCCCTCATTGGTTGGTCAACCACCTGTTCTAGCCTTCGCAAAGAAGACCGTCATGAAATATTTTGACCATAGCGTGACTCAGTGACATCTCAGCATAATTGCAAATAACAAGGGCACGAAAATTTAAATAGTTTTATTGACAAAGATAAAATTATCCTAAAATCTAAACGAAATGGGTATCTACTGAAAAAAAAAAAAAAACTTGAAGTCTATTTTCAGGCCATGATTTGATGAGTGATTTGGTGCAAGCAAGGGACTTCTCCTCAGATCGGCTTCTAAGTTTGAATGACGTCATGTTTACTAGTGCCACGTCTTGTTCAATGTCGTGCCATCAAAAGGCGAATTCATGTCAGCTTGTATCGTTGGCTTTCAAAGCTTGCTAGCACCTTATCCTTGCTCTTGTCGAAGAGAAGTTAACTCCATTGAATTCCTTACTTTTTTTCTACACCAATATCACTAAAGATTTTGGCGAACAGGTCAAATGGTGCTTGCATTTTACTGTTGAGTGTAGAGAACGAAAATCAGAAGCTTGAGGCGAGTAATTAAATACCCACAAATCCTATAGGTGACTTTCAAAGTTCGCCAGCATCCTCGTCCTTGCTCTTGTCGAGGGGATACCATTGAATCCCGAGTAATTTTCTACACCGACTTTCATGAACATTTTTTACGAACTGACGCTAAATGACCAAAGATAATGCTTGTGTTTATTGAAACTTGCAAGAAATATTTGTTTGGCCAAGCAAAAACCGAAGGTCTTGAACAAGTGACCTTGGAAAAAAACAAGAAAAGCCCCAGAGGCATTAGACCCCGCCATTGTTCTCCCTTCCCTCAGGGTGCAAAATATATTGCAGTCACTCAAGAAACGAGTCCAAGTCATATAGTGAACGTTTGCAACAAATATTTGTTCGGCCGAGCAAAAACTGAAGTCTGGGGCAAGTGACCAAGAAAAAAAACGCGAAAGAAAAAAAATTGGTATTACTAGACCCCATCCTGACGGCGGAGTAATGAAAGAAAAGAAACGGGTATTACTAGACTCTGTCCTGATTGTGGGGTAATTATTTGATTAACTCCTGTTTAGAGCCGTCAGTGTTGCATGAATGGATCAAGTACAAAACCTTAAGTTCAGGAGTGGTTTGATGTTTGCACATAGAAACATGTGTTAGTGTGATAGGAAAAATTGCTGTAAAAATCTTGTGCTCAGCAAGTCAGCTGAACTGTCAAGTACTGAAATTCTGCTTATTCCCAAGAATTTTTTGTAATTAATATTAGCAAAACTTGAAAGTATCTGATGCATTCGAAGTTTTTCTTGCCTTTAGTTCATACTAATTTTCCATCTAAGAAATTTTTTTTGTACATGTCTTCAGTTGTTCCCTCTTCATAATCACGGTTCTTAAAAAATCATTTTTAGGAGTGCTGGCGGAGCATTTGGGAAAATGGAACATGTCCATGAGGAACAGTACTTCAGAAAAAAGGTTGGTTCATTCAAGTATTTATATTTCTCAAACTGTTCCTCGGAAGTTATGTGTATAAGGTAAACTGGCTCACAGTTCTCCACGTTACAAATTCTTTGTCTCTCTGAATTATAATCAAAACTTACCTTAGGTGCCAGAGTGAATACTAATGAAGTTTATCCTAGGTGCAGGAACTAATACTAGTAAAGCTCATTGTTCAAGGTCATCCCCTGTGTGACTGTCAAGATATTTGGAAGTTGATGTTTTGAGCATTAGCCCTTTCTCAGGGATATCCATATTGCTCTGGTGAAAGGTCAACACTCGAAACATTGTCGTTTGAAACTCTTTAGTTCTGGGCCAGTGTTTAGGTTCAAAGACTGACGGAAAAGTTATGGATTTTGTGGTTCCAGAAAATATCCATAACCCCACCGCAGAGGGTCCTTGGAAATTCGGAGGGGGAGGGGGGTCTTAAAGGCCAAATTTTTTAAAGGAAAGTATAAGCCTAAACTGGAATTTCCAGAGGGGTGGGGGGCTCAAACCATAAAAATCCTCTGTGGGGGGAGTACGGATATTTTCTGGAACAACACATTGTGGATGGCAGCCATTTTTTATTAAGGCCAAGGAGAACATGATGGACTGCATGAAGCCAGAGAGTTTTCCGTTCTTCCCTGGTGATTCAGTGAGTGAATTCCAAGGGTAAGCGGGTAGCTGTGTTGGCCATCGACTGCATGGACAGCCATGCCCACACTAATCTGGACAAAATTTTGAGACAACGTTTTCACATCAAAAACACATAAAAAGTTTTTTGCCCTTGCTATCATTTTCGAGTAGTTTTCAATTTCTACACATGTTCTCCTGTTATAAGATACTGAGACACAGATTACATGACTGCCGTGACATAGCATTTATTTATTTTTTGGGAAGATCAGTTTTTGCCATCCGTACTAAATTGGGAACATCACATTTATCCACTCTGGAGAGCATTGTTGAAAAGATCCATTTTCAGGGACAAAATTGCCTTTTAAGAGTGGACAAAAGGCCAAAACAGACTGAGGCATTTTGAAATTTGTCCAGTTTAGTATGGACATCCAGCATGCAGGCAGCCACTTGGATCTTCCATCCTGCCCTACCAATTGCACCTGTTCTGATTCTGGCCTCATTTGGTGAGAATTTTGTGCTATAGATTCTTACCATGTACATGTATTCATTGTAACTGATCACCCCTTGATCACTGGTCATGGTCGGAGGTCCGGAGGATAAACTGCCTGACCAGGTAATCCTTATCAGGGCTCGACAAAAACTTGAATTCCAGCTTGCCCTTCGGGCAAGCAAGTCACAGAATTCGCTTGCCCGAGCCAATTTCCCACTTGCCCGTGTTAAAAAAAACAGATTTCTCATGCTCATTAATAATTCATGAGGCATGGACAAAGATCTCACAAAGTGTTTAATGAGTGATCGCTCTCCTTCTGTTGAACGTTTTGGGAGATTGTTCACATTTACTATCCTCCTGTCGATTTCATGATACTGTTCTAGTACATAACATCTATGTTTACTGACTGGATGCACTAAGTTAACGTGGATCAGAGTTTAAAGAGTTTTACTTGTAACGCACGTGTAATAAGTACGTATTAATTTAGGATTAAGCGAATTAGAAAAACCCTTGAGGAAATTTGAAAGAAGTTGACGGTTAAATAAAACGTTAGTCTAAATGTGTAACAGACCACGTTCAAAATGCACATTTGTCACAGTCATTTGTTGTGAAAAGAAATTTGATCCAGGCAGATTTTGATCGCGTGCTAACCAACCAGTGTAGTTCTCAGATTGTCATCTTTCCAGACCTCAGAGCATGAAAAACCTGAAAATATGTTTGCGTTTATAACCCTGAATTGGCCTTCGATTGTTTGATGTATACTTACAATTACCACAGATTGAGAAGCAATTTACCACACATTCAAGATTTTACATAAAAGCTTATATGTTTCCTCCACTTTCTTGCTTCAATTCTGTCTGCATATGGTGTATCAGTGGTAGGCAGCGCCAAAAAATATACTAGTAATATGAGGAAAAGAAACCTTAATAAGACTGATGCATAAAGGATCTGCTAACAGGTGGTAGATTTTTGACTAAAAATTGAAAAAGGCTTTCCAGTTTAGGCACAAAACTAAGGTGGTTTTAGCTACAGCAGCGTTTTCATCGCATTTTCTCTGAACTTTGTTTACCAATTCACAGGTCAGGGAGGTATTTCACCAACTGATTGATTACTGCTACCAAAACCAATTGACGTTTTAGAAAAAGTCATTTTAAGTGATTGCCTGACTGACAAATCAAATTATAACAACGTCAGACCAGATTCAAGGCTCGAGACTAACTTTTCAGCTTAGACGGTAGCCAAGTGGCCAGTGAGAGGTTTGATTTCACTAGCCAAAATAAATTTTCACTAGCCAGACTTTTTTTGCATCACCTCATACTGTGTTCAATATGTCTAATTTTTAGCCGAGTTAATTACTGTAAACATGCCTCTCTGTAATCTCAAGAGTGAAGAACTTGAATCTTGACTATTCTTTCCAACGGTTAAAGATCCGCACATGCGGAATACAAAGTACTATGTGGCTTCAGGGCAAATTCCCAGGCGCGATGTAGTTCACGCTTCTCTTTTCTGTTTCGGTCAGATCATGACGAATAACTCGAACAGTTAACCTTATATGAGCATGTCATCGTACGGAGAAACGTTGGGAAGACAAGACTAACATTGTACGAACGTTGTAAGGTACTGAGAAACGTCAAAAAGACAAGACTGATGCAGCACTCAAACTCACATACGGAAAAACGTCCACAAGAGAAGACTAGTAAATTACAAACGTATTTAAGTGCGGAGAAACATTGAGCAGAAAAAACTAATAAGGGTCGAAGTTACTAAGGTACGCAGAAACGTTGAGAAGTCACGTTGGTTGCAAATGCACTACAGTAGGGAGAAACGCCGCCAACGTACCAAGATACAGATCGAGACTAATAAAATACGCAACTACTAACTTGCCGAGAAAGGTTATTAGACAAAACTAATTCCCGAAGAGCGTGTGTGAGGTACGGACAAACTGAACTTTTACAGTGGGACAATAAATTACGGAGAAACGTAAATGAGACAACTAAATCGCACTAACGTACGGATAAACGTTGAGAAGACAAGACTAATACCGTATGAACATACTAACGTACAGAGAAACGCTAAGCAGTGTCGACTTATCGTACGAATGTATTAAGGCACAAGGAAGAGCAGAACAATGTCGTGCGAACGTGCTAACGTACAAAGAAACGTTGAGAAGGCTAGACTAATAAATCGACGAACCCACTTACGTACGGAGAAACGTTGTGAAGACGTTACGTACAGAGAAACGCTGGGAAGAGAAACTATTGTACGAACGGAGCGATTAATGGAAAAAAAGTCGATAACATGAAGAAGACCAAAGAATTGTGTGAACCTACTAACGTGTAGACAAATATCATATGAACAGACTAATGGACCTTTTAAGGAAACAAATGGTGAAACGTTCTGAAGACGGCTAATTTCATTCGAACGTAGAAATGACGGAGAAAACGTTGCCATCTGAGACAAGAATTAGTAGGGAAAAACGTTGAGAGGACAAAACAAGTATCATACGAACATTATGATATCCTACGGATAAGTTTTAGTTTCTGCTCACTCAATTTGCTTTTGGGATCCGATCATCAGAAGCAATATTTACCCCAGTAGTTTGGTTTCCATTCGGTGCTTATAGTGCTTTGAAATTTTCACTAGCCAAAATGGAATTTCTACTAGTCTGTGAGTAGTTGGCTGCCATTAGTCTCGAGCCCTGACTGATTGATATTTAACTTAACAAATTTCGCAGCTTTGCTAAACGGTCGTGTACGCTGTTGGTGCTTAATTATTTGTCACTTATTTGACAGACTTGAAATGTAAGTTGATGGAGGGTTTGCCCGGGCGCTTGCCCGTCGGGCAAGTGACCCTGAAAAGTTACTTGCCCGACCTCAAAATCTACTTGTCCCGGACGACCGGACGGGACTTTTGTCGAGCCCTGCTTATCAAGTCTTAGTTGCAGATTAAGGTCCTAGACCTTCCTAATAAAATGTGTTATGTTGTGGTTCAAATATGGTTTTGCTTCAATTGTTATTTCCCATTGTCTTATTACTTATCACAAATTGTCGTGATCTGAAATGAGAAAGGCAATGGAAAATAGAAAATTAACCAAAAACAAATTTTAACCACAAGTATTTTTAAACCCAGGAACAAGAGCAACTAAAGGCCTACAAGGAACACTTGGAACAGGCCATGGAACACCATGAGAAGGAGATCAAACATCATGAGGAAGCAATTCGCCGTCACCGTGAAGCACTGAAAAAGCATCAAAAGGGAATGGATAGGCTGACTGATGCAGAATCTTCTGATGATGAGAAGAAGTGATCTCAATGGCTGTTTTGCTTTGGGTGTTGTATGGTTGGTTTTTAATCACTCTGGTGATGCTGTGGATGTACATGTACACACTTGTGAATACTTGTTTCACTAACGTTTTCTTCTGGCGGATGTCATGTTTCAATATTTGGGGTTTGAAATAAAATGAAGCACTGCAATTCCTTGGCCTGTTTTTTTGTGTGGCTTCAGCCAGTTATGGGAATATGTCATCACACATGTCCGAAATGTAATAACAAAATCGCTTTATTTCCTAAGGTGTCAATTGCAATGGATTTATCATGAAACAAGAAAGCCCATTGGGCATTTTAACCGGCCATTCTGATCCTTCCCTCCCCTAGGTTTCACAAATGTTAACGCGATCCTCTATTTATACGAACCGGCGTGACGAAAAATGTGATTGTGTGACACAATATTTTGACTATAGCGGTACTGGATGACGTAATGTTTAAACTCTGATGACTCAGCTTATCTTTCTTATCACTTTTATTTGTGCTGAAAAAAAAAAATGGGGCACGTCAAGGCATATCTCATGACGTGATGTTTAAATCCGGTTTGCTAACCCGGGAATCCCCTTGCAAAAGTAAACAAGCGAGCGGGGACGAAAGTCGCCCACGTCTTTGAAAGCGAACGCGCCTGTCGAGCCGCAATCGATTTCGCGCTCACTCGCTTGTTTTTTTTTTCCTTCACTATCTCTGAACGGAAAGAGAGACTGCTCGTAGCCCCTGGCGAACACCACACGCAAACCACACAAATCCGTCGATAATATTCAGATATTTTCGTTCTTTCAATGCAAAAAGACTCGTAACACCTGCCTTATTAATTGATTTCCTTATTAATGACGATTCCTTCGTATCAACTTCTCGCCTCAAATAAACACATCTCTCTCCGTTCACAAGAACTATCATGTACTGATGGTGCAATCAACTAATATTGCATCATCATACTTGTACCAATTCCTTCTCTTCCTAGCCCACGCCGGCAAAACGCAACTGTCCTTTTTGGCCGCTACGAAATACACGTTAGCCAATCAGAAACCTTACAATCCAGTTCGCAACCCCCCCCCCCCCCATAAAACGCCAAGGGAAACCGCCTCTCACGCAGCACAATATTACACCGCTCCTATACAAAAGGCAACTTTCAAAGCAAATCACATTCACAGAAGCGTGATATGCTTCTGACATTCACAAATCCTTCTGACTCCCACATTTTGACATCCCTCAAAATGTCAATCCCAATAAAAAAACTCCTGCGCTAAAAAAATTTTCACCATAACCGCTAACTAGATCAGACAACACAGCCAATTTCGCATTCAATCCTATTAGCTACTTTACTCAATTGCGCATGCGTTATACAAGACAAATACAAAAAACCCCAAAGTTAACAACCCTTCGCCGTTCATATCTTAAATACTGTAAATTAAAAGACAAACATAGGAAGGTAACATTCAGAAGACTAATATGCGCATGCGTCTTATATACGACAGTACCGCTCTTGAGTACCCGTACCACAAGCTTTACCACACTTTCTTCGTATGTTAAGCCAACTTGCTTTCACGAAAAACCGTGTTCACGTCATAAACCGGCGGTCGCCATGGCGACGGCCGGTTAACAACCTCGTTCCCAGGGTCTTGCATCTCCCCACCCCAGAGGGAGCATTCTGGGAAGATCCTGGGAATGAGGTTCAGCATGAAAATGCTAATTGGCGACACTTTGAAACATATGCAACCAGTCCCTAGAGATTCAAAGAACAATGGTGTGGCGGCCATGTTGGTGTACCATAACAAAAGGAGCTAATGAGGAACCTTTTGTGAAAGGTATGCCAACATGGCAGTGACAACATCTTGGCATACGCCCTATAAACAGAGAACATAACATTTTAAAATGAAAATAAAAATTCCAAATAAAGGGGAGGAGGGGGGGGGGGGGGGGGGGGCTGGCCAGCAGGCAATGTACATAGCAGCTGGAGGCCTACAAGATCTTGACATTTAGGCCTACCATGTTGCAAATCATTAAACCACTACACTACCGCAGGGACGCGGTGGTGTAGTGGTTAGCGCGTTGGACTTCAGATCTGAAGGTCAGTGGCTTGATGCCCAGTCCCTGCCATCGTGTTGTTTCCTTAGACAGGAAACTTTACTAGTCCAGGAAAGTTAACGCGATTTGGTACCGTAAGGTCAAAATGCTTGCAACCGAATTTTTATTTTCAGGGACGTTTTCGTTAAGGACTCCAGATAAACATATTAAAAGTCAACAAAAATCAAACCTGGCGAAATATGAAAAAAATGTAAGTTTTTTGCCTCTGTCATTTTTTCCTTTTAGACGCCATGTTTTTATGCAAATTAGCCTTATAACAGACAAGTCGTACAACAAAATTTCATTTTAAGTGGCATTAATCAACCAACTTGTTTTAGTAAAGTGTTTTTAAAGGGAGAATTAATGCTTTGGTTTGCTTATCGAATATTCTCGCTACAAAATATTACTTTTACTATCACTACTATTATTACGGTTAGTGTTACGAAGTTTTATAATTTTTTTTTTTAGCTCTCACAGAGCACTTTTTACTTTTATTTTCCCACACGACCCCACAAGCTGTAAGCTAAAATATTTATCGTGTTTAAATAAAGGTTATATGTCTATCTATGGGCCCTCAGTTAAAGACGAAGCTCCCTTAAAAAGACGATCAACCAACACTGTAGCTGTACACTGTGATCTTGTGAACACACTCACTGTAAAGAAAGACGTTTTCCTGCGAAACAAACAGAACAAACAACGTTTCATCAATATGCTGAGTGAGAAGTAAAAGGAGGCGGGGTGTGACACCATTCATGCTGCAGGCGATGCTGATTTCTTGATAGGTCAGTCTGCGGTCTCTGTATCTGCTACCAGAGACACTGTCGTCATTGCTGATGACACAGACATTTTAATTCTACTCTGCCACCAAGGAAACAACTCCAAAAGGAAAATTTTCTTCAAACCACAGCCGAAACGAGGGTCCGCACAAGGCAAGGTTTGGGACATCCAAGCTACTTGTTCTGTGCTCGGGTCAAGCCTCTGCAGGCATCTTCCATTTCTACACGCGTTGCTGGGATGTGGTTCCAAGTCACGGTTGTTTAGTATTGGAAAGGCCGTCGGTCTTAAGAAGAGATCACAGTTGTAACAGCATGCCGAAGTATTTTATCATGCCAATTTGTTGAAAAAAGATTTTATCAAAGCAGGAGAACGCACATTGGTAGAGGTGTATGGCGGCAAGGTGAGCGACAGTTTGGAGGCCTTTCGATATTGACGATTTTGCGAAACGACAGCTAAAAGCACAACCGCAGTCAAAGTGAAGTCCTTGCCTCCGATGTCTCCGAAATTTCATTCCCTCCGCGTTTATTACCAGGTTCGACTTTGGACTTGAAATCAAGAGCTTCAACCGTGTGACTGGGGATGGAAAGAAACAGATGGTACTCTAATTCCGGTAATGACCGACAAACCACCTGCACCGGAAACTCTCCTCCGATGTTACTGCAAGGTGGACTGTAACACGGCTCGATGCAGATGCAGAAAGCACGGACTTGACCGTTCACCTGCCTGTGGAGAGTGTCGTGGAAGTGTTTGTTTCAATCCACGTTCTGAGAGATCCAGATAGCGATACAGAGGAAGTTGGGTCAAATGCCTTATTGCTTAACTACAGTACTGTTAACTTAAAAAGGTACCGATAGATAATCAGGTGATGCTATATGTTTGCGACATTAATTTAAAGTTACAAGCAAATGAGGATAACTTTGAAAACTGTTCAGCCCAACAGCATTTCACAAACATATATCGCAATCCGTTTCAATCTTCTTCACTTTTAGCCATCCGTGCCTTCTTTTGTATTTGCTGTGTTATATTTCACCGAATTTGATGGACATTTCCCATTCATGGATTTGGCTAAAATCCGTGACGCAGTTCCTTTAAACACTTTTTTGTTGAATATTTGTTGGAAAACGGTCCATGATAGAACCTAAATGTACACTTTACTTTACCGTCCTTTGTTTTTACATGTTAAGTGAAACTAAAAGTGGTAAATGTCTTGATGGGACAGTTTTCAGTGGCTAATTAGCATAAAAACATGGCAGTCGTCAACACGTGGATTTTTTTCGTATTTCCCATGAGTTGATTTTTGTTGACTTTTAGTATGTTAACATACATGCCTCAAAAGCAAACAATGTAAAAATAAAAATTATGTTGCAAGCATTTTCACCTCCTGGCATAACTTTATTGGACTATTACCCCCAACGTCTTTCCACCCAGGTGTATAAATGGGTACCGGTGACATACTGCTGGGGGGTAACCCTGCAATGGACTAGCATCCCATCCAGGGGGGAATAGCAATAATCTCGGTTGTTTCATGCTACAGAACAGGGTCCGAAATTTACGGTCGTCCAGTCATCAGAGACGACCAGAATTTAACACTGACGACCAAATTACAGAACATGGTTGCCCACTGGACGGCCATAATTCAAGCTCCCAGCCTCTTGAAGATATAAACAGTTTAGGCTTAAGACCTTAAAACTTATAATCTTAGGTCGAGGTTTCTGCATGAGAAATAGAACAGTACAATAGCCAGTCCATTCGTTATGATTCGCACACGCACATTTGTTTTCTCCGCCATCTTGTTTTGTTTTCCACCGCTGAGCAGTAACACCCAAACTCTTAAAAATTCCCGGATGTAGATGGCATGTGCTTTTCCTAAAATGGAGGATTCAGAGAAGTGCAACACTTAATTTGTTACGGTATTTTACATGTAACGCATCTGAGAAAACAAAGGTTGGTGAAAGAAAACGAAAAGATTCAGAGGGAGAAACTGTAGCCTGCGAGCAGGCTCTCGTTTGGGTTTTATGCGCGAGATGCGAGACGCGAGTGGCGAAGCCAGGCTAGAGAAACTGGGGCAGAATCAGAAAACAAGAAAAAGCGAACAGAAACCTCTGAGCCTCAGCAAAACTCACGGCTTCGAAAATTTCAGTCGCAGTGGAAAACTGGTCGACCGTAGCTTAACTATTCCAAAGATACAGGAGTACCCAACGAAAAACTTTTCAAATTTGAAAGTTTTTCGCCCAAACGATCCCTGGGCATTCGCAAAGACATTTACGGTTAATATTTAACTACCCTGGGAAAAAAAACAGCCGCTCCAGAGCCAGCTAGCAATGGATTAACATTTTTAATAGCCAGCCAGGATCCATTTCACGACTCATTTTGCCAGCCAGGGAAGTTTAAAAATCATATAATTTTCCCAGCATTTTTTACGCCGCAGTTTTTACCAGCCAGGATATTACTTCGCTTATCATACACTCCAATAAATAAATAAAAAAAAAAAATCATAATAATAATAACAATAACAATAAACTAAGGCTGCAATTGCTAACAGATACCTCAGACATTTATTTTAGAGACTAAGTAATCAATGAGGTAATCAATTAAATCTTAAGTTACTGCAAATTTTTCTTACCTTAAGATGGAAAGCCGCTAAACTCACCAGTAAAATAGCATTCTTCGTATAGGTCTTGGCTTGAACTTAGTCTCCGAATAGCTTGTCTTTTGAGGTTACGGTCATAAGCAGAAATTGACGACTAGATTTCATCTCGGACGCCTAGATCTGAAAAGATGGTTGTCCAATGGGCAACCTACTTCAAAAGATATTTTCGGACCCTGCAGAAACCGGTATAAGCCCTGGCTGTGTGGGCCTCCTTCGCTCTTGTGCGACTGTGCCTTACCTTACCATGTTGCAAATCTACTGATCTAGTGGTCAGAGAGGAGGATCTGAATTTGAGACAATGCCTCGACCACTAGGCCACTCTAGCTCCTCCTGACAGCCTGTTGTCTGTTTATTTACTCATGGATTTGCCAGATTTTGAGCAGACTTTGTCAACTTGTATACTTATTCCCCTCATAAGAATTCAATGAAGCGTTGTCTTGTGGTGAAGGTGTTGTATGTCTGTGAAGTCCAGTCACCTACCAGGTTTTAGACCTACACAGTTCTACTAATCACCTTTCAGGGGCACCAAACGAGAACATTTTGGCAAAATACTTGAAATATCATTTTCTAATTTCTTAGATTGTTTCAGAGCTTTTTAAAGGCATATTTGCGTAAGCTAATACAGATTGAACTGTTCGAAGTTTTCAGCTGAAAATTGAGGCCGCTGAAAATTTTGGGAAATAGAATCCCATCCGCCGAATTTCCGAGCTGCTGATGGCTCTCCAAAAATGCTAGCTGACTTTTTTTTGCACTCTAAACGACATATTTGTCCCTAAGAAAACAATAGGAACTAATCAGTCCTCTTGTTAGCGTACGAAAAAGTCCGAAGCAATGTTTCGCCAAAGTAATCTCTGGCTTTCACTGCAATTAAATCCGAATGTCTCACGAGATTTTAGACCTTCCGAACAGATATTTCCCAAAACGAACCGTTGGGTACCCCTGACCTTTTTTCCACCGTTTTTTTTTACTTTATTTGTTATTAATTGGCTACTCTATCTATCACTTCCAACAGTAAAGTTTACTAACTACCTACCTACCTACCTACCTACCTACCTACCTACCAGCAATAAATCCTGCTTTTCATTCATTATATTAGTGAATGATATAACCACTTTGTGATTATTTGAAGCTAAACAACTCAGTTCCATGGTTAAACCTCTTTTACATTATTATTTTGTTTGCCAGTGCGGAAGGTTTATCCACGATTGCTTAAATAGTATTTACACTTGGTGTCAGAACACTGGCGTGAAGATGAAACAGTGGTCTGTCCACAGTCCTTGACCAGAACCTTTCCTTAGAATTAGCCTCCTTCACAGGTCAAGAAAAAAAGGGGTGAGGGGAAGAAAGGATCAATATTAAGAAGAGCCACCCAAATCTCTGCTTTTCGCCACAGGAAACCCACTGTTCTCCCCACTTTCGATCACGTTTTGGCCGCTCGCGCCTGCATTGGAGGCTATCCTAAAATAACAACTCATCAGGCAGAAATCTGTGGCTAAAGTTGCTGGGTGCTCACAGATATCGCCAAGTTCCTCTTTGTTCCTTCAAAGACGAATTTCCACACTGGTATCATTCAAATGTCTAGTTCTGCCGCAACTGTACATTGTTAACCAGCTACCGCTAATATTCTTTTTTGTCGTTTTTCGTCTGTCTCTTACCCTACGGCATCCGCTTTTGCCTTTCCAAATTAAAACAAAAAACACTCACTCCAGACTTCCGATTTGCTCTTGATTCCTAAGGTGTGGAGTGAAACATAGCGACCAGTATTCATGACCTTAGGGCATTCTTGTTCATTTATCGAGGTCTGCCAACAACTTTCACGATTCCCCGTATTTGCTTCATTGACGAACTGGGCATCATTCAATGCCCCACTACAAGGTCTTGAAATTGTACCCCTGCTCAATTTTGGCATTGAAACTTGTCGTCCTTTCTGCGAGAGGCATAACGCCGCCCTACATTTAACGGCAAAAATTGGGTGAGCGAGGAGAGAAAGGAAACCATTTTTTTCAACCGCTTGTCAAAAGAAAGGTTGGCTATGGCCCGACGAGGACGAAACTCTAGGAACAAACGCGCGTAGCAAGTAATCAGGTGGGTAGCATCGAAAGGTAAGCGATGTAAGGGCGTTCGTCATTTTCTGTTTCTTAAATGACTTCTGTACTCTAAGAAATGTAAAAGAAGGTCATCTGAAAAATTCTTAGTAACTTAGTAAGTTGATAAAATACACTGTTCTCTCACTTTCAGTTCGAAGGCCGAACAACTTAATGAAAAGTCTCGTTCTACTGAGAAAGCTCGTTTGAAATTTCCTCGCTCTCTACTCGCTCCCTACTCCCTGACGGCAGTATTTTTCCTTGCGCGGGAAAAGTCGAGTTTTGGGGGGAAGGGAAGGGGGGGGGGGGGGGAGGACTGATGGATAATAGTAAGTAAATCATACTCCGAGAAGTTTCTCGCAGTTTAATCAATCCCGACGTAAAATTAAATTACCAGAAAATTAAAACTCAAAAAACAGTTTTTACGTTTCTTTTTCACTTAAATCGCCCCAAAACGGAATATAAATCTATAGAATCCATATTCCTGATGCATGCTTTAGGTCCAGTTTAAATCCGTACTTTCTGAATTCATGGTATGATCACGAGCGATGATTTCTGTAGTACAATATTTTGTAAAATATATTTTGGACCAGGCATTACAAATTCATTGGCAAAGCATTTGATTGTATCAGCAAATAGTCCATTTTCAAATTTAAAAAATCCAGAAGACATGGAATAAAAAATTTGTTATATAAATCCGAGACCGCCAAATCATCGAGCTTATCTATTCTAAGATAAACGACTTACAGGTGACAATATTACGCATGTGCAAAACTGTTGCTTAACTACTCTTGATTATTGTTTCCACGGTATCCCAGGGTAACGGGCCAGATAAGCTCATCTGTAGAGGGACCCGTCTTCGTGTGAGGATTGAGATTGATTCGGTACTGAACCAGAACCGTCTTGGTGTTTGCAAACATGGGCTGGGTACAGTAAGGAGTGTCGTGGCATTCAGATCGAATTTCATAGCAGTAGAATTTATCGACGTTGGGAAGAACTGGAGCAAAGCGCCGGGCACTGTTCAACTTCATCTCGTCGGTGATCAGTCCTACAGCCAGCCCACTTGTATTGAAAATCCCAACACTTGTGTAGACTGCGTACTGCAACCGGACATGATTGGCACCACACACCACAGCAAAATCACCTCCAGCAAGAGAAATGCTCTTGTCGGTGTTGATATACACAGTATCCATGTTGACACCGTATCCATAGCATCCTTGGAGACACTTTTTCATATCAGCGATTATGGGAATCGGCTTGGAAACATAGTCTGGATCGCCATAATGGGATTTCACGGCTGACAGCAACGCCAAGAACGAACGTCTCCCAACAATGTCAATCTCGTTCTGTCCCACAGTCCTGGCGGTTGGCTTTTGAGGAGCGAAACCATTCTTGCGGATTGGAACTTTTGGTGTTAAGTATCGAACAAGAATATTCATGTGTTCAAAGGCTATATATTTGTTCATTTCGTCAGTAGATGATGACGGAAGATCGCCAGAGGACGAAACAACTGACTTCGGCAAAACTACTCTGTAGATAGTACGAAAGCTGTCGTGTACTTCTGAATTGCCTTCCAGGTGAAATTCTGGCAAATTGGGAATGCTGTCGACGTTTATTGCTTTCGAAGGGACACCGGACTCTATAAATGCCTTGGTTATGTCTCTGGCGACCTGTTTGTTAGCAGTCGTTACATGAACGAAGAGAGATCTGAATTTGGTCCGGCTCCCAGGTTTGCCAACTGCATTGAGGCTCAAATGGTTTCGGGTGTCATACCATGGAATATCAACGACTACACGACTTCCTGGAACTGTTGGAGCGGGAGGAAAAACCTTGACGTGTTTTCCGGTCGGGCTACTTAGGGCATCACTGCAATCAAGATCACCTCGGACGTTTGATTTTGCCTTCTCGTAAAGGACGGTCTGAATCCCGAAGTAGTCTGTCTTTGGTGGCAGACAACCAAACAGTACCAAAGCGTGGTCTTGGTTAGGCTGATAGAACCCACTCTTGCCAGGTAGGAATGAAGAAGGGCTTTCAGGAGGGCATTTGTCGTTCGGACAAGGAACGAGAGTTGATCCGTACGCCACCGAGGGATTGTTGTAATTCATACAATCTGGAGGCATATTGGGGTCTGTTGGATCGCAAACCCCAAACATTGCAGAGCCACTTTCTATGTCATATTTCCTATGGAGCCGACTTAAGACATCCTTAAGAAGCCTTATCCTGAACACAGGTTTGGTCAGGTCGCAAAGTTGGTTAAAATCGAGAAGAGATTGCACGCTTCCATTCCAAGCTACAAGAAGCAGCAAACTCCTAAAGAGCAGACGCATCGCTAAGCACCAATCGATTTGCGATTGCTGCTAAGAATGCCAGTTTCTGCTAACAGAGATGTAACCTATGCAAATTTTTACGCTAAAATCATGCTATTGGCTAAACATTGTCAGCTGATATCAGTCGCGATACCGTCGTGACTCCCCATGGAAACTTTTCGATCTCTAACACACGCAATTTACCGAAGAGACGTCGAAAGTGAATGGGTTACATATATTTTTAAGTACCCTTGGGCATAAATTAAAAAATTTGTCCCAATTAAAATGAAGCAGAGTCGATTGCACACGATATCACGTAACAATACGCTGAATCGCATGAATAGTTCAGAGGACCCTTCGGTATGTTGTAGCCTTGCTAGCACGTACTGAGGCCCCTCCTTAAACTACCTGTCTTTTTAATAATTATGTGATATCAACGTACGCTTTTAGTGTATTCGACCTCATTTGAATATCCGACGCCTTTTAGGCTGATATCCTTCACATACAAGATATTGCACCAGACATATTGTGCGTCTCTTGCAAATTACCTGCCATATTGGGTGAAAATGTTTGGCGGAAAATTAGAAAGGCCAAGAACACTGATCGCACACAATGTAGTAGTAGCTCGGGAAGTCTTCTATCACGTGGCCATGATATCGCCACATTTATATTTGAAGGCAACTTGTAAATAACGAGCTGTGCGAATGATCGTTTAGTAAGTGATAGTGTGAGGGAAAGACCTCGCCGTAATGTTATAAACATTTTTATTGATAATTCGAAAGGTATTTTACCATATTCAACATGAAGATATTTGGTGTCTCCACGAAAAATTGCGTGTCTTATCGTCAAAAATGTTTCCACGGAAAGTCACGATCGTGATCGCCTCTAATATCAGCTGACGAAAATTAGCCAATGGCATGGAACTTGAAAATTCCCCGTAGCATTTCGTTTGATTCAGTAGCACATGTATTCTCAGTAGCAAACGCAACGATACACACGCCACCGGCAATGTATTGCTCGTTTCTCGGGATTTTGTTGCTTTTTGCAGCTTGTGACAAAAGCATGCAATCTCCTCTAGATTTTGACCGACTCTGCAACCTGACTGAACCTGTGTTCAGGATGAACCTTCTTGAGGATGCCATGAATCGGCTTCAAGATAAATATGACATAGAGAGTGGTTTTGCTTCATTTGGAGTTTGCGATCCTACAGAGCCACCAGTGCCCCCGAATTGTGCAAATTTCAACAATCCTTCGGTGTCGTATGGATCAACTCTCGTCCCTTGTGCAGATAATGAGTGCCCTCTTGAAACTCTGCCGTCAGCCGTACCTGGCACTAGCACGTTTTATCAACCGAAGCAAGACCATGCTTTGCTGATGTTTGGCTGCCTGCCGCCAGAGACAGACTACTTCGGAATTCGGACCTACTTCTTTGAAAAAGCGAAAGCTCGCGCCCAAAACAATCTGAATTGCAGTGATGCAATGAGCAGCCCAGTTAGAGAGGAAATGAAGGTTTTTCCATCCGCTCCAACGGTCCCAGGACGTCGTGTAGTGGTTGACAGTCCGTGGTACGACACCCGAAACCATCTGAGCCTCAATACAGTTGGAAAACCTGGCAGCCAGACCAAATTCAGATCCCTCTTCGTTCATGTAACGACCGCTAACAGGCAAGTCGCCGAAGACATACGCAAGACATTCTTAACGTCCGGTGTCCCTATGGAAGCACTAAACATCAAAACATCGACAGCATTCCTAACCTGCCAGTATTTCATCTGGAAGGTAACTCGTCCATGCGGGACAGCTTTCGTACCGACTACAGGCTAGCTTTGCCAGAATCATTTGTTTCGGGTTCTGATAGTCCTCCGTCACCAGCTATGGAAGAAATGAACAAATACATGGCCTTTGAACACATGAATATTCTTGTTCGATACTTAACACCTAAAGGTCCCATCCAAAAGAATGCTTTTATCCCTCAACAGTTAACCACCAAGGCTTTGGGCCAGAAAGAAAGCGACATGGTTGGCAAAGGCACTTTCCTTGCGTTGTTGTCAGCAGTAAAATCCCAGTATGGCGAGCCAAGCTATGTATCCAACCCCATCCCCTTTGTGTTTAACGTAACCAAGTGTCTTCAGGGGTGCTATTGTGGGGGCGACAACGAGGACGCTGTGTTTATCAACGGCGATAAAATCATCTCTCTTGCTGATGCAGGCGATTTTGCTGTGGTGTGTGGCGCCAATCATGTTCAGCTGCAGTATGCAGTTTACACGAGCGTTGGGATTTTCAACACTGCAAGTGGGTTGGCTGTTGGCTTGATTACTGGGCATGATGAAATGAATTTTAACACTGCCCGACGCTTTGCTCCAAATCTTCCCCACATCGATAAATTCTACTGCGTTGAAATTCGATTTGACTGTCACGGCGACCCTCACTGCGGCCAGCCTATCTTTGAGTCAATCAAGTCGGTGATTGTGCAGTTTCGAATCAATCTCAACCCACAAACGAAAACAGGTCCTGCTACGGAAGAGCTCATCTTTCCCATAGTTCTTGGTTATTGAGGAAACCACCAGTAAACAACCACTGAGATGTGTTACCAACTTAGTTCATAGCCTATGCATCTGGAAGGTGGTTTTCGTAGAAAAGAGACGCTTAATGATTCAGCTCTCTTAAAGTTTATGTAGCGCTACGGGATAAAATTAGGGGAACCCAATGAACCGCTTCGGTGAAATATGTGTTCTAAATTAAAGGCCTTTACCTCCTCCGAAATTCCAATTTAACTTCGATAAGAACCTAGGGTTTTCTTTGGGAAAATGTCACCTCAAACTTTCGTAATTATAACATGGCAAAAACAAAATCGTTTAATGTGATTTAGCGTGTAAAATAACGCCAGCTAAGATTTTCGATAAGGGAAGGTACGTTTTTTCTTTGGGGGGGGGGAGGGGGGAGGGCTGGGGCCTCAGAGGGGAAGGTCAACAGTGAAAGTGAGCACCAAAAGGGGAGGGCCATACCTCATGTGAGCTATTCAAGGGAGGGTCACACATCTTTTCGAGAATTTTTTAATGAAAATTTTTGTGATGTTGCTTTCCCTTTTTCTTACAGATTAAGTTTTTCTTTTCACCAACTTTGATTTAATTTGGTATTTTATTATAGGTACTAGGTTACATTTCTACATGTATATTATGCCATGGCACATAGTTTTTCTCGGAGGACTCGTGTCCTTTTCCATCCGTATCGAGAAGTACTTGACTCAGGTATCGTTTCTTCAGCCTCTTGCTGTTGGCTATCCGCTGCCTGATCTCCTGAGTCGTTTAGTTCTAAAGAGTTACTAGTAGATCCAACAATGCGCTCTACCCAGTGTCGGAAATGTAGGAAATATTTGTTTTTGAGAGGCAGATTTCGCATGCTAAACAAATAAACCTTTCTGTTAGAATAACCAACAGCAATGCCGGCTAGTCAGAGAAAGAAGCGCGTGTATTTTCCCTTAGATATTTTATGTTCAAAACTTAATTTATAATACCCAAATACTTCCACATTCAAACTTCAGCTATAAAACGTAAATATCCCAAACTGATTGTTCCCATTTTCCTTTTTTCAGCGCGCACACATTCAATATCGAGGTATA
The DNA here is from genome assembly GCA_964030785.1 of Siderastrea siderea. Classification (NCBI taxonomy): domain Eukaryota; kingdom Metazoa; phylum Cnidaria; class Anthozoa; order Scleractinia; family Rhizangiidae; genus Siderastrea; species Siderastrea siderea. The sequence continues at coordinate 29,162,778 of OZ034974.1, forward strand.
TTCATATTCAAACACTTTGCGTTCACAAACGAAACGTTCTGAGGTTTCTACAGCATGTAACATACTATGTAGTAGTGAGGGGAGGGTCGCACTTTTGTCAGTCACCTAAAGGTGGGGGGTCAGGAGTTCTTTAATTAAAACGCAAGGGAGGGCCAACACTTTTTTGGGAAAAAAATACCAAAATTCCCCAGCCCTCCCCCCCCCCCCCCCCCCAAGAAAAGACGTACCTTCCCTAAGCCCTGGCAAATTCGGGAAACAATACCCATTCCCCTAAAACTTTCCGAGGCTTAAAAAAATCAGTTCAGCCTGTGTTACCTGGTACACATATCCCTTGAAAAGGCCCTGGAACAACCCGGGAAACAGAAAAAACGACATTTCAGTTTGTTGAAATTTCTCTTTGGGTGCCCCTGATAGAATTAAAGAATAGATTCACAAGGACTAAAAAGTAATATGTTAATATGTCATTTTCACAAGTTTATAATAATTATCTCTTGTGCTTGGCTGCGGCGGGTTATTACATTTCGTCATAGGTATCAAAACTTAGATTTTGCTGTTAACAGTTCGCAACATTTTATTGGGGAAAGGATATATTTAAGCCATAAGCTCGGTCTTGCATGCCGCGGATTTGTGTTTTCGAAATAGAAGCTCGTTTTACTATAGAATAAGGTTTCTTCGGATTTTTGACCGTGTATTCAGTTTTGAATAGTCTCGTTAACTACAAATAGTCACCGTTTGTAACTGTAAGGTTTATTGTTCTTTAAAGGTTTTGTCTTATTTACTGTTTTCCGTTAGAAGTTTTAACTCAGAGTAACTTCTGGAACTAGGAAATTGGGCCCTCTTCGGTAATTTATGCCGAGGTTTCTTAAAAAAAAAAGAAATTAGACCAATAATGCGACAGGGATCAATTTTCAGGCATGCAGGAGCACTTCACTAAAATTGTGGCCAACATTATCACAAGTATATGGTAATAGAGTTGAAATTTAATATTTGTAGTTGTAATAACTGTAAATTTCTTTTCTTTAGCACGGCTTTCTTGGAAACCTATTCTATGTAGTTGAACAGATTTCGTGTTAAAATAAACTGTCTGCCTGTCTGTCTGTCTCTCTGTCTTTATATGCTAGATAACTTACAAAGAGTTCATTCCGTTACTTGCAAAAAAATAGTCTGTGGAAGGTGTCATCAAATTTCTTACTGATTACTGGCGATAGCAAGGTCTGGTTTTTAAATCCGATAGTCAGTTGTGCAGAAATGTATATTGTGATTTACTTTTGACTGATTTTGGTTTGAAACTTTTCAAACCATTCAAAAATTTTTTTCTTATTCTCAGTTTCATTACCATTATTCTGAGCAAACAAAAACGGAAAAAAAATCCAACTTGTTTGAAAGTTTCAAACGGAAAACAAATTTAAACCACAACATACACAGCCTAAAAAAGACCAAATAAGCTGTCAGGCTCGCTATGCAAGCTTTGCTTTTTGTTTTTTTCAAAACCGTATATACTGCGTGATGGCACTGCGTAATTGCAACGTTCCAAACATCTTAAAACATCTGTTTTTCCTCTATTTGGAATCTGAGGAATGTCGACAAAGTAGAAATAATCGGGTGTCTGTAAAACCCGGAACACCCCGGAACACCCCGGAACACCCCGGAACACCCCGGAACACCCCCGGAACACCCCGGAACACCCCCGGAACACCCCGGAACAGCCCGGAACAACCCCGGAACAGCCCGGAACAACCCCGGAACACCCCTGGAACATCCCATAATACCCCGGAACACCCTCGAAACAGCAAGGAACACCCCCGGAACACCAAAAATAGTGGTCAGCGGTCAGACTGCTCACGAATTGACTAAGCCGAAGACCTCTGAAGATTCCCAATTCTTCATAAGACTTTTGCGGATCACCCTGAGATTTCCGAGCATTTCAAGAATGCTTGGAATATTTTCGAAGCTTTTAAGAACAGCGAAAAAACCATTAATTAATGGGAAAAATATATCATGCACGTGACCTTCAAACCAATAGCTTACGATTTTCAGTGATATGAAAATGTGACAGCTGAACTGTTAATTCTGCATTGATTTTTCTCGTGCGAGGTTTGCATTATCATGTTCAAAAAACAGGTGTGACCTCAAGGACATAACAAAGCCAAATGATACAGTGTCACGCAATGCTATAAGGTCATTATTCCGAGGTCACACGATCGTCATCGTTTTATTTCCACAGGTGCATGGAAATGTTTGGCCGCCGGTTCGTTGCGCTAATATACAGTGAATATATACACCTCATTTAAAAAAACCTCAGTTCATATTAATTTGAAGTATCATACCGTAGTGCATGAGTGCTTCAGGAATGTTAAAATCCGAGAACGTTTTTCCATGTCTAATAAATTCCCATCTTGCAGCTTTCTCTTGTCATATTTGAATGACAACGTTTTTGCAGTTAGGCCTGCATATATTTTTGGTTAACAAAAGAGCGTAGCTCGGAAGATAAATGAGTACTATAATTTTGTAGAGGTATCCGAGGGCTTATAATGTCTGTAATGTAGGATGTCACAACGTAGCCCGGGAGCAAAAGGATCGAACGAGTTTACACTCTTATAGCGAGAAAAGGAACAAATATTTTATTCACTTTCACAAGATCTAGTTAGACTTTAAGAGAAAAATTCAGTAAACGAAAAAAGGAAAATATCAACGATGAGAGTACATATCAGATTTCCTTGAACTTTGCAAAGTTCGTGTACTCCCTCAATAAGTCAACTTTGTACGCTGCGATAAACCTTGAGTTACAACTTACTTCTCAAAACTATTCAAACATTTTCCTAATTGGTCTTTAGAAGAAGCGGCGGTGTTTCTTTGCCAAGTTCGTACAGTAACAGCAAGTGGGGCACTTATTGAGAAAATGCGGTAGTACTAGCTACATAAATTGAAAAGGAACAGCCTTTACGGGAAAAAAATAAATCCTATAGGCGTGTAACAGCCTGCAAAATCTGTTTTGTTTTGCGTGCAAAATCTGTCACGCAATGCCCAAGAGTAAGTTATCGCGACCGTGACGTGTTATATGGTGAATTGAATTATTATTCGGGATGCCCACCCCCAGAATTTTACTTATAGACGTCACATCGGTTTGTCGAGAGTTAAAATGCAAATCTCGCATGAGTTACAACAACTTCAATAATTGAATTGAAATATTCAAAATCAAATCTTTGTCGATCTAAAGGACACCAATGTAATTTTTTTTTTTGTCATTTTGTCTTCGGGTGATCCGCAAAGGTCTTCGGAAAAATTCGGAAATCTTCGTTAATCTTCGGATGTCCTCGGGACAGTCTATGCGTGAGCGGTCTGACCACTGACCAGAATTTTTGGTGTTCAAGAGTGTTCCTGGCTGTATTGAGGGTATTCCGGGGCATTATGGGATGTTCGGGGGTATTATGGGATGTTCCAGGGGTGATCCGGGGTTGTTCCGGGCTGTTCCGGGCTGTTCCGGGCTGTTCCAGGGGTGTTCCGGGGGTGTTCCGGGGTGTTCCGGGGGTGTTCCGGGGTGTTCCGGGGTGTTCCGGGGTGTTCCGGGTGTGTTCCGGGTTTTACAGACACCCGAAATAATCAGTTTTGCAAAACTCTTCAGCGCAGTTCACAATGTCGCGATGAAATTTAGCCTGCAATCTCTCAGATGATGTTACAACTTATGTGGTCAGTTGAAATTGTGCGAATTATCATTACCATTATTCGGAGCAAACAAAAACGGAAAAAAAATCCAACTTGTTTGAAAGTTTCAAACGGAAAACAAATTTAAACCACAACATACACAGCCTAAAAAAGACCAGATGGTACTCATTAGAGAAACAAAAAGCTGTCAGGCTCGCTATGCAAGCTTTGTTTTTGTTTTTTCGAAAACCGTATATACTGCGTGATGGCACTGCGTAATTGCAACGTTCCAAACATCTTAAAACATCTGTTTTTCCTCCATTTGGAATCTGAGGAACGTCGACAAAGTAGAAATAATCAGTTTTTCAAAACTCTTCAGCGCAGTTTACAATGTCGCGATGAAATTTAGCCTGCAATCTCTCAGATGATGTTAGAACCTATGTGGTCAGTTGAAATTGTGCGAATTTTCAGGTGTCTCGTTTTACGAATACCAAAAAAGAAATACGAATACCGAAATGGATGTACGGATAACGAATAACGAATACCGAAAAAGAACTTTATAATAACTGTAATTTTGAAACACAATAATAACAGCTCCTAGAAAAACACCACCTCGTTGGAAAGAACAAATAGCCCTAATTAGACAATAAAACAGCTTTCAAGGATGCAAAGCTAGCCTTGTGGTTTGTATGTATTTTGTTTACCTATCGAGTGATTGCCTTCATGCCCTGGCCCACGCTCGCCTTTTGTGTTTAAATTGGGTTCCAAACATCCCAAAACACCTGTTACCATCTGGAACCATCTGAAACTTGAGAAACGTTGACAAAGGACATATAGTGAAATAGTTTTCAAGCAATTCTACAGCGCAGTCTGCAATGTTACGTTGATATTCACCCCTCAGTCAATTAGGTCATGTCACAATCTATGCCGTCAGGTCAAGCTATACGAATTTCAGGTGTTGTTTTTCCTATACTGATAACAAAAGAGTATGGAAATTAATAATTACTGTAATTTGTGTTAAAAATATAATAACGTTTCTCTAATGACCCCATATTTGTCCTCTTAAGGCGCGGAATTAAAAAATAACAACAGAGCATGCGTCATTCTATTGCAACACATTCTGTTCTTTGGGCGTATGTGTTGTTAAACACTTAACATTAGTTTAATTTTTACAAAGTTGCGAAAGCTAAGACACTACATGGATAGCGATCGCGCACTTTTCATCAAAGTTTTTGCCTTGATAATATCCGTCAGCTTTTCAACAGGTATTGTTGTTTTAATCCTTCACTTAGAATAATGCATGAAAATGGCTGAAAATGGCGTTGTCGAAAATTGCAAAAAAAAAAATATGCACTTTGCAAAAATACCGGTAAAAACAACTGGCACTACAAGAACGTAATACTGAATTAAGCTTTCGATTTAGGCACCTTATGTACCACCTTATGAAGACAAGAAATACGACACTTTCTAATTCCATATTGTCATAAGAAGTCTTTTATAAGAACTTTACTATTGTTGTAAAAGCGTAAGTTCAAACTCAAGAACTTGCTAAGAGTGTAGTGAATAGCGAGACGTCTGCACGCAGGCTAGTAGTGAAAGGCTTAAATCTATTTAGGAAATCATTTATTTTTCTTTCTATTTGCTTTTAAAATAATTGCCACAAGTGCAGTACAAAACTGTAAATGTAAAACAAAATTTAAGAAAAACAAATACGTACAGTGTATTGAAGTTTTTAGGGTCACTTTCCAAATGATATATGTAATTTGATATCGGCAACAAATCTGCTTTGTAATTCGATTCGGGGTGATACGCAATAACCCTTGTTTTTCTTAATTGAAAAAGTAAAGCGGCTTCTAAAGAACATTCAAACTGAAATCCTCAAAATAATAATAATAATAATAATAATAATAATAATAATACGATCAGAACGTTAAGTCTCAGCCTAAAACGGAGACCTTTAATGAAAAAAAGTGCATACTTACAACAGAAAAAGCTTTAGTTTAAATGATCAAACCGTAGGATTCTTATCAGTTTAACTTTAGATGTAGGAGAATTTAACGATCAAAAATAAGCAAAAGGGGAGCGATGTTTCGTGACGTCATTATCACGTTGAAAAAACAACGGACAACGCGTGCTTGTAGTAAAACCGTAGTAGTACTGTTTTATGTAGTTCTGTATTAGTTCCAGCGTACTAGTAAAATTGTAGTTGCAGACTGTAGTAGTCCTCATAAAGATCAAAACGTTGCAGCCCGCGCACAATACGCGACTTGGAGTGAAAGACTACCTAAGCTCGGGCTAACAAAAGTAATAATTTTCAACTGATCTTCAACCTAAATTAAACCGTTTAAGAAAACACGACATCTTCATATTGATATTCAAAATTTTACTGATTATAACTGATCTCACCACAGGGACACCTAAAGTTATTGATGCCCGCAGGCGAGCCATAAGCCGAGGTGTTGAAGATGGTATTGCTTTTGCCAACTTTAAAGCCCACAAGTTTTCTTACTTGAACATCAGCAGCCTTGCTTCAGATTATGTCCTCAAAGCTAGCGAGTGTGGTACTTCATGCGTCAACATACCATTATGCTTTTCCTTTAACTTGGCCGCCTTCTCGGATATTAACGGGAACATCCTGTGTGAGCTCCTCCCGTCTGACAAGTACAACAACTCGGAGAAGTTCGTCAGCAGCCAGATCTTCCACCACTTCAGTATCGGGGTAAGAAATGTTGATAATATTACGCAACTTGAACTGAACTGGATTAAGAGGATCTAAATGGGGTGGTGGTTTTTAAAGTTAAAGGTAAAATATTTGGCTTTTTTAACGGCTAACGGTTAATTTCTTCCGTTACGGTTAACAGTTACCTTACAAAATAATTTTTATTGTTTTGTACACAATTGAGGACACAGGACCATTCCGTGATGAAAAAGAATCCAAAGGCCCCTGGGCCAACTGCTTTGCTTTTCGGTACCAGGGCAGAATGTGTAGCCGTCGCAGCCGCATTGAACACGAGAAAAGGCTCGTAACAGTCTTAAGAGAGATCTTGATCCTTTCAAAATGACAAATCGTGGCTAGAAAAAGAGAAGTTACGGTTAACTTTTTTTCGAGTAACGGTTAAAATTTTCCAATTTTTACGGCTAACGACTAACTTTTTGGTCTTTTTACGGCTAACAGTTAACCCCACTGAGACACTCAATTGAGACAACGTTATGACAAGCCAATTCAACCTCCGGGGGGGGGGGGGCATTCCCTATAAAGGGCTATACGGGGAGGCCGAAAGAGGTACCTTGTGGCGATTATAGCAATTTCTATTGTTTGGCTTATCCTTGAGGTAAAAGAAAGAGCCGGTTGCAATTTGGCTCTTGGTATGTCAAACGGGTACCATTTTGATAAAAATTCATATATTTAAGGGTAAGGGTTTGAACCTCCAGGCGGAGCCTTCCTGTATAAAACATTATTGAGTACCCCCCAGGAATTCAACATTTCTGCTGAACACCTTGCAGACAAGAAGTTGAACCGTTTAGCCTTCCAGCTTACTAACGCAGAATGATGTTGTTTTAACTCAGTTTCTTTTGTTATCAGTTGTGAAGGACAACATTGAATTCGTCTGAATGCCTTGTTGGACATCGTACAGTAAACTACTATTAGATAATTTTGAATGATGTTGATTTCGCTGAATCAAGGCCTTGGCATTTACGACTCTGTTTGGCGGTTCGGCCTCCCAGGGGGTCCTCAATGAAGTTTCATACGGGGAGGCTACGCCAGGAGGTTCAAACCCTTACCCTTTAATATACTAGTTTTTACCAAAATGGTAGCCCTTTTATATACCTAGACGAAAATTGCACCCCTTTCTTTTACCTCAAGGATAAGCCAGAACAATAGAATTTCAGTCGTTCTGGTTCAGTTGCGCAAAGGGTGCAAGCTTTTAATATGTGTTTCGCGTTGTCATTTCTGCCAAAATTTGCCACCCTTTCATTTACTTAGCTTTAGCCACCATCTCTTCCACTTTGCAGCGGATTTTGTGACCCTCTCATACACTAAAATGACAATTTTCCCTACCCTTTAGTATACTGCGAGCTTGAAAAAAGCATCTTTGGGCGGAGCCTCCCCGCAGAGCCCTCTATAGGGAGTACCCTCCCAGGGGGGTACAGCCGGATTTCACACCGGCAAATGGTCCCACTCTATAACATTGTTCTTGTAGCTAATTAATATTTAAAGCCACTCTCAAGGATGTTTCAAAAGTTAGTACCGGGACATGAACAGATTAGAACACTTTTTTCAACGCAAAGAACAATCTTCAAATCGTTTACTTATGAAGGTAGCAGCCAAAAAGGTGATTGTCAAGCATAGTTAAATTATTTAAAAATGTTACACGAGTTACGAATCATTTTTAAAATTTACGCACCATTCTTTTTATTCCTGAGGTCTTTCTTGTAGCACTCTTTATTGTGCTTTACAAGGTAATTTTACTCTGGTATCGATTTAAAAATTGCGGCTCATCCATTTTAAGCGTATATTTGTCGTTTTGAACTCTTATCCCCGGAATTACCGAGCTGCAAATGTTAGCTGACCTTCTTTCGCACTCTAAGCGACGTATTTCTCGTTTTCCATTCTTTATAAAGAGAGGACATATTTGTCCCTCCGAAAACAAAAGGAGTTGGGTGTTCCTTTTGAAAGAGTATTTTTCCCTACTTTTAGTCTCTATGTATCAGTGAACCGTGCCAGAACAATGGAACTTGTATATCAATTTACGATAAGAACAGCTACTCATGTCTGTGTGCGAATCATTTCACGGGAAGGAATTGCCAGACAGGTAAGACCTGTTTTTATCATGTCTCGTGCACCCACAGGAAACCAAAGCAAGAGTTTGTATGGACCTGAAATTCGATCGAAAATTGTCACCAGTTTTGTTCCACAGCTGACTCTGTAAGAAGTAAGAAATACGGTTTATGCTCCTACAGAAACCATAATCTTCGCAAAATGAAACCGGTTTCAAAATTTAAAAACAAAACAATAAACTAAACAAAACAAAAACAAACAAACAAACAAACAACAACACGAACACCGACAAAACAAAACCGGGTTAAATAGTTATAGTTATAGTTTTTAAGCACGGATTACTTGTAAAGCAGCCTTCACACGTCAAACTAATGTTGGCCAACTCGTGTCGGCAAACTCAAAATTGGTGTTGGCGACAAATAGAACTTGTCTCTATTCTCGGGAACAGTTTGCCAACATGTTGTTGTGTCGTTCATACACACCAATTTGAGTTTGCCAACACGAGTTGGCCAACATTAGTTTGACGTGTGAAGGCCGCTTCAAGCAATTCAAGTTGTTTTTCTTTAATTTTTTTAATGTAATAGTTAGTTTATTAGTTAGTTAATTAGTTGAAGTCTTTATTAACCGTTTTTATACTAATATCATAATCGTAATTACTTGAAGGAAATACCGTGGATAAAATAAGATTTTACCTTACCTAACCTTTCCTTACCAGATCGGGAGCTAGGGTAATGAAGGAGGTGGGGGGGGAGGCTGAAAGGTGGGGGGGGGGGGGCATCCAGCACACCCGACGTGTCCAGAATTCGTCAGGGACCTAAATTCAATACGTGAGACATCCAGGACTGCGGGATTAGAAAAGTCAGTGGCTTTAAAGTTCCATCATTCACTTAAAGGTTTTCCATTCGGGTCCCTTTAAGAAAGTCTTTGTGACTCGCACAAACTTCGTCTGTTTCAGTCTGCCGTGCACGAAATTCCTGGAAACGTTTGGGCCCCAAAAAACCATTTGTAAAAAATATGAACCTCTCATTGTACAAAGCTCTTTTTAAGAGTCACCTAAAAATGAGAAATCTTTAATTTATAGCAAAGTTTCATGCTAGGAAACTTGTTTGTTTTCAAGATGAAGGTGTGAACTCTGGTGCTCAAAATCGGCCCGGAAAGTTTTTGGGCTGTCAAGAAACGCGCGCCGGTCCCTAGTATCACTGGTGCCCTATGCGGCTCCTAAGAGGACCAGGCAACAGTCTTTTTTATAAAAAATCTTCTTTATACGATTAACTGTTTAACGTCTATACATTACTTAGTGTTTATTTCTTGTAACAGAAATTGATACATGCGCCAGTAATCCTTGTCTGAACAACGGGAGCTGCACGAATCGTGTCAACCGATTTGATTGCAGTTGCGCTGTAGGGTTCACTGGAGAACTGTGTCAAACAGGTAAGGCACGTTTAGAAACGTCGTGTTCTTGCCACGTCATGCTAGCTCCACTGAAGCACGACGTGGTTTCAGCCCCTCCCCCCCCTCCCACGAGGGGTACTCCGTTTAATAAGCATTGTTAATTTATGATGAGATATGTTAATTTATTATGCACTGTTAATTTTCCTTCCTCCGTTATATGTTACTTGTAGTTCTATGTAAAAGTCCAAGCCAGTTAGTTGTACGTGGCAGTGACCAACTCGAAAGCCTAAGCTCCTTTTGTCACTGTGCACATTTCACCTTTCAAGATTTATGTAATTTGTTGTTTTATTTTATTTTCTTATTTTTGTAAGGTATTGTAATTTCTGTAGCAACCTTTTGGAATAGTGCAAAAATGAAAAACATCTGAAAAATCCGAAATCTAAGCCAGATAGGTGTGCGGCGCCAAAGGGTATGTCTTCCAGCCGTTTTGGTCTGAAATAGGGTATAGAATTTGACAATTTTTGGACTGAAATAGGGCAAGGTTTGTGTGTTCTGGTCTGTCTTGGGTATGGCAGGTCTGAAATAGGGTATCGAATTTTTGGTGAAGTCTGAAATAGGGTTAGGAAAAGCACGTATTTTAGTCTGAAATAGGGTCAGGATTTCAAGAAGTACGCCACACACTCACACCTACATTTTGGGATAGTACTCCCCCCGGAGGTTTGAAACATCCAATTTAATTCAGTCGATTTTAGTTGCTGTTCCGAAACAAAACAGCAACTGGTGTTTATGCGAGTAAACCTGTTAGTTCAATTTTTCAAATTTATTTATAGTTTATAATTCAACAGCGGCACTTGAAACGAAGTCGCGTGATATTGCTCCACGAGTCTTGCCGTGCTCCTCGACAGTGGCACGACGCCAGTCGAACTTAATGCCATGACTTTAAAAGTTTTTCACGGCGGTAGCACAACTTCTGAAAATGGGTCTTAGTTTCCTGGAGAAAAAAAATCATTCAATAACACATCAACATCTCTATTCTAGGGGAAGGGAATTAGAACCCGGATTTTACTGAAACTTGCTAAAACTTATTGATCTGGTTACCCCATTTATTTCTGGAAGCAGATATTGATGATTGTGCTGGTAATCCTTGTTTAAATAACGGGAACTGCGCCGATCGTGTTAACGGATACGACTGCAGCTGCGCACCAGGTTTTAACGGGGCACAGTGTGAAACAGGTTTGTCAGTAAAATCAACAGAAGTAAACTATATCGCTTTATAAATGAGGCAAAAGCAATCATCATCATCATCGTCATCGTACAAACACCAACCCGTGTTTGTACGAGTAAAACTGTGCAACTTGTCAAATTTATTTATAGTTTACAATTCAAGAACGGCATTGGAAACCAAGTCGTGATATTGCTCTAGGAGGCTTGCCGTGCTACTCGGCAGTGGCACGACTGAAGTCGAACTTAATGCCATGAATTTAAAAGTTTTTCACAGCAGTAGCACGGCGTCTGAAAAAGGGCCTTAGTTTGCTGGGGGAAAAAACATTCAATAACACATCAAAATGTCTATTCTAGCAAATGCACTGGTTATCTCCAACAGGCGAGCGGAGGATGGGGGAGGGAACTATAGGGTGTCCCATAAGTTCGAGACTCTAATTTGCTGGGCTTTAATTAATTAAAAAAAGGTTGCAAAATCAGGTAGTATAGCGTTTTTAATGTTAATGGCCTGGAAATTGTACCATACTATTTTTTTTTTAAATTTCCGCCTAAACATGCATGTTGTTGTTCCCCGCCAATTTTCGCAACCTTGGTAGCTCGAACGTTCGCTTGTTTCCTAGGTCATTTCGAGAAGGTGAATCCTTTTACAACTCACAGGTTGGCTTATTTACGATCGGAGTCATCTATGCTTGGATCTTCCAGCATATCTGTTAAAGAAAGCTTTATAACTACGTCAGTTGAATAAGTGAGCGTTAGGTTATAGGTGGTTGGTGCGGACAGATGATTTTGATGACAAGGAACCGCCTAAACAAACTTGGAAAGATAACATAACATAACATAAACTTTATTTTAAGTCGAATTTTAGAGTAGCTTAACTAATATATTTACAAATATTAGTAGCTAATGTCTTCGAGAAATATATTAAAATATGTTAAATGGAATACAAAAATACGTTACACACTAACAAAATTAAATATATAGCGGGAAAAAATGTATATATAAGCAAAAAGCGCCTAAACAAAGGTAATGCTCTGAATGTTCCTATTGAAGTCTGTAAAGTCACTTGTTCGGATATAATCTGGCAGCGGATTCTATTGGTTGGCTCAGAAACAGAAAAATGAGTTAAGGCCGTAGCTAGCTGTTCTAGGCTTACTGAGTGACAAAATGTAATTGCCTCGAAGATCATAGGAAGAGGATTGAAGTGTAAACATATTTTTCATATAAGCAGGAAAATGTGGGAAAAACAGGCTCTTGTATAATAATGTAAGGAAATTCTGAATGCGCTTGTTAGCTAATGAAGTGGAGTTTACTTTGGTTAGAAGACTACTGTATGACGGGGGACGAGTAATCCCCAAGTATAAATCTAATTATTCTCTTGTTCAGTGCTTCTAGCTTTTCCGCATCGCGCGCCCCACAAAAATGCCATACAGAGGAGCAATAGTAGAAATGTGGTAAAATGTACGCTTTGTAAAGCTTAAGTAAGGTGCCCCTGGATATAAGTTTTCGAAAGCGCAGCACAACATTTAATTGATTATTGATCTTTTTGCACACATTGGATATATGACTGGAAAAATTTAGCCTTTTATCTATTTCCATACCAAAGATCTCTAACGTTTCCTGAACTGGGAAAAAAAACTCTAAAATCCGTATCACCGAGGACTAGACCCGGGTGCTTGCTCTTATTGACTAACATCCCGTTCTCCTGGTACCACTGATTTGCCACCTTAACATCGTGAGATACGCATGCCCCTAGAGCCGCTGGATCGTTACGGGAGTAGTGTGATGTCCCTCGGCAACTAGAAAGTGTGATAAAAAAACAAGCCACACCGACTACCGAAATTCTTAACAATGGCAGTGTAATATCAGAAAAGAAATACTAAAATTTTGAGCAGGATGACTTTTGTAAATTAAACGTTAACTCTTGGGACACCCTGTATAACCTGGATTTTACTGAAACTTGCTAAAACTTGTTATTGATCTGGTTACCCCATTCACTTTTGGATGATTGATGATTGTGCTGGCAACCCTTGTTTAAATGACGGGACCTGCACCGATCGATTTAACGGATACGACTGCAGCTGCGCGCCAGGCTTTAACGGGGCACAGTGTGAAACAGGTCAGTTACGTTAAAAATCACGCAAGACTTGCACAGGTCACACAATGACATGATCTTTCTAACAAGGTACGCTTAATACTCGATTTTAGCCATGTGTTCCAAAATATAAGTTCGTGTGAAATAATGTGGAAAACAAAACAAAGCTTATTTATTTGTTTTTCTGGATGCGGGAGTTGCCACATTCGTCAAACATGATGTCACCGGTCACGCAAGAAGTGAAGAAGTTTGTAGCAATGACGCAAGACGTGACTTTCAAGATCGGTTATTCTCTTCTGGTTCAAACATTACAGAATTAATTTTGTTGACAAGTTACGCTTCCTACTAGATCCAAAATATTTGTCCATGGAAAAAATCTTTAAAATAGAAAGCCACAAAATTAAATTTCAATCCTTTGAGCTTGTGAGGAACATCTGAGAATGGCTTCAGAGGGGATTGTTTTGTATTATTTCTTAGTTATATGCGTCAGCACGCGAGTAATGTGAGAACATTCACGCTTCGTCTTACGTAAATTTGCTAAGCCAGCCAAAGTGCACACTTTCCAAACACTTGTTATATTTTCGCACGTATCATAACAAGAAAACGTATTTCTCGACCATATTCCGAGGAATCGTCATGACGCTCACAAGAATCTTCATTAACAAGGAGGTGGGTTATCCCAGGAAGAAGAAGAAGAACAAGAACAAGAACATGACGGAAGTAATTCAAGCCGTGCTCACGGGCAAGCTTATCGCAAAAAGTCCAACTTCGCTCTGTCAACTAGGTAATAACGTAAATTTTCGACTGTTGTCAGAGATTTCACAGATTTTATCTCACTTTCTTCTTGTTTTGTCGTAATTTGAAGCCACACTTGTACGTATTGCCGTACCGTCTATTATTAATTACAATCAAAGTACGAAGACGTGGTGGTCACGTTATTGCGTGCATTGAACGCAATCATCATCATCATCATCATCATCATCATCATCATCATCATCATCATCTTAAACTTCAGAAGAAGGTCGGACAGAATCTTCGAAAAAGCACGTCAATCTTGTTAATAAGCCAAAAAAATAGTCTTCGTAGAGATATGAAATTCCCTTTGTGTCACGCTCTATATCTCACTCGATCGTTGCCCTAACGCTTTGCAAGGATCAAATTGAACACCCGAAACAATTCCTGTCTTCGCATACCCATGTGCTATTTAATACTTCCAAAACAGATATTGATGAATGTGCCAGTGATCCCTGCAAGAACAGCGGAACCTGCACTGATCAGGCTAACGGATACAACTGCGTCTGCGCAGAAGGGTTTGCTGGACCACAGTGTGCTACAATAGGTGAGCCGTACTTTAGAGCCCAACTAGTGTTCATAAGCTATAGGTTTTTGGTCCACTAGACGAGGAAATCGTGGGCTCATAAGTTGGAGAGCTGACCGATCTCTTTAAAAAAAAAGAAAAAAGAAAAAGAAAAAACGCTTAAGGATGCTTTTAACATTTCACTGGTTCATCAAGAGAAGATCCTGCTATACGTCCTAGATGAGGAAGTCTGAATCAAATTTGTCAGTTATCCAAAATAAAAGGATATTTACCTCCGAAAACGACCCTACAGTACCCCCTGCCCCTCAGTACTCCGACTTTCTTCAAAGTTTGGGTGAAAACCAACAACTGACGTCTGTTGGTGTAATCGTTTCGCAGCGTAACTAAATACTAATTAGCCATCGATGACGTCCCTAACCACCCAACCTCCATCAACTCTTAATTTCAATTACAGTTTTCCAGACTTAAAATAGGTTAGAAGTATGCTGTAGATTTCGAGCATTAGTAATTGTGAAAAAAAAAATACGGATTGGAAAAATACATTCATGATGGAAACTTAACAAAAAAACTCACTTTTTAGTTTCAGGTCTCTCCAACTCAATAATAATTGGTGGCAATCCTTCATATTTTGATCAACTTATGTTGTACCTTGAGCCTAATGTTGGAAACAACGCTCAATGGTTGCTGTGTTACCGGGCCTCCACCCACGGCTGGGAGTCCAGTACCTTCCACGAAAGGTGTGATGGGAAACCTAATACGGTAACCATCGTCAAAGTGGGAGACTTTGTGTTTGGAGGATATACCGACATCCCTTGGGGTAATTTTTGCTTAGATTCTACTTTAACGCTTGCAACTAACATTTACGCCCTTTATGGTGAGAGATCAGGGGCCAGAGGACGAAACAGTCCTTTATTTGCCCGTCTCTGTCTGACTGACTGAACAACAGACTCCCTCTAAGACTGAACTAATTAAATACTAACTAAACAACTTACTAATTTATTTACTGACTGATTGATTGACAAATTGAGTTACTTGACCTTCTTATTACTGATTGGCACAATTTATTGCTGGTTTGCACGTGACGTCGTGAAATTCAAAAATTAAAACATTAACATCACTAGGCATGCTAAATTTTTTATCGTCACCAGGTGTAGGAACACCTAAAAATATATCTTTTCACAAGTTTCCAGCTCGGTAACATCCTTTGGGTTCAACATAAGGCTAACATACAGCATCGTGAATTTTCGAAATTGCTGCTCAGGACGTGATATCAAGATGGCGCCGTGACAAAGCTGTCTCGTTTGAAAGAAAGTTTTTTTTTATGTTTTTTGGCAGATTGAACAGTTCAAGTATAAGGAAAAATGTTTATGTTTATGTATACTAGCTCACGAGGGAAAAGTAATCGCTCTCATAGCAAAAGTGAGTTTCAGATGTTTTCATTGATTTCCGGCCGCCATGTTGGTGTCCCTTGGAAGTACACAAATATGGCGTCTGCATACTGAGCTCTATAAAATTTGCGTGGAACATTTCGGTAAATAACTCAACAACGGTGTAGCGCACAGACCTGAGAGTTTTAGAAGTTGTTCATTTTTTAATCTTTTGTAACATTTGAAATTCTTAGATTCTGTTATTGGATGGTTTCGAATATATTTTTCGATGGCGTGAGAGTGAAAACCGGCAATACTAGTTAAGAGAAGAATTACCCCTCTGAGACGCGATTATCCACCGCCAATGGATAATTCGTCTAGATATAAATTCGGTTTTTAGACAAATTGTAGGGCAAATTTCGTCTTTGGCTGATTCGTCTGCCAGCACGTCCTTGTGTAGACGTGCTGACAGACGGACAATTCGTCTAAGACGAATAATCCGTCTCTAAATTTATACCTGTTTCCGTAATTGGTAGTAGTTTCGTTGAGGCCTTTCTCTCTCTCGCTTTCAAACGATGTTCAAATCTGGACGAAATATATCTATAGCTACCTCTACAAAGAGTTCATCAGTTTTTGTTATTCATATATTAATATTGTTTTATTTCCTTGTCCTTTAGAGGCCAGCTGTAACTGCTACAGTAACACTCCCAATTCGTTCATTTATTCTCTCAAAGACAAAGAAGGATTGGCCCCATTCAAGAGCATTGTGATCGACCCACCACATGCAATTTACAGCAGTACAGATAGGGGTCCAGCGTTTGGCAAAGGGCATGACTTTTATATTAGTAATAATGCAAACAGTATTCAGAATTCATACACACACTGGTACGGTAACTATTACCCTCTTCCAAATGGTGTAGTCGATGCGCAAACCATCCTTGCTGGGACTTACAAGTTTACACCTGATGACTATGAAGTTTTTTATGTAAATGGATAGCATGTAAACTTCTGAATGCCAAAGAATGCCACTTTCAGCTTAGGCCCGTTTCACGCGACGATTTTTTTTACGAGCTGAATTTAAAACGCAAATTATTTAAAACAGAAAACAGCAACTTTTGCCATTTCCATTGGATACGGCACATGACAAGTTCGACGTTTGAAGCAGGCCTTGATAACTTCGTAAAAAGAGAAAACAAAAAACACTTCCCCCAGGGAAGGGTGAGGTGGGTACAAAGATTGCTGTAAACATGTAATACGTGCTAGCTCGCTAGAATCGCAATGAGAGCTTGGTTCAGCACCTCCGTCAGGAGGTGCTGAACCGTCAATAGTTTTGCAATGAAGCAATTCTCACCATCAATCAACAAACGAGGATAACTTCTACCATCAACCACTAGCCTGCAAAGACAGTAGCCACCCATTGCTCCAGCGCTGAGTGGCTATACACAGGATAGAGCGATGAGAGGACACTCTCATCGTTCGTGATTGACTAGTCACAGGCTAGTCAATCACGAACGCTTGGATTGATTTAGCTTGCGTGTCAGGCTTTTTGTTTCGCCTTAAAAATCCTGGACCTCCTGTATTATCTGCATAAATAAGGGTAGGAACTAAACAACATTTGCTTCAATTTGACCTTCGCTCAGTGATTTTAAAGCGTTGAGGCCATGTGAACAGGTCTTCAACTCTACTAAGACTTGTTTGAATGTCGAATCGATATCGAATCAACATTAAATTTTTTAAATTAGCTTTCAACAAGTGTTAAACTCCTTTAACAAAATTCAACAAAGTTGAAATGCTTCTTAAAACAGTCTCAACATTTCCTTTTAATCGGGCATTTCTAAAAACAGGAAAGAAAGTTCGTGTTATTTAGTTATAGTAACTGTCTCTAAAGAACCTTGTTTACTACAGAATAAAATTGGGTGCTAAGCTTTGCTCCCAAGGGATCACTAAAAACGTGACCGGGGTAGTTTACTGTTTACCACAAAACGCTTGACTACAAGCAGTCTCTCTTTCCGCTCACGGATAGTCGAGCAAAAAAAATACGCGAGCGAGCGCGAAAATCGCCTGCTGCGTGAAAAGTGACGCGCAGATGTGTAGTGCACCTTACTAGCAGCCCATTGCGCGCGCGTTACGTTTCCACGCGACAGGTCATATTCGCACTTGCTCATCACGTGTTCTTTTTCCTGGACTATATAGGGATCCTGAGTGGGGTTCCCTTTTGAGGTCTTCAGCCGAAAAAAACAAACTAACTAACTAACTAACTAACTAACTAACAAACTAACTAACTAACTAAGTAACAAATGAACAATAGGAGCTATTAGTAAGAATTCGAGCTACGCCCACTAATCGACCCCATTTAGGGATTCCTTTTAAAATCTCCCAGGATGACCTCCCTCACTTTATATGGGATTGACTTTTTTTACGAATTTTGACTGTATTAACGTAAGCTTATTGACAATGTAAACATCTGTGTAGATCGCATGTTTCTAGTTTGTTGTAAATCTGATTTGAAAAGACTTCAATCAGTGTCACTTTGTTGAAACACTGTAGGTACAATTGTGTCTCCCTCCCTCTCCCACAAGGTAATGTTGTAAAAAAAAATTTAACCAAATGGATGAAGACAAGCGCTGACAACACTATGCAACATTGAATAGGGGTAGGAGGGGAGGGTGTTTCAACGACTTGTGTCAGTGATTGTAGCTTACTTTAATTAGAGCTGGCTTGCAATTGTAACTTAGATTTCAAGCTGGATATTAAACGTTTGGATGTAGTTCGCATGGATTATCTGCTGTCCGTCAGAAGTCTGGATGTGGTACTTGCTAGTACCAGAAAGTCATTGGTTATTCGTTGCATTTCCTTTTCCAGCTGTGAAGCGGGTTTCCTCACCAGTTTTCCCGATTAGTTTTGATAACGTTGAAGATCGACACGCAGAGAAAACATAACCATCATAATAATGGCGTTTAGCGAGGCAGCCTGTCGTGTGGGCGTGCGGGCGTGCGGGCGTGCCGGCGGGCGAACCAGAACAGACTGTTGCTCCTATACAAGGAAAGGCAACTGACACTATCCACATTAAGACTACTTGTGTAGTTGGGTATTTTAAAACTTAAAAAACACATCCATTATTCGGATTCATAAGATGTCTACACTAGGAAGCGTGTTCGGATTCATACTGTTTGCTCTCCACCAAAGACAGTTACGTGGGTAAATTAAATTGCGGATTCATTAAAGATGCATTTTTATTACAACCGTCTCCAGGGTTTGTAAAACAGAAGTTTCACTTCTGTTGCCTACAATGCACTCCCCACATTAATCTACCGGACACGAAAACACCTTTCCCCCGCATATTTTCAATACTCTTTCAAAATAAAATTCATCTCATTCTTATTATGTAACGGCCTAAAGTTGGTTTAACAAATTTGTCTTCCATATTTCCATTGGATAGATTCTACGATTATTTAAGGTTTCTCTGGGAATATACAATCCTTGCAGATGTAAAAATTTGACAAATTTTACAAAGAAGCAGAAGTTCGAGAAAGAAGAGTCTTTTTCAATAGCTTTCACTTGAACGGTTATTCTTTAGGGTTTCATACACAGACTCAAAGTTAAAACCACGATGTACCGTACAAAACATGACTGCGAAAAGTACTACCCAGTTGCTTTCATTTAAGGACGGTGCCTCCTTTGTTACTGCACATACGTTCTGTGCATCTCGGGTGTGGCGTACCAGCTTTCTCGAAAGCCCCGAAACTTTTCTGGCCGATTTCAGGCACGATAATTCACACTGTAACCTGTAAACAAAGACGTTTCTAAGCATGAAACTTTGTTATAAGTAAAAAATACCTGGTCTTAAACACATGTTAAAATGACAGCCTTAATGAATGAGTGGTTCATGTTTGTACAAACTGCTTTTCGGAGCCGAAAGTTTTTTGGGGCTTTCAAGAAACGCACGCCTGGTCCGAGATACTCGGGTTTCTAAAGGAAGGTGCCTATTAATACAAAGGTATTTTGGCGCTGTTTATAACTGTGTGAAAAAAAGCAGATCTTAGCAAGGGCTATCAGAATCCAAAAAGAAAATTGGGATATCGACGCATTTTCAGAGATAATTGAGCTTAAAATTTGAAAGAAAATACCAAACATTGTTTGTATTTTGAAGCTTTTTTAGAATTATGGTTGCCTGATTATCTCTAAATAATGCATGGTTACCCACAGTTTTCTTTTTGGATTCTACAATCTGCTTTTTCCCCATAGTCATAACCTTTGCAAAAAACCTCTGTATCAGGAGGCACCGTCCCTAAACGTCTAATCTGAAGATTTCACCCACCGACAAATAACTTGGCTCAAAGCTTATGTCACACTTCAACAGGGAAAGAATAAAAAAATCCAATACAATAATTAACACCTGCTACTCCTTTCCATTTGTTGCACTCTCATACAGAGGGTTTTCAATTGTCAGCTTAGGAAGGAAATCAAGAAAACTGACGATCAGTAAATTTCCTTGACGCATCTTATAAGCAAAAGTTACTAAGTAGTAAAACTGATCGTTTGGGAGGAAGCGTGGTCGAGTGGTTAGGACGCCGTACTTGAAATCTGGAGGTCCCGGGTTCAAGTTCCACTCTGACCAAATGCAATACCTTTATTCAAGAAAGATTCAAATCCAAAACCCGTGAGCAAAATGCAGGGACAGTCGTTCTTCTGAACAACTACGGCACGGAAGGCAGTTTCTTAAGGTTTTCTCCAGGTTTTTCGCTAATTGCAGGAGGTTTAGAGAGTCCCGAACAGCTTTAAGTCGAACTAACACCATGACTCGATCGCTAGGAATTCAAATTTCTCGGTTGTTGCCAGAACTGTCATGCCCAGAGCTCCACGGACGAAGATAAAGCAGGCTCAATGGCACCTTAAACTAGACATGCGCTACCGGATGTCGTGAAATTCGCGACATCCGGTAATGGCTGATACAAGGGCCTTGCGATCTCACCGCTGACCAAACAGATCGCAGGCTCTGGGTACGAGGGTGTTCTTGGGCAGGTCTAAAACTGGATATCGAATTTTGGGTATTAGGTCGGAAATAGGCGAGGGAAAAGCACACATTTCAGGTCGTGTTCTATTGGGGTCAACCGTTTCAACCAAAACCAGTTTTGGTTGAAAGAGTTTAGGTTCCCAAATAAAACACTTTTTCAACCGTTCTTGGTTGACACGTGGTTGTGACTGGGCATAGTCATTTCCAGACTTTCAGACATTTTCAGTTGATATTAGTCGCGATACGGTCGCGATACGATCGTGACTCTCCATGGAAACTTTTCGATCTCTAACACACGCAATTTACCGAAGAGACGTCGAATGTTCCTGGGTTACATATATTTTTAAGTACCTTCGGGCTTAAATTAAAAATTTGTCTGATATTAAAATGAGGCAGAGTCGATCGCGCACGATATCACGTAACAATACGCTGAATGGTATGAATAGTTCAGAGAACCTTTCGGTATGTTGCAGCCTTGCTAGCACGTACTGAAGCCCCTCCTTAAACTGTATGTCTTCTTAATAATTATGTGATATCAACGTACGCTTTTAGTGTATTCGACCACATTTAAATTACCGTCGCCTTTTTAGTTGGTGTCCTGCACATATAAGATATTGTACCAGACATATTGTGCGTCTCTTGCAAATTACCTGCCATATTGGGTGAAAATGTTTGGCGGAAAATTAGAAAGGCCAAGAACACTGATCGCACACGATGTAGTAGTAGCTCGGGAGGTCTTCTATCACGTGGCCATGATATCGCCACATTTATATTTGAAGGCAACTTGTAAATAACGAGCTGTACGAATAATCGTTTAGTAAGTGATAGTGTGAGGGAAAGACCTCGCCGTAATGATATAAACATTTTTATTGATAATTCGAAAGGTATTTTACCATATTCAACATGAAGATATTTGGTGTCTCTACGAAAAATTGCGAGTCTTATCATGAAAAATGTTTCCATGGAAAGTCACGATCGTGATCGCCTCTGATATCAGCTGACGAAAACTAGCCAATGGCATGGAACTTGAAAATTCCCCGTAGCATTTCATTTGATTCAGTAGCACATGAATTCTCAGTAGCAAACGCAACGATACACACGCCACCGGCAATGTATTGCTCGTTTCTCGGGATTTTGCTGCTTTTTGCAGCGTGCGACAAAAGCATGCAATCTCCTCTAGATTTTGACCGACTCTGCAACCTGACTGAACCTGTGTTCAGGATGAACCTTCTTGAGGATGCCATGAATCGGCTTCAAGATAAATATGACATAGATAGTGGTTTTGCTTCATTTGGAGTTTGCGATCCTACAGAACCACCAGTGCCCCCAAATTGTGCAAATTTCAACAATCCTTCGGTGTCGTATGGATCAACTCTCGTCCCTTGTGCAGATAATGAGTGCCCTCTTGAAACTCCGCCGTGAGCCGTACCTGGCACTAGCACGTTTTTTCAACCGAAGCAAGACCATGCTTTGCTGCTGTTTGGCTGCCTGCCACCAGAGACAGACTACTTCGGAATTCGGACCTACTTCTATGAAAAAGCGAAAGCTCACGCCCAAAACAATCTGAATTGCAGTGATGCAATGAGCGGCCCAGCTGGAGAGGAAATGAAGGTTTTTCCACCCGCTCCAACGGTCCCAGGACGTCGTGTAGTCGTTGACAGTCCGTGGTACGACACCCGAAACCATCTGAGCCTCAATACAGTTGGAAAACCTGGCAGCCAGACCAAATTCAGATCCCTCTTCGTTCATGTAACGACCGCTAACAGGCAAGTCGCCGAAGACATACGCAAGGCATTCTTAACGTCCGGTGTCCCTATGGAAGCACTAAACATCGAAAGCATTCCTAACCTGCCAGTATTTCATCTGGAAGGTAACTCGTCCATGCGGGACAGCTTTCGTACCGTCTACAGGCTAGCTTTGCCCGAATCATTTGTTTCGGGTTCTGATAGTCCTCCGTCACCAGCTATGGAAGAAATGAACAAATACATGGCCTTTGAACACAGGAATATTCTTGTTCGATACTTAACACCTAAAGGTCCCATCCAAAAGAATGCTCTTATCCCTTAACAATTAACCACCAAGGCTTTGGGCCAGAAAGAAAGCGACATTGTTGGCAAAGGCACTTTCCTTGCGTTGTTGTCAGCAGTAAAATCCCAGTATGGCGAGCCAAGCTATGTATCCAACCTCATCCCCTTTGTGTTTAACGTAACCAAGTGTCTTCAGGGGTGCTATTGTGGGGGTGACAACGAGGACACTGTGTTTATCAACGCCGATAAAATCATCTCTCTTGCTGGTGCAGGCGATTTTGCTGTGGTGTGTGGCGCCAATCATGTTCAGCTGCAGTATGCAGTTTACACGAGCGTTGGGATTTTCAACACAAGTGGGTTGGCTGTGGGCTTGATTACTGATGAAATGAAGTTGAACAGTGCCCGACGCTTTGCTCCAAATCTTCCCCACATCGATAAATTCTACTGCGTTGAAATTCGATCTGACTGTCACGGCGACCCTCACTGTGGCCAGCCCATCCTTGAGTCAATCAAGTCGGTGATTGTGCAGTTTCGAATCAATCTCAACCCACAAACGAAAACAGGTCCTGCTACGGAAGAGCTCATCTTTCCCATAGTTCTTGGTTATTGAGGAAACCACCAGTAATCAACCACTGAGATGTGTTACCAACTTAGTTAATAGCCTATGCATCTGGAAGGTGATTTTCGTAGAAAAGAGACGCTTAATGATTCAGCTTTCTTAAAGTTTATGTAGCGCTACGGGATAAAATCAGGGGAACCCAATGAACTGCTTCGGTGAAATATGTGTTCTAAATTAAAGGCCTTTACCTCCTCAGAAATTCCAATTTAACTTCGATAAGAACCTAGGGTTTTCTTTGGGAAAATGTCACCTCAACTTTCGTAATTATAACATGGCAAAAACAAAATCGTTTAATTTTCAGAGAGACAAAAATGTGATTTAGCGTGTAAAATAACGCCAGCTAAGATTTTCGATAAGCCCTGGCAAATTCGGGAAACAATACCCATTCCCCTAAAACTTTCCGAGGCTTAAAAAAATCAGTTCAACCTGTGTCAGCTGGTACACATATCCCTTGAAAAAGCCAGCCCTGGAACAACCCGGGAAAACAGAAAAACGACATTTTAAGCAGTTTGTTGAAATCTTCTCCTTGGGTGCCCCTGATAGAATTTAAAAATAGATTCACAAGGACTAAAAAGTAATATGTTAATGTTCTTTTCACAAGTTTATAATTATCTCTTGTGCTTGGCTGCGGCGAGTTATTACATTTTCGTCATAGGTATCAAAACTTAGATTTTGCTGTTAATAGTTCGCAACATTTTATTGGGGAAAGGATATATTTAAGCCATAAGCTCAGTCTTGCATTCAGCTTTAATGCCGCGGATTTGTGTTTTCGAAATAGAAGTTCGTTTTACTATAGAATAAGGTTTCTTCGGATTTTTGACCGTGTATTCAGTTTTGAATAGTCTCGCTAACTACAAATAGTCACCGCTTGTAACTGCAAGTTTTATTGTTCTTTAAAGGTTTTGTCTTATTTACTGTTTTCCGTTACGTTAGAAGTTTTAACTCAGAGTAACTTCTGGAACCAGGAGATTGGGCCCTCTTCGGTAATTTATGCCGCGGTTTCTTAAGAAAAAAAAAAGAAAGTAGACCAATAATGAGACAGGGATCAATTTTCAGGCATGCAGGAGCACTTCACTAAAATTGTGGCCAACATTATCCCAAGTATATGGTAATAGAGTTGAAATTTAATATTTGTAGTTGTAATAACTGTAAATTTCTTTTCTTTAGCACGGCTTTCTTGGAAACCTATTCTACGTAATTGAACAGATTTCGTGTTAAAATAAACTGTCTGCCTGTCTGTCTGTCCCTCTGTCTTTATATGCTAGATAACTTACAAAGAGTTCATTCCGTTACTTACAAAAAAATAGTCTGTGGAAGGTGTCATCAAATTTCTTACTGATTACTGGCGATAGCAAGGTCTGGCTTTTTAATCCGATAGTCAGTTGCGTAGAAATGTATATTGTGATTTACTTTTGACTGATTTTGGTTTGAAACTTTTCAAACCATTCAAATTTTTTTTCTTATTCGGAGCAAACAAAAACGGAAAAAAAATCCAACTTGTTTGAAAGTTTCAAACGGAAAACAAATTTAAACCACAACATACACAGCCTAAAAAAGACCAAATGGTACTCATTAGAGAAACAAAAAGCTGTCAGGCTCGCTATGCAAGCTTTGTTTTTGTTTTTTCGAAAACCGTGTATACTGCGTGATGGCACTGCGTAATTGCAACGTTCCAAACATCTTAAAACATCTGTTTTTCCTCCATTTGGAATCTGAGGAACGTCCACAAAGTAGAAATAATCAGTTTCGCAAAACTCTTCAGCGCAGTTCACAATGTCGCGATGAAATTTAGCCTGCAGCCTCTCAGGTGATGTTACAACTTATGTGGTCAGTTGAAATTGTGCGAATTATCATTACCATTATTCGGAGCAAACAAAAACGGGAAAAAAAATCCAACTTGTTTGAAAGTTTCAAACGGAAAACAAATTTAAACCACAACATACACAGCCTAAAAAAGACCAAATGGTACTCATTAGAGAAACAAAAAGCCGGCTGTCAGGCTCGCTATGCAAGCTTTGTTTTTGTTTTTTCGAAAACCGTATATACTGCGTGATGGCACTGCGTAATTGCAACGTTCCAAACATCTTAAAACATCTGTTTTTCCTCCATTTGGAATCTGAGGAACGTCGACAAAGTAGAAATAATCAGTTTTGCAAAACTCTTCAGCGCAGTTCACAATGTCGCGATGAAATTTAGCCTGCAATCTCTCAGATGATGTTACAACCTATGTGGTCAGTTGAAATTGTGCGAATTTTCAGGTGTCTCGTTTTACGAATACCAAAAAAGAAATACGAATACCGAAACGGATGTACGGATAACGAATAACGAATACCGAAAAAGAACTTTATAATAACTGTAATTTTGAAACACAATATTAACAGCTCCTAGAAAAACACCACCTCGTTGGAAAGAACAAATAGCCCTAATTAGACAATAAAACAGCTTTCAAGGATGCAAAGCTAGCCTTGTGGTTTGTATGTATTTTGTTTACCTATCAAGTGATTGCCTTCATGCCCTGGCCCACGCTCGCCCTTTGTGTTTAAATTGGGTTCCAAACATCCCAAAACACCTGTTACCATCTGGAACCATCTGAAACTTGAGAAACGTTGACAAAGGACATATAGTGAAATAGTTTTCAAGCAAATCTACAGCGCAGTCTGCAATGTTACGTTGATATTCACCCCTCAGTCAATTAGGTCATGTCAATCTATGCCGTCAGTTCAAGCTATACGAATTTCAGGTGTTGTTTTTTATACTGATAACAAAAGAGTATGGAAATTAATAATTACTGTAATTTGTGTTAAAAATATAATAACATTTCACTAATGACCCCATATTTGTCCTCTTAAGGCGCGGAATTAAAAAATAAAAACAGAGCATGCGTCATTCTATTGCAACACATGCTGTTCTTTGGGCGTATGTGTTGTTAAGCACTTAACATTAGTTTAGTTTTTACAAAGTTGCGAAAGCTAATACACTACATGGATATCGATCGCGCACTTTTCATCAAAGTTTTTGCCTTGATAATATCCGTCAGCTTTTCAACAGGTATTGTTGTTTTAATCCTTCACTTAGAATAATGCATGAAAATGGCTGAAAATGGCGTTGTCGAAAATTGCAAAAAAAAAAAAAATTCACTTCGCAAAAATACCGGTAAAAACAACTGGCACTACAAGAACGTAATACTGAATTAAGCTTTCGATTTAGGCACCTTATGTACCACCTTATGAAGACAAGAAATACGACACTTTCTAATTCCATTTTGTCATAAGAAGTCTTTTATAAGAACTTTACTACTGCTGTAAAAGCGTGCGTTCAAACTCAAGAACTTGCTAAGAGTGTAGTGAAAAGGCTTAAATTTATTTAGGAAATCATTTATTTTTCTTTCTATTTGCTTTTAAAATAATTGCCACAAGTGCAGTACAAAACTGTAAATGATTATGTTTTTCATAAAACAAAATTTAAGAAAAACAAATACGTACAGTGTATTGAAGTTTTTAGGGTCACTTTCCAAATGATATAAGTAATTTGATATCGGCAACAAATCTGCTTTGTAATTCGATTCGGGGTGATACGCAATAACCCTTGTTTTTCTTAATTGAAAAAGTAAAGCGGCTACTTAAGAACATTCAAACTGAAGTCCTCAAAATACTACTACTACTACTACTACTACTACTACTACTACTACTACTACTACTACTACTACTAATAATAATAATAATAATAATAATAATAATGATAATACGATCAGAACGTTAAGCCTCAGCCTAAAACGGAGACCTTTAATGAAAAAGAGTGCGTACTTATACAACAGAAAAAGCTTTAGTTTGAATGATCAAACCGTAGGATTCTTATCAGTTTAACTTTAGATGTAGGAAAATTTAACGATAAAAAATAAGCAAAAAAGGGAGCGATGCTTCGTGACGTCATTATCACGTTGAAAAATAGACGGACAACGCTGGCTTGTAGTAAAACCGTAGTAGTACTGTTTTATGTAGTTCTGTATTAGTTCCAGCGTACTAGTAAAATTGTAGTAGCAGACTGTAGTAGTCCTCATAAAGATCAAAACGTTGCAGCCCGCGCACAATACGCGACTTGGAGTGAAAGACTACCTAACCTCGGGTTAACGAAAGTAATGATTTTTAACTGATCTTCAACCTAAATTAAACCGTTTAAGAAAACACGACATCTTCATATTGATATTCAAAATTTTACTGATTATAACTGATCTCATCACAGGGACACCTAAAGTTATTGATGCCCGCGGTCGAGCCATAAGCCGAGGTGTTGACGATGGTATTGCTTTTGCCAACTTTAAAGCCCACAAGTTTTCTTACTTGAACATCAGCAGCCTTGCTTCAGATTATGTCCTCAAGGCTAGCGAGTGTGGTACTTCATGCGTCAACATACCATTATGCTTTTCCTTTAACTTGGCCGCCTTCTCGGATATTAACGGGAACATACTGTGTGAGCTTCTCCCATCTGACAAGTACAACAACTCGGAGAAGTTCGTCAGTAGCCAGATCTTCCACCACTTCAGTATCGGGGTAAGAAATGTTGATAATATTACGCAACTTGAACTGAACTGGATTAAGAGGATCTAAATGGGGTGGTGGTTTTTAAAGTTAAAGGTAAAGTATTTGGCTTTTTTAACGGCTAACGGTTAATTTCTTCCGTTACGGTTAACAGTTACCTTAAAAAATAATTTTTGTTGTTTTGTACACAATTCAGGACACAGGACCATTCCGTGATGAAAAAGAATCCAAAGGCCCCTGGGCCAACTGCTTTGCTTTCGGTACCAGGGCAGAATGTGTAGCCGTCGCAGCCGCATTGAACACGAGAAAAGACTCGTAACAGTCTCAAGAGAGATCTTGATCCTTTCAAAATGACAAATCGTGGCTAGAAAAAGAGAAGTTACGGTTAACTTTTTTTCGAGTAACGGTTAAAATTTTCCAATTTTTACGGCTAACGACTAACTTTTTGGTCTTTTTACGGCTAACAGTTAACCCCACTGAGACACTCAATTGAGACAACGTTATGACAAGCCAATTCAACCTCCGGGGGAGGGGGGGGCATTCCCTATAAAGAGCTATACGGGGAGGCCGAAAGAGGTACCTTGTGGCGATTATAGCAATTTCTATTGTTTTGGCTTGTCCTTGAGGTAAAAGAAAGAGCCGGTTGCAATTTGGCTCTTGGTATGTCAAACGGGTACCATTTTGGTAAAAATTCGTATATTTAAGGATAAGGGTTTGAACCTCCAGGCGGAGCTTCCGCCTTCCTATATAAAACGTTATTGAGTACCCCCCAGGAATTCAACATTTCCGCTGAACACCTTGCAGACAAGAAGTTGAACCGTTTTAAGCCTTCCAGCTTACTAACGCAGAATGATGTTGTTTTATCTCAGTTTCTTTTGTTATCAGTTGTGAAGGACAACATTGAATTCGTCTGGATGCCTTGTTGGACATCGTACAATAAACTACTATTAGATAATTTTGAATGATGTTGATTTCGCTGAATCAAGGCCTTGGCATTTACGACTCTGGTTGGCGGTTCGGCCCCCCAGGGGGTCCTCAATGAAGTTTTATACAGGGAGGCTACGCCAGGAGGTTCAAACCCTTACCCTTTAATATACTAGTTTTTACCAAAATGGTAGCCCTTTCATATACCTAGACGAAAATTGCACCCCTTTCTTTTACCTCAAGGATAAGCCAGAACAATAGAATTTCAGTCGTTCTGGTTCAGTTGCGCAAAGGGTGCAAACTTTTAATATGTGTTTCGCGTTGTCATTTCTGCCAAAATTTGCCACCCTTTCATTTACTTAGCTTTAGCCACCATCTCTTCCACTTTGCAGCGGATTTTGTGACCCTCTCATACACTAAAATGACAATTTTCCCTACCCTTTAGTATACTGCGAGCTTGAAAAAAGCATCTTTGGGCGGAGCCTCCCCGCAGAGCCCTCTATAGGGAGTACCCTCCCAGGGGGGTACAGCCGGATTTCGCACCGGCAAATGGTCCCACTCTATAACATTGTTCTTGTAGCTAATTAATATTTGAATGGCCACACTCAAGGATGTTTCAAAAGTTAGTACCGGGACATGAACGGATTGGAACACTTTTTTCAACGCAAAGAACAATCTTCAAATCGGTTACTTATGAAGATAGCAGCCAAAAAGGTGATTGTCAAGCATAGTTAAATTATTTAAAAATGTTAGACGAATTACGAATCATTTTTAAAATTTACGCACCATTCTTTTTATTCCTGAGGTCTTTCTTGTAGCACTCTTTATTGTGCTTTACAAGGTAATTTTACTCTGGTATCGATTTAAAAATTGCGGCTCATCCATTTTAAGGGTATATTTGTCGTTTTGAACTCTTATCCCCGGAATTACCGAGCTGCAAATGTTAGCTGACCTTCTTTCGCACTCTAAGCGACGTATTTCTCGTTTTCCATTCTTTATAAAGAGAGGACATATTTGTCCCTCCGAAAACAAAAGGAGTTGGGCGTTCCTTTTGAAAGAGTATTTTTCCCTACTTTTAGTCTCTATGTATCAGTGAACCGTGCCGGAACAATGGAACTTGTATATCAATTTACGATAAGAACAGCTACTCATGTCTGTGTGCGAATCATTTCACGGGAAGGAATTGCCAGACAGGTAAGACCTGTTTTTATCATGTCTCGTGCACCCACAGGAAACCAAAGCAAGAGTTTGTATGGACCTGAAATTCGATCGAAAATTGTCACCAGTTTTGTACCACAGCTGACTCTGCAAAAGTATTTCTACTTTAGAATGCAGCGGAAAAATCAATTAAGTAAGAAATTCGGTTTATGCTCCTACAGAAACCATAATCTTCGCAAAATGAAACCGGTTTCAAAATTTAAAAACAAAACAATAAACTAAACAAAACAAAAACAAACAAACAAACAAACAACAACACGAACACCGACAAAACAAAACCGGGTTAAATAGTTATAGTTATAGTTTTTAAGCACGGATTACTTGTAAAGCAGCCTTCACACGTCAAACTAATGTTGGCCAACTCGTGTCGGCAAACTCAAAATTGGTGTTGGCGACAAATAGAACTTGTCTCTATTCTCGGGAACAATTTGCCAACATGTTGTTGTGTCGTTCATACACACCAATTTGAGTTTGCCAACACTAGTTGGCCAACATTAGTTTGACGTGTGAAGGCCGCTTCAAGCAAGTTGTTTTTCTTTAATTTTTTTAATGTAATAGTTTATTAGTTAGATAAATTAGTTGAAGTCTCTAGTAACCGTTTTTATACTAATATCATAATCGTAATTACTTGAAGGAAATACCGTGGAAAAAATAAGATTTTACCTTACCTTACCTTTCCTTACCAGATCGGGAGCTAGGGTAATGAAGGAGGTGGGGGGGAGGCTGAAAGGTGGGGGGGGGGGCATCCAGCACACCCGACGTGTCCAGAATTCGTCAGAGACCTAAATTCAATACGTGAGACATCCAGGGCTGCGGGATTAGAAAAGTCAGTGGCTTTAAAGTTCCATCATTCACTTAAAGGTTTTCCATTCGGGTCCCTTTAAGAAAGTCTTTGTGACTCGCACAAACTTCGTCTGTTTCAGTCTGCCGTGCACGAAATTCCTGGAAACGTTTGGGCCCCAAAAAACCATTTGTAAAAAATATGAACCTCTCATTGTACAAAGCTGTTTTTGAGAGTCACCTAAAAATGAGAAATCTTTAATTTATAGCAAAGTTTCATGCTAGGAAACTTGTTTGTTTTCAAGATGAGGTGTGAACTCTGGTGCTCAAAATCGGCCCGGAAAGTTTTTGGGCTGTCAAGAAACGCGCGCCGGTCCCTAGTATCACTGGTGCCCTATGCGGCTCCAAAGAGGACCAGGCAACAGTCTTTTTATAAAAAATCTTCTTTATACGATTAACTGTTTAACGTCTATACATTACTTAGTGTTTATTTCTTGTAACAGAAATTGATGCATGCGCCAGTAATCCTTGTCTGAACAACGGGAGCTGCACGAATCGTGTCAACCGATTTGATTGCAGTTGCGCTGTAGGGTTCACTGGAGAACTGTGTCAAACAGGTAAGGCACGTTTAGAAACGTCGTGTTCTTGCCACGTCATGCTAGCTCCACTGAGGCACGACGTGGTTTCACCCCCCCCCCCCCTCCCCCGAGGGGTACTCCGTTTAATAAGCATTGTTAATTTATGATGAGATATGTTAATTTATTATGCACTGTTAATTTTCCTTCCTCCGTTATATGTTACTTGTAGTTCTATGGAAAAGTCCAAGCCAGTTAGTTGTACGTGGCAGTGACCAACTCGAAAGCCTAAGCTCCTTTTGTCACTGGGCACATTTCACCTTTCAAGATTTATGTAATTTGTTGTTTTATTTTATTTTCTTATTTTTGTAAGATATTGTAATTTCTGTAGCAACCTTTTGGAATAGTGCAAAAATAAAAAAACATCTGAAAAATCTGAAATCTAAGCCAGATAGGTGTACGGCGCCAAAGGGTATGTCTTCCAGCCGTTTTGGTCTGAAATAGGATATAGAATTTAAAAATTTTTGGACTGAAATAGGGCAAGGTTTGTGTGTTCTGGTCTGACTTGGGTATGGCAGGTCTGAAATAGGGTGTCGAATTTTTGGTGAAGTCTGAAATAGGGTTAGGTAAAGCACATATTTTAGTCTGAAATAGAGTAACGGTTTCAAGAAGCGCGCCACACACTCCCACCTACATTTTGGGATAGTACTCCCCCCGGAGGTTTGAAACATCCAATTTAATTCAGTTTTTTTAGTTGCTGTTCCGAAACAAAACAGCAACTGGTGTTTATGCGAGTAAACCTGTTAGTTAAATTTTTCAAATTTATTTATAGTTTATAATTCAACAGCGGCACTTGAAACGAAGTCGCGTGGTAGTGCTCCACGAGTCTTGCCGTGCTCCTCGGCAGTGGCACGACGCAAGTCGAACTTAATGCCATGACAAAAGTTTTTCACGGCGGTAGCACAACTTCTGAAAATGGGTCTTAGTTTCCTGGAGAAAAAAATCATTCAATAACACATCAACATCTCTATTCTAGGGGAAGGGAATTAGAACCCGGATTTTACTGAAACTTGCTAAAACTTATTGATCTGGCTACCCCATTTATTTCTGGAAGCAGATATTGATGATTGTGCTGGTAATCCTTGTTTAAATAACGGGAACTGCGCCGATCGTGTTAACGGATACGACTGCAGCTGCGCACCAGGTTTTAACGGGGCACAGTGTGAAACAGGTTTGTCCGTAAAATCAACAGAAGTAAACTATATCGCTTTATAAATGAGGCAAAAGCAATCATCATCATCATCATCGTCATCGTACAAACACCAACCCGTGTTTGTACGAGTAAAACTGTGCAACTTGTCAAATTTATTTATAGTTTACAATTCAAGAACGGCATTTGAAATCAAGTCGTGATATTGCTCTAGGAGGCTTGCCGTGCTACTCGGCAGTGGCACGACTGAAGTCGAACTTAATGCCATGACTTTAAAAGTTTTTCACAGCAGTAGCACGGCGTCTGAAAAAGGGCCTTAGTTTGCTGGGGGAAAAAACATTCAACAACACATCAAAATGTCTATTCTAGCAAATGCACTGGTTATCTCCAACAGGCGAGCGGAGGATGGGGGAGGGAACTATAGGGTGTCCCATAAGTTCGAGACTCTAATTTGCTGGGCTTAAATTAATTTAAAAAAGGTTGCAAAATCAGGTAGTATAGCGTTTTTAATGTTAATGGCCTGGAAATTGTACCATACTATTTTTTTTTTTTAATTTCCGCCTAAACATGCATGTTGTTGTTCCCCGCCAATTTTCGCAACCTTGGTAGCTCGAACGTTCGCTTGTTTCCTAGGTCATTTCGAAAAGGTGAATCCTTTTACAACTCACAGGTTGGCTTATTTACGATCGGAGTCATCTACACTTGGATCTTCCAGCATATCTGTTAAAGAAAGCTTTATAACTACGTTGAATAAGTGAGCGTTAGGTTATAGGTGGTTGGTGCGGACAGATGATTTTGATGACAAGGAACCGCCTAAACAAACTTGGAAAGATAACATAACATAACATAAACTTTATTTTAAGTCGAATTTTAGAGTAGCTTAACTAATCTATTTACAAATATTAGTAGCTAATGTCTTCGAGAAATATATTAAAATAGGTTAAATGGAATACAAAAATACGTTACACACTTACAAAATTAAATATATAGCGGGAAAAAATGTATATATAAGCAAAAAGCGCCTAAACAAAGGTAATGCTCTGAATGTTCCTCTTGAACTCTGTAAAGTCACTTGTTCGGATATAATCTGGCAGCGGATTCCATTGGTTGGCTCAGAAACAGAAAAATGAGTTAAGGCCGTAGCTAGTTGTTCTAGGCTTACTGAGTGACAAAATGTAATTGCCTCGAAGATCACAAGAAGAGGATTGAAGTGTAAACATATTTTTCATATAAGCAGGAAAATGTGGGAAAAACAGGCTCTTGTATAATAATGTAAGGAAATTCTGAATGCGCTTGTTAGCTAATGAAGTGGAGTTTACTTTGGTTAGAAGACTACTGTATGGGGACGAGTAATCCCCAAGTATAAATCTAATTATTCTCTTGTTCAGTGCTTCTAGCTTTTCCGCATCGCGCGCCCCACAAAAATGCCATACAGAGGAGCAATAGTAGAAATGTGGTAAAATGTACGCTTTGTAAAGCTTAAGTAAGGTGCCCCTGGATATAAGTTTTCGAAAGCGCAGCACAACATTTAATTGATTATTGATCTTTTTGCACACATTGGATATATGACTGGAAAAATTTAGCCTTTTATCTATTTCCATACCAAAGATCTCTAACGTTTCCTGAACTGGGAAAAAAAACTCTAAAATCCGTATCACCGAGGACTAGACCCGGGTGCTTGCTCTTATTAACTAACATCCCGTTCTCCTGGTACCACTGATTTGCCACCTTAACATCGTGAGATACGCATGCCCCTAGAGCCGCTGGATCGTTACGGGAGTAGTGTGATGTGCCTCGGCAACTAGAAAGTGTGATAAAAAAACAAGACATGCCACACCGACTACCGAAATTCTTAACAATGGCAGTGTAATATCAGAAAAGAAATACTAAAATTTTGAGCAGGATGACTTTTGTAAATTAAACGTTAACTCTTGGGACACCCTGTATAACCTGGATTTTACTAAAACTTGCTAAAACTTGTTATTGATCTGGTTACCCCATTCACTTTTGGATGATTGATGATTGTGCTGGCAACCCTTGTTTAAATGACGGGACCTGCACCGATCGATTTAACGGATACGACTGCAGCTGCGCACCAGGCTTTAACGGGGCACAGTGTGAAACAGGTCAGTTACGTTAAAAATCACGCAAGACTTGCACAGGTCACACAATGACATGATCTTTCTAACAAGGTACGCTTAATACTCGATTTTAGCTGTGTGTTCCAAAATATAAGTTCGTGTGAAATAATGTGGAAAACAAAACAAAGCTTATTTATTTGTTTTTCTGGATGCGGGAGTTGCCACATTCGTCAAACATGATGTCACCAGTCACGCAAGAAGTGAAGAAGTTAGTACCAATGACGCAAGACGTGACTTTCAAGATCGGTTATTCTCTTCTGGTTCAAACATCACAGAATTAATTTTGTTGACAAGTTACGCTTCCTACTAGATCCAAAATATTTGTCCATGGAAAATCCGTTGAGCTTGTGAGGAACATCTGAGAATGCCTTCAGAGGAGATTGTTTTGTATTATTTCTTAGTTATATGCGTCAGCACGTGAGTAATATGAGAACATTCACGCTTCGTCTTAGGTAAATTTGCTAAGCCAGCCAAAGTGCACACTTTCCAAACACTTGTTATATTTTCGCACGTATCATAACAAGAAAACGTGTTCTCGACCATATTCCGAGGAATCGTCATGACGCTCACAAGAATCTTCATTAAGAAGGAGGTGGGTTATCTCAGGAAGAAGAAGAAGAAGAAGAAGAAGAACAAGAAGAACAAGAACATGACGGAAGTAATTCAAGCCGTGCTCACGGGCACGCTTATCGCAAAAAGTCCCACTTCGCTCTGTCAACTAGGTAATAACGTAAATTTTCGACTGTTGTCAGAGATTTCACAGATTTTATCTCACTTTCTTCTTGTTTTGTCGTAATTTGAAGCCACACTTGTACGTATTGCCGTACCGTCTATTATTAATTGCAATCAAAGTACGAAGACGTGGTGGTCACGTTACTGCGTGCATTGAACGCAATCATCATCATCATCATCATCATCATCATCATCATCATCATCATCATCATCGCCATCATCGTCGTCGTCGTCGTCGTCGTCATCATCATCATCATCTTAAACTTCAGAAGAAGGTCGGACAGAATCTTCGAAAAAGCACGTCAATCTTGTTAATAAGCCAAAAAAATAGTCTTCGTAGAGATATGAAATTTCCTTTGTGTCACGCTCTATATCTCACTCGATCGTTGCCCTAACTCTTTGCAAGGATCAAATTGAACACCCGAAACAATTCCTGTCTTCGCATACCCATATGCTATTTAATACTTCCAAAACAGATATTGATGAATGTGCCAGTGATCCCTGCAAGAACAGCGGAACCTGCACTGATCAGGCTAACGGATACAACTGCGTCTGCGCAGAAGGGTTTGCTGGACCACAGTGTGCTACAATAGGTGAGTCGTACTTTAGAGCCCAACTAGTGTTCATAAGCTATAGGTTTTTGGTCCACTAGACGAGGAAATCGTGGGCTCATAAGTAGGATAGCTGACCGATCTCTTTAAAAAAAAAAGAAAAAAGAAAAAGAAAAAGAAAAAACGCTTAAGGATGCTTTTAACATTTCACTGGTTCATCAAGAGAAGATCCTGCTATACGTCCTAGATGAGGAAGTCTGAATCAAATTTGTCAGTTATCCAAAATAAAAGGATATTTACCTCCGAAAACGACCCTTCAGTACCCCGCTGCCCCTCAGTACTCCGACTTTCTTCAAAGTTTGGGTGAAAACCAACAACTGACGTCTGTTGGTGTAATCGTTTCGCAGCGTAACTAAATACTAATTAGCCATCGATGACGTCCCTAACCACCCAACCTCCATCAACTCTTAATTTCAATTACAGTTTTCCAGACTTAAAATAGGTAAGAAGTATGCGGTAGATTTCGAGCATTAGTAATTGTGAAAAAAAAAATACGGATTGGAAAAATACATTCATGATAGAAACTTAACAAAAAAACTCACTTTTTAGTTTCAGGTCTCTCCAACTCAATAATAATTGGTGGCAATCCTTCATATTTCGATCAACTTATGTTGTACCTTGAGCCTAATGTTGGAAACAACGCTCAATGGTTGCTGTGTTACCGGGCTTCCACCCACGGCTGGGAGTCCAGTACCTTCCACGAAAGGTGTGATGGGAAACCTAATACGGTAACCATCGTCAAAGTGGGAGACTTTGTGTTTGGAGGATATACCGACATCCCTTGGGGTAATTTTTGATTTGATTCTACTTTAACGCTTGCAACAAACTTTTACGCCCTTTATGGTGAGAGATCAGGGGCCAGAGGACGAAACAGTCCTTTATTTGCCCGTCTCTGTCTGACTGACTGAACAACAGACTCCCTCTAAGACTGAACTAATTAAATACTAACTAAACAACTTACTAATTTATTTACTGACCGATTGATTGACAAATTGAGTTACTTGACCTTCTTATTACTGATTGGCACAATTTATTGCTGGTTTACACGTGACGTCGTGAAATTCAAAAATTAAAACATTAACATCACTAGGCATGCTAATTTTTTTATCGTCACCAGGTGTAGGAACACCTAAAAATATATCTTTTCACAAGTTTCCAGCTCGGTAACATCCTTTGGGTTCAACATAAGGCTAACATACAGCATCGTGAATTTTCGAAATTGCTGCTCAGGACGTGACATCAAGATGGCGCCGTGACAAAGCTGTCTCGTTTGAAAGAAAGTTTTTTTTTATGTTTTTTGGCAGATTGAACAGTTCAAGTATAAGGAAAAATGTTTATGTTTATGTATACTAGCTCACGAGGGAAAAGTAATCGCTCTCATAGCAAAAGTGAGTTTCAGATGTTTTCATTAATTTCCGGCCGCCATGTTGGTGTCCCTTTAATTGGAAGTACACAAATATGGCGTCTGCATACTGAACTCTATAAAATTTGCGTGGAACATTTCGGTAAATAACTCAACAACGGTGTAGCGCACAGACCTGAGAGTTTTAGAAGTTGTTCATTTTTTAATCTTTTGTAACATTTGAAATTCTTAGATTCTGTTATTGGATGGTTTCGAATATATTTCTCGATGGCGTGACAGTGAAAACCGGCAATACTAGTTAAGAGAAGAATTACCCCTCTGAGACGCGATTATCCACCGCCAATGGACAATTCGTCTAGATATAAATTCGGTTTTTAGACAAATTGTAGGGCAAATTTCGTCTTTGGCTGATTCGTCTGCCAGCACGTCCTTGTGTAGACGTGCTGACAGACGGACAATTCGTCTAAGACGAATAATCCGTCTCTAAATTTATATCTCTTTCCGTAATTGGTAGTAGTTTCGTTGAGGCCTTTCTCTCTCTCGCTTTCAAACGATGTTCAAATCTGGACGAAATATATATATAGCTACCTCTACAAAGAGTTCATCATTTTTTGTTATTCATATATTAATATTGTTTTATTTCCTTGTCCTTTAGAGGCCAGCTGTAACTGCTACAGTAACACTCCCAATTCGTTCATTTATTCTCTCAAAGACAAAGAAGGATTGGCCCCATTCAAGAGCATTGTAATCGACCCACCGCATGCAATTTACAGCAGTACAGATAGGGGTCCAGCGTTTGGAAAAGGTCATGACTTTTATATTAGTAATAATGCAAACAGTATTCAGAATTCACACACACACTGGTACGGTAACTATTACCCTCTTCCAAATGGTGTAGTCGATGCGCAAACCACCCTTGCTGGGACTTACAAGTTTACACCTGATGACTATGAAGTTTTTTATGTAAATGGATAGCATGTAAACTTCTGAATGCCAAAGAATGCCACTTTCAGCTTAGGCCCGTTTCACGCGACGATTTTTTTTACGAGCGGAATCTAAAACGCAAATTATTTAAAACAGAAAACAGCAACTTTTGCCATTTCCATTGGATACGGCACATGACAAGTTCGACGTTTGAAGCAGGCCTTGATAACTTCGTAAAAAGAGAAAACAAAAAACACTTCCCCCAGGGAAGGGTAAGGTGGCTACAAAGATTGCTGTAAACATGTAATATGTGCTAGCTCGCTAGAATCGCAATGAGAGCTTGGTTCAGCACCTCCGTCAGGGGCACAACTCACGTTACACAACCCTTAGATTAATTTCTACAATGCAATTTATCGCGGTAACTGACAGACAGATACCAGTGTTGTTCAGGGCATGATGGTTGCGGACCCATGGTTTTAAACAAATACTGACAAGTTGACCTGTTTAATCAATTCTTGACTCGACTAAAAAATTCGATCTAAAAGTATGGCTTGTATTTGTCCTCGTCGATGAAATCGAGAGGGGGATATCAATTCTGTACCACGTGATGCGTTTTGTCCAATGAGAGCGCAAGGAAATTAATCCGAGAGTTGTAGTACAAAACACCATAGCTTTGATTTAAATGGTTACACTTCAGAATCTCATCCATAGCGTGAAAAGTTTGAACCTCCTTGCACTATGAGCAACTGGACTTATATTTAACAGTTGCACGAAAACATGTCATACATCAATCCATGGCTAAAAAGACGCGTAACGTAGGAGTTCATGTACGTAGCGATTGATTGTAACTCTCGTTCTGTTGGGCATCGGTCAAACGGGTTTAGCATCTCTAATACCGTTCAACATTATTGAATTTTTCATGTTGAACGCGTTTGTCCACCCTGTTGAATGATGTTCATGGATATAAATTTTATTTTGTTCTCAGAGCGTAATAACGTTGTTAAATTCGTTTGGCAACCTCGGTCAACCATTTAAGCCCTAACAGTGACAAAACTGAAATTTCTCTTTACATCATCACTACTTGCTCAAACATTCAAGTGATGAGAATAAAGAAAGTGATCACCAATGATGAGACGTGTTGATATTTACACAAATTCTCCTTACTAGTTTCATAAGAAATGTATGGAGAACAGTGACGAGAATATGCATGTTCATTTCAAGGATTAACATGAAGGGTTAATCCGTTCGACCAAGACATCAGGAAGCATCAGGATTAGAAGAAACTAACTAAATAAATAAATAAACAAAAAAAAATTTTTTTCTTAAAAAAGAGCTTGAAGGGAAAAAAAACACTTTCCATTTGCATGGTAAATTCGGTGATAATTATCCCGCAAATGGACTTGTTCAGTTTTGTCATAAAGCAAAATGAAACAGTGCAGGAGAAGTTGTAACTTTTTTAAATTTTCATTTTGATAACCATTTTGTTGAAACCTGCAGCCCCGGTAAAACGTTGCAACATTGTTGGACAGCATTTTGTTGGCCCAACAATGTTACAACATTTAGCACACCATGTTGGTAATGTTGGACAAACATTAATTTTTTGTTGAACGAATGTTCTGCTTTTCATCAAACATTCTAGCCAACAATTTCGTTGGACGGAAGACGTTTAGCAGCGTGTCGTTTCATCTTGCCCTCCAACAAATGCTGGGCATGTTGGTCCAACAATGTTACATCATTCAGCACCCTATGTTGGTAATGCTGGAATAACATTATTTGTTGAACGAGTTTTGCTTTTTATCAAACATTTTGACCAACAATTTGTTCGACGCATGAGGTTTAGCAGCGCGTTGTTTCATCTTGCTATCCAACAAATGCTGGGCATGTTGGCCCGAAAACGTTACAACATTTTGCACCCCATGTTGGGCCAACATTTGTTGTTGAACGAATGTTTTGCTTTTCATCAAACATCTTGGCCAACAATTTTGTTGGACGGATGACTTTTAGCAGCGCGTCGCTTCACCTCGGTATCCAACGTTGGCCCAACAATGTTGGAACGTTAAGCGACCCATGTCGGATGATGTTGGACCAACATTGCTCAGTGTCCCACAAATGCTAACCATATATTGGCCAGGACAAATCAGATTGTAAAATCAGGACAAGTAGGTATGGACGTTTAAAAGTAATTATCGCTTTAAAAATGTCCGCTTTCGTTGTTAATTTGAGGTCACAAGTTAAATGTTGTGTAAATGTTATGAAAATCATTTAAAATCACATCATGGGGGAAACAATAACATGCAATAACATGAACGGTGTTCATAAGGGGATTTTCTCAATAGTTTTGCAATGAAAGCAATTCTCACCATCAATCAACAAACGAGGATAACTTCTACCATCAACCACTAGCCTGCAAAGACAGTCGCCACTTATTGCTCCAGCGCTGAGTGGCTATACACAGGATAGAGCGATGAGAGGAGACTCTCATCGTTCGTGATTGACTAGTCACAGGCTAGTCAATCACGAACGCTTGGATTGATTTAGCTTGCGTGTCAGGCTTTTTGTTTCGCCTTACAATATGAAACCTCTTATTAAAAATCTTGGACCTCCTGTATTATCTGCATAAATAAGGGTGCGAACTAAACAACATTTGCTTCAATTTGACCTTCGCTCAGTGATTTTAAAGCGTTGAGGCCACGTGAACAGGTCTTCAACTCTACTAAGACTTGTTTGACGGTCGTATCGATATCGAATCAACATTAAATTTTTTAAATTAGCTTTCAACAAGTTTTAAACTCCTTTAACAAAATTCAACAAAGTTGAAATGCTTCTTAAAACAGTCTCAACATTTCCTTTTAATCGGGCATTTCTAAAAACAGGAAAGAAAGTTCGTGTTGTTTAGTTATAGTAACTGTTTCTAAAGAACCTTGTTTACTACAGAATAAAATTGGGTGCTAAGGTTTGCTCCCAAGGGATCACTAAAAACGTGACCGGGGTAGTTTACTGTTTACAACAAAATGCTTGACTACAAGCAGTCTCTCTTTCCGCTCACGGATAGTCGAGCAAAAAGAATACGCGAGCGAGCGCGAAAATCGCCTGCTGCGTGGAAAAGTGACGCGTGCATGTGTAGTGCACCTTACTAGCAGCCCATTGCGCGCGCGTTACGTTTCCACGCGGCAGGTCATATTCGCACTTGCTCACGTGTTCTTTTTCCTGGACTATTTAGGGATCCTGAGTGGGGTTCCCTTTTGAGGTCTTCAGCCGAAAAAAAACAAACAAACAAACTAACTAACTAACAAATGAACAATAGGAACTATTAGTAAGAATTCGAGCTACGCCCACTAATCGACCCCATTTAGGGATTCCTTTTAAAATCTCCCAGGATGACCTCCATCACTTTATATGGGATTGACTTTTTTACGAATTTTGACTGTATTAACGTAAGCTTATTGGCAATGTAAACATCTGTGTAGATCGCATGTTTCTAGTTTGTCGTAAATCTGATTTGAAAAGACTACAATCAGTGTCACTTTGTTGAAACACTGTAGGTACAATTGTGTCTCCCTCCCTCTCCCACAAGGCAATGTTGTAAAAAAAATTTAACCAAATGGATGAAGACAAGCGCTGACAACACTATGCAACATTGAATAGGGGTAGGAGGGGAGGGTGTTTCAACGACTTGTGTCAGTGATTGTAGCTTACTTTAATTAGAGCTGGCTTGCAATTGTAACTTAGATTTTAAGCTGGACATTAAACGTTTGGATCTAGTTCGCATGGATTATCTGCTGTCCGTCAGAAGTCTGGATGTGGTACTTGCTAGTACCAGAAAGTCATTGGTTATTCGTTGCAATTTTCTTAAATAAAAAATGAATAAATAAAATAAATAGGGATTAGCAGTGGATCCACTGGGTGGCTCTTCTTCCACTGTGTCCAGATCGAATTGGAATTTGGAAATGTTGGTTTTTGAGGAGAGGGGAAAACCGGAGTACCCGGAGAAAAACCTCTCGGAGCAAGGACGAGAACCAACAACAAACTCAACCCACATATGACGCCGAGTCTGGGAATCGAACCCGGGCCACATTGGTGGGAGGCGAGCGCTCTCACCACTGCGCCATCCCTGCTCCCAGCTGTCAAGCGGGTTTCCTCACCAGTTTTCCCGATTAGTTTTGATAACGTTGACGATCGACACGCAGCGAAAACATAACCATCAGAATAATGGCGTTTAGCGAGGCAGCCTGTCGTGTGGGCGTGCGGGCGTGCGGGCGTGCGGGCATGCGGGCGTGCGGGCGTGCCGGCGGGCGAATCAGAACAGACTGTTGCTCCTACACAAGGAAAGGCAACTGACACTACCCACATTAAGACTACTTGTGTAGTTGGGTATTTTAAAACTTAAAAAACAGATCCATTATTCGAATACATAAGATGTCTACACCAGGAAGCGTGTTCGGATTCATACCGTTTACTCTCCACCAAAGACAATTATGTGGGTAAATTAAATTGCGGATTCATTAAAGATGCATTTTTATTACAACCGTCTCCAGGGTTTGTAAAACAGAAGTTTCACTTCTGTTGCCTACAATGCACTCCCCACATTAATCTACCGGACACGAAAACACCTTTCCCCCGCATATTTTCAATATTCTTTCAAAATAAAATTCATCTCATTCTTATTATGTAACGGCCCAAAGTTGGTTTAACAAATTTGTCTTCCATATTTCCATTGGATAGTTCTACGATTATTTAAGGTTTCTCTGGGAATATACAATCCTTACAGATGTAAAAATTTGACAAATGTTACAAAGAAGCAGAAGTTCGAGAAAGAAGAGTCTTTTTCAATAGCTTTCACTTGAACGGTTATTCTTTAGGGTTTCATACACAGACTCAAAGTTAAAACCACAATGCACCGTACAAAACATGACTGCGAAAAGTACTACCCAGTTGCTTTCATTTAAGGACGGTGCCTCCTTTGTTACTGCACATACGTTCTGTGCATCTCGGGTGTGGCGTACCTTTCTCGAAAGCCCCCGAAACTTTTCTGGCCGATTTCGGGCACGATAATTCACACTGTAACCTGTAAACAAAGACGTTTCTAAGCATGAAACTTTGTTATAAGTAAAAAATACCTGGTCTTAAACACATGTTAAGATGACAGCCTTAATGAATGAGTGGTTCATGTTTGTACAATCAGCTTTTCGGAGCCGAAAGTTTTTTGGGGCTTTCAAGAAACGCACGCCTGGTCCGAGATACTCGGGTTTCTAAAGGAAGGTGCCTATTAATACAAAGGTATTTTGGCGCTGTTTATAACTGTGTGAAAAAAAGCAGATCTTAGCAAGGGCTATCAGAATCCAAAAAGAAAATTGGGATATCGACGCATTTTCAGAGATAATTGAGCTTAAAATTTGAAAGAAAATACCAAACATTGTTTGTATTTTGAAGCTTTTTTAGAATTATGGTTGCCTGATTATCTCTAAATAATGCATGGTTACCCACAGTTTTCTTTTTGGATTCTACAATCTGCTTTTTCCCCATAGTCATAACCTTTGCAAAAAACCTCTGTATCAGGAGGCACCGTCCCTAAACGTCTAATCTGAAGATTTCACCCACCGACAAATAACTTGGCTCAAAGCTTATGTCACACTTCAACAGGGAAAGAATAAAAAAATCCAATACAATAATTAACACCTGCTACTCCTTTCCATTTGTTGCACTCTCATACAGAGGGTTTTCAATTGTCAGCTTAGGAAGGAAATCAAGAAAACTGACGATCAGTAAATTTCCTTGACGCATCTTATAAGCAAAAGTTACTAAGTAGTAAAACTGATCGTTTGGGAGGAAGCGTGGTCGAGTGGTTAGGACGCCGAACTTGAAATCTGGAGGTCCCGGGTTCAAGTTCCACTCTGACCAAATGCAATACCTTTATTCAAGAAAGATTCAAATCCAAAACCCGTGAGCAAAATGCAGGGACAGTCGTTCTTCTGAACAACTACGGCACGGAAGGCAGTTTCTTAAGGTTTTCTCCAGGTTTTTCGCTAATTGCAGGAGGTTTAGAGAGTCCCGAACAGCTTTAACTCGAACTAACACCATGACTCGATCGCTAGGAATTCAAATTTCTCGGTTGTTGCCAGAACTGTCATGCCCAGAGCTCCACGGACGAAGATAAAGCAGGCTCAATGGCACCTTAAACTAGACATGCGCTACCGGATGTCGTGAAATTCGCGACATCCGGTAATGGCTGATACAAGGGCCTTGCGATCTCACCGCTGACCAAACAGATCGCAGGCTCTGGGTACGAGGGTGTTCTTGGGCAGGTCTAAAACTGGATATCGAATTTTGGGTATTAGGTCGGAAATAGGCGAGGGAAAAGCACACATTTCAGGTCGTGTTCTATTGGGGTCAACCGTTTCAACCA
This sequence comes from Siderastrea siderea, assembly GCA_964030785.1. Lineage (NCBI taxonomy): Eukaryota > Metazoa > Cnidaria > Anthozoa > Scleractinia > Rhizangiidae > Siderastrea > Siderastrea siderea. The sequence continues at coordinate 29,207,666 of OZ034974.1, forward strand.
AAACCAGTTTTGGTTGAAAGAGTTTAGGTTCCCAAATAAAACACTTTTTCAACCGTTCTTGGTTGACACGTGGTTGTGACTGGGCATAGTCATTTCCAGACTTTCAGACATTTTCAGTTGATATTAGTCGCGATACGGTCGCGATACGATCGTGACTCTCCATGGAAACTTTTCGATCTCTAACACACGCAATTTACCGAAGAGACGTCGAATGTTCCTGGGTTACATATATTTTTAAGTACCTTCGGGCTTAAATTAAAAATTTGTCTGATATTAAAATGGGGCAGAGTCGATCGCGCACGATATCACGTAACAATACGCTGAATGGCATGAATAGTTCAGAGAACCTTTCGGTATGTTGCAGCCTTGCTAGCACGTACTGAAGCCCCTCCTTAAACTGCATGTCTTCTTAATAATTATGTGATATCAACGTACGCTTTTAGTGTATTCGACCACATTTAAATTACCGTCGCCTTTTTAGTTGGTGTCCTGCACATATAAGATATTGTACCAGACATATTGTGCGTCTCTTGCAAATTACCTGCCTTATGGGGTGAAAATGTTTGGCGGATAATTAGAAAGGCCAAGAACACTGATCGCACACAATGTAGTAGTAGCTCGGGAGGTCTTCTATCACGTGGCCATGATATCGCCACATTTATATTTGAAGGAAACTTGTAAATAACGAGCTGTGCGAATGATCGTTTAGTAAGTGATATTGTGAGCGAAAGACCTCACCGTAATGTTATAAACATTTTTATTGATAATTCGAAAGGTATTTACCATATTCAACATGAAGATATTTGGTGTCTCTACGAAAAATTGCGAGTCTTATCGTGAAAAATGTTTCCATTGAAAGTCACGATCATGATCGCCTCTGATATCAGCTGACGAAAATTAGCCCATCACATGGAACTTAGAAATTCCCCGTGGCATTTCGTTTGATTCAGTAGCACATGTATTCTCAGCAGCAAACGCAACGATACACACGCCACCGGTAATGTATTGCTCGTTTCTCGGGATTTTGCTGCTTTTTGCAGCGTGCGACAAAAGCATGCAATCTCCTCTAGATTTTGACCGACTCTGCAACCTGGCTGAACCTGTGTTCAGGATGAACCTTCTTGAGGATGCCATGAATCGGCTTCAAGATAAATATGACATAGAGAGTGGTTTTTGCTTCATTTGGAGTTTGCGATCCTACAGAGCCACCAGTGCCCCCGAATTGTGCAAATTTCAACAATCCTTCGGTGTCATATGGATCAACTCTCGTCCCTTTTGCAGATAACGAGTGCCCTCTTGAAACTCCGCCGTCAGGCGTACCTGGCACTAGCACGTTTTATCAACCGAAGCAAGACCATGCTTTGCTGCTGTTTGGCTGCCTGCCACCAGAGACAGACTACTTCGGAATTCGGACCTACTTCTATGAAAAAGCGAAAGCTCACGCCCAAAACAATCTGAATTGCAGTGATGCAATGAGCGGCCCAGCTGGAGAGGAAATGAAGGTTTTTCCACCCGCTCCAACCGTCCCAGGACGTCGTGTAATCGTTGACAGTCCGTGGTAAGACACCCGAAACCATCTGAGTCTCAATACAGTTGGAAAACCTGGCAGCCAGACCAAATTCAGATCCCTCTTCGTTCATGTAACGACCGCTAACAGGCAAGTCGCCGAAGACATACGCAAGGCATTCTTAACGTCCGGTGTCCCTATGGAAGCACTAAACATCGACAGCATTCCTAACCTGCCAGTATTTCATCTGGAAGGTAACTCGTCCATGCGGGACAGCTTTCGTACCGTCTACAGGCTAGCTTTGCCAGAATCATTTGTTTCGGGTTCTGATAGTCCTCCGTCACCAGCTATGGAAGAAATGAACAAATACATGGCCTTTGAACACATGAATATTCTTGTTCGATACTTAACACCTAAAGGTCCCATCCAAAAGAATGCTTTCACACCTCAACAATTAACCACCAAGGCTGTGGGCCAGAAAGAAAGCGACGTTATTGGCAAAGGCACTTTCCTTGCGTTGTTGTCAGCAGTAAAATCCCAGTATGGCAAACCAAGCTATGTATCTAACCCCATCCCCTTTGTGTTTAATATAACCAAGTGTCTTCAGGGGTGCTATTGTGGGGGCGACAACGAGGACACTGTGTTTATCAACGCCGATAAAATCATCTCTCTTGCTGGTGCAGGCGATTTTGCTGTGGTGTGTGGCGCCAATCATGTTCAGTTGCAGTAGGCAGTTTACACGAGCGTTGGGATTTTCAACACAAGTGGGTTGGCTGTTGGGTTGATTACTGATGAAATGAAGTTGAACAGTGCCCGACGCTTTGCTCCAAATCTTCCCCACATCGAAAAATTCTACTGCGTTGAACTTCGATCTGACTGCCACGGCGACCCTCACTGTGGCCAGCCCATCTTTGAGTCAATCAAGTCGGTGATTGTGCAGTTTCGAATCAATCTCAACCCACAAACGAAACCTGGTCCTGCTACGGAAGAGCTCATCTTCCCCGTAGTTATTGGTTATAGAGGAAACCACCAGTAATCAACCACTGAGATGTGTTACCAACTTTGTTGATAGCCTTTGCATCTGAAAGGTGGTTTTCCTATAAAAGGGACGCTTAATGATTCAGCTCTCTTAAAGTTTATGTAGCGTTGAGGGATAAAATCGGGGGCACCCGATGAATCGCTTCGGTGAAATTTGTCGGCTCTAAATTAAAGGCCTTTACCTCCTCAGTAATTCGAATTAGTAATGGTAATTGGACTGAGTGGAGTACAATTCAGGGAGTAATCGGGCAAGTAATTTTAAATCGGCCGAGCGCGTAGCGCGAGGACGATTTGAAATTACGAGCACGATTATCCCTGAATTGTACGACACGAAGTCCAGTTACCAATTAATCGTATCTATATCAAAATGCGAGATAAGAAAATCTACGTGCCCTTCGGGGATATATTTTTAATTGTCAGTTTTGCAGGCGGTGGAGAAACAGCTATAAAAAGAACCCATTTCAGTGCACCTGATTGACGCGCGCGCAGTGTAACTGTCCGATTACAGCTATCCAATTACGAAAAATTCAAATTGGACAGCTGTAATTGGACACCCACGTGATCATCCTCCAATTACGTGTCAAATAGGTGCGCGGAGAACCAATCACAATCGAGCATTTTGTTATAGATACGATTAAAAACTACTATAAACATAGGGCTTTCTTCAGCAAAATGTCACCTCGAACTTTGGTAATTATAACGTGGGAAAAACAAATTCGTTTAATTTTCAGAGAGACAAAAATGTGATTTAGCGTGTAAAATAACGCTAGCTGAGATTTTCGATAAGCCCTGGCAGCTAGAAAATTTGGGAAATAGTATCCCTTTCCTTAAAATCTTCCGAGGCTTAAAAATTGGATCAACTTGTCCCTTAAATAGGCCCAGTAACAACCCGGGAAAACAGAAAAACGTCATTTTCTCGTTGTGTACCCCTGATAGAATTAAAAAATAGATCCACAGGTACTAAAAAGTAATACAAAATAAACGTAATTTTGACAAGTTATCTCTTGTGCTTGGCTGCGGGTATTTATATTCTCGTAATAGGTATCAAACCTTAGATTTTGCAGCTTACAGTTCGCAACATTTTATTGGGGAAAGGATATAGTTAAGCACAACCTCTTCCATTCAGCTTTAATGCCGTGGATTTGTGTTTTCGAAATAGAAGCTCGTTTTACTATAGAATAAGGTTTCTTTGGATTTTTGAACGTGTATTCAGTTTTGAATAGACCCCCTAACTACAAATAGTCACCGCCTGTAATTGTAAGTTGAAAGTTTCTTTGAAGGTTGTGTCTTATTTACTATTTTCTTATTTACTGTGAAGTTTTAACTCAGAGTAACTCCTGGAACCAGGAAATTGGGCCTTCTTTGGTAATTTATGCTGCTGTTTCTTAAAAAAAAAAAACGAGAAGTTAGACCTGTAATGCGACAGGGATCAATTTTTGAGCATTCATGAGTACCTCACTAAACTTGTGGCCAACATTATCCCAAACATATGGTAATGGAGTTGGAAGTTAATATTTGTAGTTGTGATGACTGTAAATTTCTTTTCTGTAGCACGGCTTTCTGGGAAACGTATTCTATGTAACTGAAGGGATTTCGTGTTTAAAATAAACTGTCTGTCTGTCTCTAGATCTGTCTTTGTACGCTAGATAACTTACAAAGAGTTCATTGCAATGAGTTCATGTGGAAGGTGTCTCAAATTTCTGACTGACTACTGGCGACAATAAGGTCTGGGGCAGGATTCACAAAGCTGTCCTAAGCCAAAGATGAATCTTAAGTATTGTTTGTTAACAATAGGCTTTCTTTTTCAACAGTACATACTGGACACATCGTATGTTAAGAGGGCTTCATGAATCCAGCCCCTGGCTTTAAAATCCGATAGTCAGTTGAATTGCGTTAGAAATGTATATTTTGATAGTTACTTTTGATTTTAATTTGAAACTTTTCAAGTATTTAATTTTTTTCTTGGTCTCAGTTTCATTACCATTATTCGGAGTAAACAAAAAGGGAAAAAAATCAAACTTGTTTGAGAATTTTCAAGCAAAAACAATTTTAAGCCACAACATATACAGCTTAAAAAGACCAAATGGTGCTAATTAGAGAAGAAAAGCTGTCAGGCTCGCTATGGAAGCTTAGTTTAAATTGTGTTCTTGAGTGATTGCACTGCGTGATTGAAAGGTTCCAAACATCTTAAAACATCTGTTTTTCCTCTATCTGGAATCCAAGAAAGGTTTACAAATTAGAAACAGTTTTGCAAAAACTCTTCAGCGCAGTCCATAATGTCGCGATGAAATTTAGCCTGTAATCTCTAAGATGATGTGACAATCTATGTAATGTACATCTAGTCTGTTGAAGTTATGCGAATTTTCAGGTGACTCGTTTTATAAATACAGAAAGTAAAAGAGTACCAAAATTTATAAGAAGTGTAATTTTGAAACACAACTTTAACAGCTCCTAGAAAAACACCACCTCGTTGGAAAGAACAAATGGCCCTAATTAGACAATAAAACAGCCTTCAAGCATGGTAAGCTAGCGTTGCGTGGTTTCCCTCGCCCTCGTTCGCCCTTTGTGTTTAAATTACATTGGGTCCCAAATATCTAAAAACACCTGTTAATGAAACATCTGGAACCTAAGAAACGTTAACAAAGTACCTATAGCCAAATAATTTTGAAACAATTCTGCAGCGCAGTCTGCAATATTAGGTCGATATCCAGCCTGCAGTCAGTTAGGTCGCGCCACAATCTATGTCGTCAGTTCAAGCTATACGAATTTCACTTGTTTTTTCCCTATACTGATAACAAAAGCGGATGGAAATTAATAATAACCGTACTTTGTGCTAAACATAAAATAAGTTTTCACTAGTGACCCTATTTTTGACCTCTTAATGCACGGAATTGAAAAATAAAAACAGAGCATGCGTCATTCTATTGCAACACATGCTGTTCTCTGGGCGTATATGTAATTAACTACTTGACTTTGATTAGTTTTTACAATGTTGGAAAAGCTAAGACACTACATGGATATCGATCTCGCACTTTTCATCAACGCTTTTGCTTTGATTATATCCGTCAGCTTTACAAAAGGTATTGTTGTTTCAAATCTTTCATTTAGAATACTGCATGAAGAGGCGTAGTCGGAAATTGAAAAAAAAATTATATTGCACTGAAATATATCTGTAAAAACAACCAGCACTACAAGAATGTAATGCTAAATAGCTTTCAATTTAGGTACTTTTCTTCCCCAGACTTAGAAATTAGAACCATCTTGTGCAAAAAAGGACACTTTGAATCCATAAGAAGTCTTTTATAGGAACGTTACCAATGTTGTTAAGAACCAAAAATCATCATGAAACATGCTTAGCACTGGGGTACTGAAAAGGCTAGAGGGCTGAAAAGGTTAGAAGAATGAAAAGGCTTGGGAAATCGGTTACCTTTTTTTTTTAATGTTTTTAAGATCATTAGCACAAAAACAGCATAAAATTAAGGTAAATGATGATGTCCTAAAAGATGTAATTTTTCTCGTCCAAATTTTGAATTGTGTTCATGCCCGAAATCAACTTTGCCAAACTACTTCGGAAATGGAAGAGAAGTTTAGTTACCGTACTGCAGATGAAGATCTAGACGTTTGCACAGGGATTTGAGCAGACAGGAGCCAAATTTCGGCGCCATTGCCATAAATGGTGTTTTTTTTTAACAGTTGGGAGTGAATGGGTGTTTCGATGCCATTGTGACGTCATTATCAAGTTGAAAAAACAATAGACTATATACCCGTAGTTTTGGTAAAACCATGGTAGTACTGTCAGAAAGTTCTGTATTAGTTCCAGTGTAGTTCCAGTGGACTATAGTAAAATTGTAATATCAGACTGTAGTCTACTTAGTCCTTATGAAGATCACCCGTTGCAGCCCATGCACAAAATGCGACTTGCAGTGAAAGACTACCTAACCTCGGGTTAACGTTAATAATGATTTTTATGTGATCTTCATCCTAAATTAAACCGTGTAAGAAGACATGACAGCTTCATATTGATATTCAGAAATTTTCTGATTATAACTGATCTCATAGAGGGACACCAAAAGTTATTGACGCCCGCGGTCGAGCCATAAGCCGAGGTGTTGAAGATGGTATTGCTTTTGCCAACTTTAAAACCCACAAGTTCTCTTACTTGAACATAAGCAGCCTTGCTTCAGATTATGTCCTGAAAGCCAGCGAGTGTGGTACTTCATGCGTCAGCATACCATCGTGCTTTTCCTTTAACTTGGCCGCCTTCTCTGATATTAACGGAACATACTGTGTGAGCTTCTCCCATCTGACAAGTACAACAACTCGGAGAAGTTCGACAGCAGCCAGATCTTTCACCACTTCAGTATCGGGGTAAGAAATGTTGTTAATATTATGCAACTTGAACTGAACCGAATTGAGAGGTTCTCATTGGGGTGGTAGTTTTTAAATTTAAGGGTAAGATTTAGGCTTCTTTACGGCTAACGGTTAATTTCTTTCCGTTACCATGGTTAAGGTTAACAGAAATCTTTAAAAAAATTATTGTTTTTTACACATTTGAAGTTATAGGGCCCCCGGGGGTACTCCAATATTAAGCTATATAGGTATGTGCCGCGGAATAGGGTAAGGTTTTTGAGGTTCTCAGGCCTTAAATAGGGTATTCATTTTGTCCATTTTTGGATTTGCGATCCCGGCGTGATCCTTAGATAGGGTACCTTTTTTGTATTAACTAAAATTGCATACGTAAACCTTGGCTATGATGGCGTATTATTAAGACTATAGGCTTGGTCTAGTATTCTATGCTTGATGCTAGACTTCCCATGTTACAAAAACGACCAGATCACACAATTTTTAGTGGTCGTTTTTCCCGATAGGTTGTCATTTTTACGGGTTCGGGCCTTAAAAAGGAATCGATTTTCGATTTTCTATATCCTTAAACAGGGTCAGGGTTTAAGAACCTTTGCGCCACACACCTATCCTAAATTGACTGGAGTACCCCTTCCCCCGGGAGAGGACCATTCCGTGATGAAAAAAAAAATTATAAGAATTACAAACAAGAGCTGTCAAGACGTCTGTCAAATTGTCCCCCCGCAGTATACTAAAAGGTAGAGAAAATTGTCATTTTAGTATCTGGAAGGGTCACAAAATCCACTGCAAAGTGGAAAAGATGGCCGCTAAAGCGAAGTATATGAAAGGGTGCCAAATTTTAGCAGAAATGACAACTCGAAACACGTAAAAGCTTGCACCCTTTGAGCAACTGATCCAGAACGAGTGAAAGCCCAGAGAAAATATGGTGATTATAGGAGATTCTATTGTTTTGGCCTATCCTTGAGGAAAAAGAAGGGGGTGCAATTTTGTTCCAGGTAAATGAAAGGGGCACCATCAGGCGATGAGGTCGATTGTTTACGTGTCGCTATTTGTAGCATGTTGGTTCGCTGCTATTGGTGCATTTCGATCCTCATTATTATTCCTAATATTAGATGTTGTTGCCATTACCATTCCATTACCATGGAAATCGAGAAAGATAACACTATTCCTTTTCTCGAAACGTCAGTTTCAAGGGATTCAGACGGTCTTCTTACCACCAGTGTTTACAGAAAGCCCTCCCACACTGACCATACCTAGCCTATGATTAACACCATCCTCAGTCAGTGAAACGTGGTATTGTTAAGTGTCTATACGACCGAGCCAAACACCTCACATCAAAACCATCAGTTATCTCTGAAGAAAAGAAATTTTTTTTTTCATCGGTACTTGTTTCAAACGGATATCCTTCTTCATTTGTGCGAAAGCTCACAAAGGCAACAAGACCAACAGCCAACGAAGAACCTACGCAGGAATTTAAATCTACTGCGGTTCTACCCTACATAAAAGGTGTATCACAGGTTCTTCGCCGCTGCATACAACAACAAGGCGTACGCACCGTCTTCAAATCAGACACAACTCTTAGGTCTCACTTAGTGCGACCGAAAGACGCCCTTGAACCAACCTAACAAGGCAGTGTCGTCTATAAGATTCCATGTGAGTGCGGCAAAGTATACATCGGGGAAACAGGGAGAGCGATGCAAGAAAGGATAAAAGAGCACGTCAGAGATATACGGCTTGCTCGTACGCAAACCTCCGCAGTTTCGGAGCACGCTAACGAAACGGGGCATCTTCCTATTTGGAAAGAAGTTAAGTTTATTGATCGTGACCCTCACTGGTACACACCTAGGGTCAAAGAGGCTATCCATGTAAGACTTCATCCTGATAACATCAATAGAGATAGTGGAATCGAAATTCCTGAAGCTTGGATACCTATGTTCAAAAAGCACAACAGCCGATCAACCACAAAGCGGACCTATGAGGGAACAACATCTAATAGTCGGAATAATACTGAGGATCAAAATGCACCAATAGTAGCGAACCAACATGCTACAAATAGCAACACGTAAACAATGGACCTCATCGCCTGATGAAGACTAGCAGGTTTGTAGTCGAAACGTCGCGATCAACAACTCAAAGCGATTCCATCGTGAGACAAACGAATAAACGTTCATCTTTCCAATAGAATTTCAGTCGTTCTGGTTCAATTGCTCTAAGGGTGCTAGGTTTTCTGTGTTTCGTGTTGTCATTTCTGCCAAAATTTGGCACCCTTTGATGTACTTCGCTTCAGCCGCCATCTCTTCCACTTTGCTGCTGATTTTGTGACCCTTTCACATACTAAAATAACAATTTTCCCTACCCTTTGGTATACTGCGAGGGTAGAAAAGGCACCCCTTTCGAGTGGAGCCTCATCGTATAGCCCACAGTAGGGAGTACCCCCCGGGGTCCGGAGGGAATTCACACCGGCAAACGGCCCCACTCTGCAGTATTTTTAAAGCTAATATTTGAATGGTCACACTCAAGAATGTCTCAAGACCTCAAAAGCTAGTACCAGGACATGAAACAGTCTCGTCCCCAGAGCCGCCTTGCAGTCTTAACCGCCGGCGCCTGGGCACAGTCCTCGTGCCCAGGCGCTGGCGGCTAAGAGGGCCAGGCGGCTCTGGGGACAGGAATTGATATGAATGTATTAGAGCACTTTTGTCAACGCAAAGAACGATCTTCAAAACGGTTACTTATGAAGAAAGCAGCCAAAAAGGTGATCGTCAAGGATAGTTAAATTATGAAAATGTTAGGCAAATTATGAATCATTTAAAGAAAATTTTACGCACCATCCTTTTTATTCCTGAGGTCTTTCTTGTAGCATCCTTTATTATGCTTTACAAGGTAATTTAAGTTTCACTCAGCCGGAAGATAAAAACAAAAAAACAAAAAATTAAATTAAAAATAAAATAAGATTGCGACTTAAGCGTTTTTGCTGTTTTGAATTCTTATCCCCTGAATTTCCACGCTGCAAATGCTACCTGACCTTATTTCGCACTCTGAGCAACATATTTGTCGTTTTCCATTCTTTATACATAAAGACGACATATTTGTCCCTCCGAAAACAAAAGGAGCTGATTTTCCTACATAACGAAAGTGACAAAGAAAAACCTATATTTTCTCAGTTCACAATATAATTAAATTCGAATTTCTGAAGTGTTCAATCTTTTGGGTGGTCCTTTTGAAGAGTATTTTTCCCTACTTTTAGTCTCTATGTATCAGTGAACCTTGCCAGAACAATGGAACTTGTATATCACTTTATGAGAAGAACAGCTACTCATGTCTGTGTGCGAATCTTTTCACGGGAAGGAATTGCCAGACAGGTAAGACCTGTTTTTATCATATCTATTCCACAGGAGACCAAAGCAAGACTTAGAGCTTGTATGAAGCTGAAATTCGATCGCAAATAGTCACTAGTCGACACCAGTTTTCTTCCACAACTGATTCTGCAAAAGCATTTCTGCTTCAGATTGCAGTGGAATGATCAATTGCCTAAGAAATTCAGTATGTGCTACATAAACCATAAACTTCACAAAACGAAACCTGTTTCAAACTTTAGAACAAAACAAAACAATAAACGAGACAAAACAAAAACAAACAAACAACAACACCAACACCAACAAAACAAAACCGGATCCGGAGCTAGAGTAAGGAAAAGGGGGGGGGGGGAAGCATCCGGCCCACCCAACGTGTCTGTTTGAAGAATTCGTCATGGACCTTAATTCAATTAGTCACACACCCAGGGCTGTGCTGGTGTTTGAACAAGTTGGGGGCTTATTCACTTAAAGGTTTTCCATTCGAATCCCTTTAAGGACGGTGCCTCCTTTTGTTACTGCACATACGTTCTGCGCATCTCGGGATGTTCGAGTTTCTTAAGGAATTTGCCCCCTAATACAACAATATTTGTGCGCGGTTTATGACTATGTGGAAAAAGCAGATCTTAGCAAGCGTTATCAGAATCCAAAAAGAAAATTGGGGGTAACCACGCATTTTTCAGAGATAATTGAGCTTAAATTTGGAAAGAAATTGCCATACATTCTTTGTATTTTAACGCATTTTTAGAATTATGGTTGCTTAATTATCTCCGAAAAATGCTTGGTTACCCACATTTTTCTTTTTGAATTCCAATACCCATGCTAAGATCTACTTTTTCCCCGCAGTCATAACCTTTGCAAGAATACATCTGTATTAGGAGGCATTAAGAAAGACTTTGTGGCTCGTACAAACTTTGACAGTTTCAGTCTGGTGCACGAAATCCCCGAAAAAGTTTCGGCCCCAAAAAACCATTTGTAAAAATATGAACCTCTCACTCTACAAATACGTTTTTTAAAAGTCACCTTAAAATAAGAAACGTTTAATTTATAGCAAAGTTTCGTGATAGGAAACTTGTGTGTTTTCAAGATGAGGTGTGAATTATGGTGCCCGAACTCGGCCCAAAAAGTTTTGGGGCTGTCAAGAAACGCGCGCCAGTCCCCAGCACCACCATATGCGACTCCCAAGAGGAGCAGACGACAGTCTCTTTAAAAAAATATATAAAATATGCGATCAAATGTTTCAGTAACTTACACACATTATTTGGTGTTTATTTCTTGTAACAGAAGTTGATGCATGCGCCAGTAATCCTTGTCTGAACAACGGGAGCTGCACGGACCGTGTTAACGGATTTGACTGCAGTTGCGCTGTAGGGTTCACTGGACAATTGTGTCAAACAGGTTAGGCACGTTTAAACCGTCGTGTTCTTGCCGTGTTAAGATGGCTCCACTGAAGCACAACATGGTTTGATCGAATTTAAATCAGTCGATCTTAGTTGCTGTCCCGAAAAAAAAAAAACACTGACCGGTGTTTGTACGAGTAAAACAGTGTAACGTTTTAAATTTATTGATAGTTTATAATTTCAGAAGGGCATTTGAAAATGATTGCTCTACGAGGTTGGCTGTGCTATTCGGCAGTGGCACGAGTAAAATCGAACTAAATGCCATGAATTCAGCTTTTCACAGCAGTTGCACGACTTCTGAAAAAGGGCCTTAGTTTTCTGGGGAAAACATATCCAGTAACACAACAACATTTCTATTCTAGCACACCAGCTATCTCCAACTGGTGAGCGGGGGACGGGGGAGTGAATTATAACCTGGATTTCACTGAAACCTCCTAGAACTTGTTATTGATCTGCTCACCTCATTCATTTCTGAAAACAGATACTGATGATTGTGCTAGTGACCCATGCTTAAATAACGGGATCTACACCGATCGAGTTGATTCGTTAAGTGCATTCACATCACGCAATCATCATCATCATCATCATCATCATCATCATCATCATCATCATCATCATCATCATCACCACCACCACCACCACTACCACCACCACCATCATCATCATCTTAACATCATTATCGATATCGTTACCCTCTTATCATAGTCCGCTTATCGTCATCATTTTAAACTTCGGAAGAAGGTCGGAAATTGTCGAAAAATCACTTAAATCTTGCTAATTAGTGTTGTTTCTATAATAAACAAAAAATACATGTCTTCTTAGAAATCTGAAATTTCTCTTTTTGTCTCACTCCATATTATCTCACTTGATCGCAGCCCTACTCTTTTCAAGGATCAATTTGAACACCTGAAACAATTTCTGTCTTGACATACCCATGTACTATTTAACACTTCCAAAACAGATATTGATGTCTTTGCCAGTGATCCCTGCAAGAACAGCGGAACCTGTATTGACCGGGACAACGGATACGATTGCGTCTGCGCAGTAGGGTTTTTTGGACCGCAGTGTGCTACAGGAGGTGAATATGAATTGATCTCGTACGTAGAGCCGATTTGTTTATTGGCCAAAGGTTTTTTCGTCCACTGGACGAGGAAATCATGGCCTCTGGGTACTAGACCGGTGTACTACATAGCAAGTGAAATATCGCAGCCTCATGAATATTAAAAACAAGAAAGCCCAATGAGAAGTTTGACCAGCCGTTCTGAGCCACCCCACCCCCAGGCTGACAAATGTTAGCGCGACTCAACATATCAATCCCGTATTTTTACGTCGCTCAACATACGAACCGGCGTGACTGAGGCAAGTGACGGGAGAAAAAAAAATCCCAATTTATGCTATTAGTCCTAGATGAGGAAGACTGGATCAAATCTGTCACAGTTCTTTCCTCCACCAAAACAAAAAAAAAAAAAACAAACGAAACAAAAAACGGAAATTGCCCTCCGAAAACGGCCCTCCCCACACCCAAGAATCCGACTTTCTTCAAAGTTTCGGTGATAACAAAAAACTGTTAGTGCGATCGATGCGCGTCCCTAACCACCCCTCCCCCATCAATTCTTCATTAGTAAATCGTGAAGGAAAGGAAATATTATTATTATTATTATTATTATTATTATTATTATTATTATTATTATTAAATAAAACGAACTGGAAAAATATATTTATGATGCAAACTTAATTTTTACAAAGTTCACTTTTAACTTTCAGAATATATCTACAACTCAGCAATAATTGGAGGCAATCCTTCCTACCTCTCTCAACTTTTGTTGTACCTTCAGCCTAATGTTGGAAACAACGTTCAGTGGGTGCTGTGTTACCGGGCCTCCACTCACGGCTGGGAGTCCAGTACCTTCCACCAAAGGTGTGATGGGAGACCTAATACGGTTACCATCGTCAAAGTGGGAGACTTTGTGTTTGGAGGATATACCGACATCCCTTGGGGTAATTTTTGCTTAGATTTTCCTTAACGCTTACAAAGAACATTTTAAAAAACCCTCTATGGTGAGAGGTCAGAGGCCAGAGGACGAAAGAGTCCTTTATTTGCCCGTCTCTCTGTCTGACTGACTGAATTACTGATTACACATTACCTGACTAAATAACTTGCTAAATGATTGACTGACTGATTATAAATTGAGTTACTTGACCTTCTTCTGTACTGAATGACTGACTTACTAATTGGCCCAGTTTATACCAAAGCCGAATGACCCGTCTGAGTAGGATTACCCGTCTCAAACGGATAATTCTAGATATAAATTCGATTTTTAGACGAATCAGTAATGGTAATTGCACTGAGTGGAGTACAATTCAGGGAGTAATCGGGCGAGTAATCCCCCTGAATTGTACGACACGAAGGCCAGTTACCAATTAATCGTATCTATAACAAAATGCGAGGTTAGAAAACCTACGTGCCCTTCGGGGATATCAGTTATCAGTTTGCAAGCGGAGGAGAAACAGGTACAAAGAGACCCATTTCAGTGCATCTGATTGACGCACGCGTAGCGTAGTTGTCCGATTACAGCTATCCAATTACAAAAAGTTCAAATTGGACAGTTGTAATCGACACCAACGTGATCACCCTCCAATTACGTATCAAATAGGCGCCCGGAGAACCAATCACAATCGAGCATTTTTTTATAGATACGATTATAACAGATACTATCCCGAGTTTGAGTAGCCAATCAGAGGGCACTAAAAACACTATCCAATGGTTTGGTATTACTAAATGAGAATCATCCGTCAGACAGATAATCTGTCTTGCTAGACGGATAATTTGTCTCTAGTATAAATTGGGCCATTGACTGCCTGACTAACTGAATAGCTAAGCAGTTCATTGACTGATTGAACAATGACTGAAGTCTCTCATTGACCTTAGGTGAATGACTGACAGAATGAATGACAAAGATTAATAACTAACTGACTGACTAAGTGTACTTCAGTTTGATGTCAATTGAGAGACTCAGCAAAACATGACGTTTGAATAATTTGACTAATGAATCTCTTTACGGGGACCACTTTACATAAAAACTGCAACTCAGTTGATGTCCAATTGAAGCGTTTGACTTCTCCACCCATGCAGCACCACAGTTTCCATGGAAACTAATCCCTTAGTTTATAACTGACTGACTGAACGACCTTACTGGCAGACTTATCAGTTATTGACTGTCTGATAGGCTGATTAGCTTGTTAACTAACTGAATTACTGACTACTCGACTTATTGACCTCATGGACTAATTAGCTTGTTAACTGACTGGCTGACTAACTAGCCAGCTTTCTACCAACCTTACTGATTTACCGTCCAGCAGATTTCACTCTTTTATTCTAACGACTTCGACAGACAATTTTATAGGTTGTTTTTGGCGCGCGTTTCGTTGGGGCCTTCCTGTCTCTCTCTGCCACATGTTTTAAATGCTGTCCAAATCTGGACGAAATATGTCTATAGCTACTTCTACAAAGAGTTCATATTTTGTTATTAATATATTGCTATGATTTCCTTGTTCTTCAGAGGCTTCTCGTTCCTCCTATAGTAACACTCCCAATGCGTTCATTTATTCTCTCAAAGATAAAGAAGGATTGGCTCCATTCAAGAGCATCACGACAGCCCCATCAGTAGCAATTTTCAGCAGGATAGATCAGGGTCCGTCGTTTGGCCAAGGTCATGACATTCACATTAGTGATAATGCAAACAGTAACCAGAATTCATACACACACTGGTACGGTAGCTATTGTCCTCTTCCAAGTGGTATAGTGAAGTCGGATTCGAACCTGGCTGGGACTTACAAGTTCACACCTGATGACTATGAAGTTTTTTATGTAAATGGCTCTTAGTATGTAAACCCCTGAATGCCAAATAACGCCACTTCAGAAAATTAAACTTTTTTTAGCTTAGGCCCGTTTTAAGCGACGTATTAAAAACGCAAATTATTTAGAACAGAAAACAGCAAAATTTGCTCATCTCCATTGGATACGGAACATGAAAAGTTCGACATGTGAAGCGGGCCTTGATAACTTCGATCAAAGAAAAAAAAGAAAAGAAAAAAGAAAGAAAATATTTTCCAGAGAAAAGCGTGAAGTGGGTACAAAGATTGCTGTAAACATGTAACACGTGTTATCTCGCTAGAATTGCGAGTCTTTTGAATAACGATTGTGCATAGGACTTCGCTCAGCAACCCAATCTCGTTCCCAGAGGCCGCATTCCTTTTGGTCAGCAGCAAAGATGCATTTCGATCCCGCTTAAATGCACGCGGGCTCTGGGGACGAGATTGTCAGCAACCCCGTTAGGTGTATCACTCACGTTCCAGAACCCACAGACTAATTTCTACAACGCACTTTATCTTGGTAACTGAGAGGTAACTTCCAGTGATGTTCAGGGCGGATCCATGCCGTAAACAAAAACAAGTTGACTTGTTTTATCAATTTTTGATTCCATTAAGATATTCGATATAAAAAATGTGGCTTATATTGTCTTCTTCGATGAAATCGAGAGAGAGAGAAATCAAATCCGACGGAGTCTATAATGTATCTTCTCATACCTGTCATCCAATTCTGAACCACGTGATATCAGTTTTGTCCCAAGAGAACGCGAGCAAATTAATCCTAGGGTCTTACTACAAAGCACCATAGCTTTCATTTAAATGGTCGCACTTCAGGATCTCATCCACAGCCTGAAAAGCTTGAACCTTCTTACACCTATGAGAAACTGGGCTTATATTTAACAGTTGCACGAAAGCATGTCATACATAGATCCATGGCCAAGGAGACGCGTAACATAACAGTTCCGATGTACGAAGAGATTGATTGCAACTCTTGTTCTGTTGGGCTCGGGCAAACGGGTTCAGCATCTCCAACACCATTCAACAGCATTGAATTTTTCATCTTGAACGCGTTTGGCCACCCTGTTGAATTGTTTTCATTGATTCAAATTTTACTTTGTTCTTAGGTGTAATTAACGTTAAGGAATTCGTTTGGCAACCTCGTTCAACATCGTACAACAAAGTCAGGAACAATGTTGAATGACGTTGAATCCGTTTAGCGAGGCTTTAACCCTTTAAGCCCTGATATCGAAATGCATATTCTCCTTACTGTTCTCCATACATTTCGCATGGAACTAGCAAGGAGAATTTGTCTAGATATCTGGATATCCTTGGTGATTCTTTTTTTATTCTCAACTCTTGAATGTTTGAACAAGCAGCGATGACGTAAAGAGAAATCCCATTTTCGTCATGTTAAGGCTTAAAGGGCTAACAGAAAGCGTCAGGATTAGAAGAAACTAAAAAAAAAAGTTCCAACGAAAAGTATTTAGGGGAAAACAACCACTTTCCATTCGCTTCGTAATTTCGTGATGATAATAATGGAACTGTTCAGTTCTGTCATAAAGGAAAACGGAACGGTAAACGAGAAGTTGTAAGTTTTGTAAACTTGTATTTTGATAACCAGTTTATTGAAACCTAGAGCCCCGGCCAAAACGTTGCATGGCCTGTTCCATGCTCTCAGTTAGTAGGGACGGCACGAAAATTAGACGGGTGGGGTAAGCAAAAATAAGACGCGCGGGATCTGGAGAAAAGGGGGCAGTTGCCGCCTCTTCTCTTCCTAGCCTTAACGCGATTTTAGCACTAGTTTTCTCAAATCGCGCTCTCCCCACCATCTCAGAGCCTGGAACAGGCTAAACGTTGAAACATTGTTGGACAGTATTTTTCTGGCCCAATAATGTTACAACATTTGGCACCCCATGTTAGCAATGTTGGACCATGTAAAACGTGTTGTTGAATAAATGTTTTGCTTTTCATCAAACTTCTTAGCCAACAATTTTGTTGGACGGATGAAGTTAAGTAGCGTGTCGTTTACCCTTGCTATTCAACAAATGCTGGTAAACTTGGCCCAAAATGCTGGAAACGTTTAGTACCCCAATTCGGATAATGTTGGACCAACATTGCTTAGTATCCCACAAATGCTAAGCAGACTGGCCTAGATATTTCAGATAGTAAAATTATGACAAGTAGCTGTAGACTTATTTAAAGTAATTATCGCTTTAACAATTCCAGCTATTATCATTTTTGAGGCCACAGTTTAGATGATACTAAAATTTTATGAAAATCATTCAAATTCACGTCCTAGGATACTGCCTTTTTGCTGCCCCGCTGGCGCTAACGCGATCGGTGTTCATACGGGGATTTTCTTAATAGTTTTGCAATGAAAGCGATCTTCGCCATCAATCAACGAGCGAGGGTAATTTCTACCGTCAACCACTAGCCTGTAAAGACAGTCGCTATTCATCGCACCAGTGGTTGCTAGAGCGGTGAGAGGCGGCTCTAGTCGCGGGCTAGTTAGCCCTGCGTAGCAGGCGGGATCGTTAGCGCGCGCAAAGTTTCGGCAGAGCAGCTGCGAAGCCGCGCGGAGAATGGGGAGGAGACGCTTTAAACCGCCAGACACGCAGGCTATGGGCTAGTCAACCACGAACGCTTGGCTTGATTTACCGTGCGAGGCTGGCACTATATGGGGAGGAAACTCTATCCTCCACAGAGGCTCAAAGGGGCTTTTCGCACCGAGAGAATCCGCTGAAAAGTGAGGCGTAAAATTGAGTGGTAGGCGGCGTGTGTGGGAGAGAGAGGGTTGATTGGAAATTTGTTCCTCATTGTGGGCATAGTATTTTTGTTTCATCTTACAACATGAAACCTTTTATTAAAAAGCCTGTAGTTAAACTGGACGTCCTGTATTATCTGCCCAAGGGCACGAATTAAACAACGACAATGTGACCTTCGCTCAGTGTTTTTAAAGTGTTGGGGCCACAGTGAACAGGTCTTCAAACTCTACTAAAACGTGTTAAAATGTCGAAGCGATTTTAAATCAACATTTAAACCAACTTTGATTTTTTTAAACACGTTCTCAACAAGATTTAAACTCCTTTAACAGAATTCGACAAAGCTGAAAGGTTTGTCAAAACGGTCTCAACATTTTGTTTTAAATGGGACTTAATAAGACAGGAAAGAATGTTAGCGTTGTTTAGAATCTGTTTCTAAAGAACCTTGTTTACTACAGAACAAAATTCCGTCCTATGTTTTTGCGCGTGGTGAATTACTAACAGAAGGTGACGGGGAAAGCTTACCGTTTATCAAGAAATGCTAGAGTACGAGTAGTCTCCCTTTCCGCTCAGGGATAGTCGAGAAAAAAGAACACGGAGCGAGCGCAAAAATTGTCCGGTGCGTGGAAACATGACGCGCACATGATGAGCCACTAGTGTAGTGTGCACTATACAAGCAGCCTATTACGCGCACGTTACGTTTCCTCGCGGCAGGCGATTTCCGCGCTTGCTCGAAGGTTCTTTTTGCTGGACTATCCCCGAGTGGGGATCTCTCTTGGGGTTTTAAGCTGAAAAAAAAAACATCATCAACGACAACAACAACAACAACAAAACAAACAAACAAATAAACAACAAGAACTATCAGTGAGAATTTGAGCTACGTCCACAAATCGACCCTATTTAGGGATTCCTTTTGACATTTTCCAGGATCACGTCCGTCACTTTACATGGGGATGACTTCGTATGAATTTTTACTATATTAACGTAAGCTTATTGACAATGTAAACATCCGCGTAGATCGCACATTTCTAGTTTGTTGTAAATATGATTTGAAAAGACTAGCTAACTTTAATTAGAATTGCCTTGTAATTTAACTTAGATTTTACGCTGGAAATTAAACGTTTGGATCTAGTTCGCATGTCACTATCATTGGTTCGTAGGCGTTCTAGTTCCCAGAGCCCACGTTACCCTTAACCAGCGGAACGGCCCGTTCCATTGGAAAGGGTAACGCGGGCTCTGGGAACGAGAATGGTCCGTTGGAAGTCCAGGTGTAGTACCTGCTAGTACTAGAAAGTCGTTCGTTATTTGTTGCGATTTTCTTTTCCGGCTGCCAAGCGAGTTACCGCGAGTTCAATATCTCCGCTTTGAAAAAAGTTTCTCGCTAGTTTTCCCGAATGATTTTCACAACGTTGACGTTCGCCACGCAGAGAAAACATAACCATCACAATAGCGGCATTTAGCGAGGCAGCCTGTCGTGCGGTGGTGCGGCCGGCGGCCGGGCAAACCGGAACAGAGTTGCTCTGACACGAGATAGGCAACAGACATTTCCCACATTAAGAAAACTTGTGTAGCTGGGTTTTTGACCTATGTTAAAAACGTAGGTCTTAGCCGGACTGCAGTTTGCGCTTTCTATGTTTGTTTGTTTGTTTGTTTGTATGTTTGTATGTATGTATGTATTTCTGATCCGGGGGGGAGTCCCATGTGAGACTGGGCGGGGACGCTCTTCATTCGACCTGTAAAAGATGCCATTCTAAAACAGACGGAGAACGCGAGACGACGAGCATCCATGCACCTTTCACATGGGAGTACAAACCCCGTGGAATTTATGTGGCACTATGTGGCACCAATCAGATTGAGGCTACTAAGCTAAGAGTACATTCTACCAATGAAAGAGCTGCTTAGAATCCGCTTACTGAGGCTGAAGGTCAGACAAGGTCAAGCTTACCGGCCATGTTGAATGTATATATGGGGACGGAAACGATCAGCTCAAATGTGCTTTTCTACTTTTTCCTCTCGAATATTATATTTTCAGTAAAGGCTTGGTGTGGTGGAATTGATGGTAATTGCCTAAAGCTATTAAAAGGTCAGGTAAAATTGAACTTTACCGTGGCCAACGGTGGAACGTGAGTACGTGACAAAAACAATTAACCTAGTTCCAAAAATAGACTTGTTGACCAGAAACTGTATATTAATTTGTTCTTTTATGATTTGTGTTATGAAACAGCTGTTTTGGTTATGTATCTTTGAGCAAGATGTTGGTTCAAAAGATTGTATCTGTGCTTGATATGGATAATTTTGAAACAGCTTTGTTTGGTAATTTGAAATTTATAGCGACGTGTTTATAAGATTGCAATTTGCATAAATTAGCTTGTTTATTCAAGCGTGTCAGTAGGTTTTTACACCTGTTTTCTCTTCCCAAAATGCGGTTTAGTTTTAGTTTACGATGTTGTGTCTATGATTTATATCAGTCATATCCACAGATCTTCCAGCCGACATAGAAATGATTTCTTTCTTGGTTTTATCATATACGGGAAGATATGGTTTTTGAAATTTTTTAGCGACGTGTTTAAGATTGCAATTTGCATAGATTAGCTTATTCAAGCGTGTCTGTAGGTTTTTAAACCTGCAATGTATACGGTAACATAGCGAGTTCACGCTCAGGCTCGGAAACTTCGTTAACTGCAAAACCAAAATGTACTTTTGAATCGTCTGGCAAAGGAATATGAAATACTCCCAGAAGGTGCGAATCTTTCCGTCGAAATTGTTCGAGAATTCCTTACTGCGGGGCATTTTTTGGAGAACTCGGTGCCAAGCTGCTGGCCAGGTCATCTTAACACGACAAAAAGTGAAAAGTCCTAAAAAGTACAACAAATCACAGTTTACTAAAGAAAACAAAATACCAGTCTGCATAGTCTGCATGGTCTGCAGTCTGCGTTTTAACATGACCGCAATGACTGACCTCTCCTCAATTTATTATCTACTACACTTGTTTCTTTCACATCTTGTTGTGACCTCGATTTATATTCTTCAGTAATATGCAGACAATCATTAGTTGACCTTAACTGAGGTTTCAGTTTTAGATTTAATTTGAAATTTTTATGCAGTCGTTTTGTTCTAGTGTCAGTTTGACTTTTTAGCCTGTAGCCAACTAGCCCGATGGTTGCTCTATCTCCAATTTTGGTCCAACTGGGTTTTTGGCGGGATGTTGTTTTGCATTCCAAGGGTATTGCTGAGTAAACGAAAAAGCTGTTTTAGGCTCAGTTCAGACGCCGTACCTCTCATGGGCCGTACCAAATACATTTTCGCTCCTAGGTCGTATTTAAGTGGCAAACTTTGCCATACCCTGAGATTTTGGCTTGCCTAATTGAAATCTGTCGAAAAACTCATTTGGACACCGTACAACTGCCAAAAAACTACGTACTACTTGGTACGGCACATGGGAGGTGCGGCGTCTGAACTGGGCTTTATGCACTCAGGTGCTATAGTGGAGGGGGAAGTATTTGCAAGAATAATTGCGTGTGTTGTTTTGTCCTCAGAGTATGTCTTAAAAATCCCAAATAAGCGAGGACAAGACTTGTCATTTTTCAACATAGGTCAAGCACGCAATGCGTGCCTATGTTTTAAACTTAGAAAGCAGATTCATCATTCGGATTCATAAGGTGTCTACACTAGGATGTGTGTTCGGATTCATACTGTTTACACAACACTAATGACAACTATGTGCGTTCATTAAATAATGCGGATTCATTGAAAGATTTGTTTTATTTAATCCGTCTCCAGGGTTTGTGAAAAAGAAGTTTCACTACTGTTGCCCAGATTGCATTCCCCACATTACGACAAACAAAAAAAAAACCCCACCTTTCCCAAGCGTTTTTTCAATACATTTTCAAAATAAAATCCACCTGATTCATACCACATAACCTAAAGTTCGTTTAATTATTTTTTCTCAATATTTCCATTGGATAGATTATATGATTATTTACGTTTCTCTAGGAATATATAATCCTTGCAGATGTAAAATTTTGACAAATTTTACAAAGAAGCAGAGATAGGAGAAAGAAAAGTCTTGCTTAATAGCTTCACTTCAATGCTTATCCTTTCGGTTTTCATACACATACTCAAAAGTTAAAACTACAGTGTACCGTACGACATACATGACTGCAGAAAAGTACTACTCAGTTGCTTTCATATAAACCGTCTAATCTGACGATTTAACCCACAGAAAAATAACTTGGCTCAAAAGTTTATGTCACACTTCAATAGGGAAAGAATATAAAATCCAATCCAATAGTTAACACCTGCTACTCATTTCCATTTGTTGCGCTCTCATACAAAGGGTTATCCATCGACAGCTTAGAAAGAAAATGAAGAAAATTAGGGATCAGTAAATTTCCATGACGCATCTTTAGAACAAAAGTTACTGAGTAATAAACCAGGCGTTCAGACAGTGGGGTGAGAAATGAAAAATATTGAGTGCGGAGAAAAAAAAGAGACTGGGGAGAGAAGCGTTCTTTCGCCTCTCCCCTGTCTCTTCTCGTTTTTGATTGGTTTGTTTTGTTTTTCTCCAGTCTCTTTGATCGTTGGGGAACCAGTGTGGTCGAGTGGTTAGGGCACAACACTTGAAATACAGAGGTCCTGGGTTCAAGTCCCACTCTTATCATCAGCTGAAGTTGTTTCTTTGTAGCCCCGAGTTCAACTTCTCGGCCACGCATCATCATTACGGAGGTACTAAACACACAGGCTCATACGAACGGGCCCTAAGAAAATGAGGTCTTGATACCCGTAACAAAATGTGTGCCAGGAAGGTTAAACTGTTTCGTGAAAGTACTTCCTCTAATTAGTCTGGGAGCATATGTTGGATAATTAGCTCCCGTGGGCATTTTGATAAGAAAGCAAACCAGTGGCCTAGTAGTGTTAAGTAGGCCATAAGGAACCAAAAAAATATTGTTGACATCTTTGTAGAGCGTCAAGAGAGTATTAATAGGATGTTTTAAAATGACCTGTGTGATCCAGCATGGGAACGAGGCTGAAAAGCTGTAAGTGGCCAGAACTTCTTTCTAGTTTGAAAAAACTCAACCAAACTCACCAGAAATACTAAGTAAACAACACTCAAGCTAGTACAATAGTTATTGCCATATATGAGGGTCACGTGATAGCTCCAGCATGAAATCGAGGCTAGAAAGCTACCCATCAAAAAAGGCTCGATATATATGGTGGAGGGGACATACTTGCTAGACAGCCCTGAACCCAGCAAATTGCTTATGTTTTTTGGTAAGCGTCACACGATTGACTTAGCATGGAAACGAGGCTGGGCAAGTCTTGCTTGATGAAACGAAAAAATGTATTTAGTCCTGGCCAAAATCCCAACATTTTTTTAAAAAAATATCTAATTATATATTGTTGAAGTTATGAATATATGAAATTCATATATTTGAACTGCAGAATGAAGAAATAAATGTAAAGAAGATCCTTGCAGTCATTAATGCAACTAATGCAGTTGCGAAAAGAAAGCCTGAAAAAATCAGGCTTGCCGGGATTCGAACCCTGACCTCTGCGATCGGTGCAGCGCTCTAACCAATTGAGCTAACAAGCCAACTGGGAGCTGGTCATTAAATTGGTTCGTATTATACCCGGGAAAGATGAAGATGAAGTTATGAATATATGAAATTTATATATTTGAACTGCAGAATGAAGAAATAAATGTAAAGAAGATCCTTGCAGTCATTAATGCAACTAATGCAGTTGCGAAAAGAAAGCCTGAAAAAATCAGGCTTGCCAGAGGTCAGGGTTCGAATCCCGGCAAGCCTGATTTTTTCAGGCTTTCTTTTCGCAACTGCATTAGTTGCATTAATGACTGCAAGGATCTTCTTTACATTTATTTCTTCATTCTGCAGTTCAAATATATGAATTTCATATATTCATAACTTCATCTTCATCTTTCCCGGGTATAATACGAACCAATTTAATGACCAGCTCCCAGTTGGCTTGTTAGCTCAATTGGTTAGAGCGCTGCACCGATCGCAGAGGTCAGGGTTCGAATCCCGGCAAGCCTGATTTTTTCAGGCTTTCTTTTCGCAACTGCATTAGTTGCATTAATGACTGCAAGGATCTTCTTTACATTTATATATATTGTTATTAACATTCGTTCAATTAGCAGTATAAACTTCAATATATCAATAGAAAAGATTCATCGTGTGTTAGTTTTTATGAAAGGGGACTGGGACCTCAGTTCTGCCAGTACCTACTGATCAGCTGACGTTTTCATCAAAGTAGCAGTCCGCCAGATTGAACTTCCAGATGATGTAGTGCTGCAGAGATGTCGTTTAACTTCAGTCTTTGTTTAATATGCCAAAGGGAGAAAAGTGAGCAGCTTGTTCACAATCCAAGTTCACATGAAAAAGTGTTAAAGTTTGTAGAGGAATGGGCTAGATACGGCGATTTGCGATATTATGATTTGTGGTCCAAACTTAAATTGGTTTCAATCAGTGAATTAATAGAGACGAAAACATCATGGTACAGAAGCTGCTATCAGGAAACTGTGCACACTGGACTTCTTAAAAGAGCCAAAGATAGGTATGTTTTCATTATATTACTATTTGTAATATAGCAACTAAAGAACTTTAACATTTAAGAGTGATACACCATGATTGTCTTAATAACGTTAAGTAAGTATATGCTATTTTCCAACTCAGGGGTTCGTATTTGGAAACCCGGTGCTTAATGGAAGAGTTTTCCCAACATGAACTCACCTAGGCTGACAAATAACGTTGTTATTTTCCCTAGCTTTAAATCTTTGTTCACCTGCATGCATTCAATGTTGCATGTGTAGATCGGCAGGTAAGATCTGATAAACGATAACATTTGCACTCAGGTACGAGAGACAACTGGAGGGACCTAATGAGGCAAAAAGAAAAGTGAAAGATCCTTCGCAGCTTACTCGCTCCCAAACGTCACCGTATGACAAAAGTGTTTGTTTCTTTTGTGAAGAAAAAGAGAATGCAAAACAACCTCTGCACAATGTCAGCACGTTTTCTGCTGGTGAATCCCTGAATGAAGCCATTAACCTATCAGGAAATGATGTATTGCGAGTCAAACTAAGCACTTCAGTAGATGCAACTGATGCACACGCTATTGATATAAAGTATCACAAGAACTGTTGGCTTAGAAATGTTACGAATGTACTAAAAAAAGCAGCGTTATCTGATAAATCTTGCTCAGATAGTGATTTGGTTTGTGAGGCAGCAGCGAGAATCGAGTTCCTCGCCATGACGGAGAGTGCGTTAAGGGAAGGGAAGATCCTTTCAATGTCTGACCTGCAGAGCATGTTCGACGAGGTTTTAAAAGCAAATGATGTATACAAAGCAACGTGCAGTCGAAAAGCATTAAAGCTTTTACTTCAGAGTGAAATTCCAGACATAGAATTTCACAAGCCAAAACGAGTTAACGAGGCTGAGCGGGTCACCATAAAGGAAACTCGAGATGAGGCGATTCAGTTGTCCGAGAGTATGAGAGTTAAGTGTAGCGAGGAAATGAAAGTGTTGTTTGATGCTGCCATAACTTTAAGGAAAGCCATTAACAGATCCAAACGGTGGGAATTCACTGGGACACTAGAAGACGCCAGTGGTGATATTGTACCAGAAGAGCTCTATCGATTCTGCATATGGCTCATCCAAGGTCCCAAAACTGATAGGTTGCGCAAGGAGAAGACAGAAGACGTGCAGAAGCGTGCAATGAGTTTGTCTCAAACGGCAATATCAATGTGTCTTACAAAGAGGCAGAGTAATAACAACAAGTCTAAAACACTACGTCTATCGAGGGAGATGCCACAACAGCTAGCTGTTGGACTAGCCATTCATCAGCTTACCCGAAGCAAAGAGCTAGTGAATATGCTTCATGGATTTGGAATGGCAGTCGAGTATAACAGAGTAATGAGAGTGGAAGCTCAGATAGAGGCTACTGTTCTTGAGCGGATGGAACAAAATGGAGGAGTGTACCTTCCACCTGATATTGTCAAGGGACGACATGTATTTTTTGCTATAGATAATGTCGATTTTGCTGAGGACACGTATGATGGACAGCGCACTCTTCATGGAACGACCATGGCAATTTACCAGAAAAAGGACCCACACATTTACCAGAAAAAGGACGTTAAGCAGGAATTGAGGTAAGCAATCAAGTCGTTATTTTTTGGTTAAGAGAGAATGGGGCTCCGTGTTATAGGCCAGATGATATTCATTTGAAATTTGTCTTCTTAGAAACCAAAAACCTATTTTATGTGCCACATCATTTTAATATTGCTGACTCTTCTATTTTGTCTCTGTGGTCGAGACTGCAATGGCATGTTAAAAGTATTCAAATGTCAGGCTGTTATTATGGAAAGTTTACTTTAAGTTTGAACTGCGTTCGTCTAAATGGGAGTATTATAATTCGTTCTTTAAAACAGGCTTGTTGACACCAAAGACCAGAGTCGTTCAGTAAAGGATGTTCCGGAAACTATCACAGCCTTATTGGAATGCCCGAATCCTTGCCCGAAGCCAGCAAATCCAGTTTTCTCTTCATTTGATGCCAGTCAGCTTCCCATCACCGTCAGTTTGCAAGATTTCGCATGGCTCTTGGCGCGTAACTTTTCCAGCCAGCGACAGATAAGAGACGAGGTACCACAGGGTGAGAGGGATGGAGATATTCAAGCAGAAAGAGAAGAGTGTCCTGGAAGAACAGGAATACCTGTGTGGTCAGCATACAACTCTCTCATTGGTAACCCTATCGAAGTGACGAAGGTGGGCACCCCGCCACTGTTAGCTGCACCAGCCCATGAGTGGCCGACGCTGTTGACTATTCTAATGCAAGCGCAGAATATTAACACGAGTGTTGTTGGTCCAGGCAGAAAAACTGTCATCTCTCTGGATGTTGGCCTTTATCAGCCAGCGAAAAAGCTCCAGATGGCAAGAAACGATCTTCAACATCTCATTCTCCGTCCAGGGGAATTGCACATTGTTATGGCGCAATTGCGCACCATTGGCGCATTTATCGAAGACAGCGGTCTTGACATGTGCTGGATAGAGGCTGATATCTACGGCCCAGCGACAGTGAAGCAGATACTTGATGGGAATCATGTCAAGCGAGGTGAAGTGGCACATGTTGTTACTCTTCAAGCGCTATTTGCGCTGTATCAGAAGGCATTCTTTCAGAGCTCTCAAGAAGATTTAAAGAGCATCGCAGATCTCTCACAAGAAGTTGCTGAAGCATGCACCCTAGCATCAAATGTTGAACTGAAGGAAGCAAACACTAAGCTGTTAGAAGCTGTTGAGAACCAAGATCTTCTAAAGAAGATGGCAGAGTTTGACGCAACATGAGATCAGCACCCATTGTTTAAGGTGACGAGAGAGTACATGCGTATGGTCATGGAGATGCTCCAGTTTATCAGAGCAGTACGTACAGGTGATTGGAAACTTCACCTTCAAGCCCTTCAAGTCTTCACGAAATACTTTTTTGCACATGATCGCCTGAATTACGCCCGTATCATGCCATTGTATCTTGCAGAAATGGATTCCCTATCAACAACTGATCCAGACGTCTATGCAGAGGTCCTCTCGGGAAACTGGATAGTGAACAAGAACTCCAGCATTCCATTCTGTGCACTTGGTGCAGATCACGGACTTGAGCATGTCAATCGCTCGATGAAAGTAAGCGGGGGACTGGTAGGAATCACCCTCAACCAAATTGCACGGACCAAGTTTTTTCTCATTGCTCCCGAAATGGCAAATCTTGCAGAGCAGGCAAAGTGTATGGCAGGTGTAGCTTCCAAGATCCAAACTCGACATCACCACCACACTACAGCTGTACTGTCCCGAGAAGACAAGAATGTCAAAGCGTTGATGGATACTATTGAGACCTTTACCAACCCTTTTGCTGAGGAAAGCTTGGATCTCTTCAACCTTGTGACCAAAGTTGTAATGCCAGATAAAGTCAAGGAAGACTTGTGCAACCAGACTGCCATAGGACAAACACTGTTTGATACGTTTGTGAAGGAGCGCATTCAGTCCGAGAAAGTCAACATTTGGTCTACAATGAAGAAGCAAAAGCTTTGTACACGGAAGAGTAATGCGAAGAAGGTGAAAGTGTCCACAAAGGAGAAGATGATTGAGCTGCGAGAGGACCGATCCCTTTTTGCCAGGATGATGATGGTATGCCGCAGCCGCCATGACATGGACATCAAGAAGACGATCGGACTGTATGAGTTCGCATTTGTACCAAGGTCCATGTTTGCATCAGATGGGTCAATGCTGCACTGCTCTTCAAAAAGTGCACAAGAAGATACTGCTCTTCAAAAGTGCACAACAGATACCGCTGCACCCCATTTGAAAGTCACCATCATTGACGGTATGGCAGAGCTGCAGTGCCTGGACAAACCAGATTGGGTGAAGAACTGCACCCAGCTTGCAGATCATTTCGTTGAAACAATAGAACAAAAGTATGGAAGGAATGACGAGGTTCGCCTGATCTTCGATAGGTACGACATAACTATGTCCTTAAAAGAAGCCACAAGGGAAAAGAGGCAAGGAGGTCAGGATGCCGTCTACTATCGAATCACAGACTCCACCAACATCTCAAAAGTGTCAATGAAGAAGCTTCTGTCTCACACTAAGACGAAGATGGAGCTCACAAAATACCTGGCAGAGAAGGCGATGAAGTATTTCAGGATACAGCATGGAAGGCGCTTTGTTGTTGCGTGGGGCAGTGAATGCAAGGCAACACACAAAGATGTTGAAGATCTTGAAAGCAACCAAGAAGAAGCGGACACCAAGATCATTCTCCACGCTGTTGACGTGACATCAGATGGCGCAACAGAGATCCAAATCCACTCCCCTGACACTGATGTTTCGTTTGTTACAGGGAAAGGGCGCAACCGCAGATCGATCATGCTAAAGCCAATAGTTCAAGCTCTCGGGGAAGCAAGAACAGCTGCTCTTCCAGCGTTCCATGCACTTAGTGGAGCAGATAATACCGGATGTTTTTCAGGCCATGCAAAACCTTTGTGTTGGAAGGCATTTCTAAATGTCGATGAAGATGTTGTCAGAGAGATGGCAAAGCTGGGCACAACACTAAGACCATCTGACGAGACCATGAAGGCTATTGAGAAGTTTGTATGCGAACTTTATGTTCCAAATACATCACTTACCACAGTGAAAGATCTTCGATGGTGGTTATTTCGTAAGAAGCAAGCCCAATCAGAACGACTTCCACCAACCCAAGGTGCCCTACATCAAGCTGTTCTACGCGCCCATTATCAAGCTATGGTGTGGAATAACGATGTTGTTGCAAACCCTGATATTCCATCTCCTGAAAACTATGGCTGGGAGAAAAATGACAACAGATGGCTTCCAGTGATGACAAAGCTACCACCAGCGCCAGAATCATTCAGCTAGTTAAATGCGGGTGCACGAAGCAGTGCGCAAGCAACCGATGCCAATGTCGTAAGAATGGACTAGCGTGCACAGACCTTTGTGCATGCTCTGATGAAGAAGATGAACCCTGCCAGAATGTTTTTACTGAGGTGGTAGACGACGATGAATACAATGAGGAATAAACTGTGGCGAGATTTAAAGAAACTGAACTGATTTGCTTTCATGATAGTCAGCTCATATATGTTTATATGTTTCGCCATAAAAGGAGTATTCTTAGTTTGTAGGTTAGAACTGCCATCGATGTCGGAGATATGTAGAAGTTACGAAGTGACCTTTCATGACCTCATGAAGATGAGTTTGATTTTCAAGTGAAGAGTAAATAAATCATTTTGGAGTGAGAAGACACAGTGCTTCTGCTGTTTCTAAACCATAGGTATTTTCCTTTGTTCGACAAGCCTAATTTCTAATTCACTAAAAAGAATTACAGAAAACGCGTAGCCTTGTTTTCTATTAATTGGTAGCGTGACTATCGATTGAATCAATCTGTACTACTTTTGTGGTTCTAGAGGATGTGGCTTGTTATATTTGTCAATTTTGAACGGGATGATATACATTTTTTTGTTTCATCAAGCAAGACTTGCCAGCCTCGTTTCCATGCTATATGTAAATCACGTGACTCTTATTAATAAATATAAGCAATTTGCTGGGTTCAGGGCTGTCTAGCAAGTATGTCCCCTGAGTTAGGTCTCGCCTCCACCATATATATCGAGCCTTTTTTGATGGGTAGCTTTCTAGCCTCGATTTCATGCTGGAGCTATCACGTGACCCTCATATATGGCAATAACTATTGTACTAGCTTGAGTGTTGTTTACTTAGTATTTCTGGTGAGTTTGGTTGAGTTTTCTCGAACTAGAAAGAAGTTATGGCCACTTAAAGCTTTTCAGCCTCGTTCCCATGTTGGATCACACAGGTCATTTTAAAACATCCTATTAATACTCTCTTGGCGCTCTACAAAAATGTCAACAACATTTTCTGAGTTCCTTATGGACTACTCAACACTACTAGGCCACTGGCTTGCTTTCTTCTCAAAATGCCCACGGAAATACATTAGCTCCCAGACTAAATATCTTGTCTTTCCAAACGCTTTTTGGCAAAGTATAAAGGAGTTATATGTGACATGCATGTATTAACATCAATTTTCACGCATTTGCACAGGAAGCCCAGCTCATATTTTAGAGCTTGAGGCGATGCCCTTACCACAGCTTGATCACTATTTTGTCCCTGTGTCCCTGTGAACTTCTCTTCTCCTTTGTCAGTGTCTTGACTGTCGTCTATCACATCTAACTCCAGATCATCCGCCATTGCAACTAGGGAATGGCTTCGTATCCTAAAACAGGTAGCATTTAGGTAAACACCTTGCTGGATTTCTTTGCATAAACTTATCTAAAAGTTTTACACTTGAAGCTGTCACCGCTAAGGATCACATTTAAAACGGTGACCTAAACCCCCTTGTGAAATTCTGTTTCTTTTTGGAGGATTAGGGGGTGGGGGGGAAACTGTTAGAAACTCTTGTTCGCAACCATTACCTCAAAGGACCACTGCAGCCGGGTTCCGTTTTTTTTTTTGAGCTGTTTTGCATGGACAAGTTACCACTGTTTGCATTGGATAAGTTTTATTGGGTTTGTTTTTGACTCCTTGCAATTTTGGCTATGTTTTGAGGAGATTCACCCGAAGACCCAACCATGGTGGAAGCGAATGATCAGGGTCCCGCACTTTTTAATAAGTTGAGTAAACATTTTTTATGCTACATCTAGTACTTCGCTTCAGTTGCAGCTAAAAACTGTCTCTTCTCTCGCCATTTATCCCTGCTTCCCTGTTCCTTTATTAACAATTATTTATTTTATGATTTTACATACAGTACTTGTTTACCTCGAACGCTTTGCTAGTTCTTTCAATACCACACCCTTTCCCTTTGTTAACGCAATCAAACAATTGTAAATCTCATAATACTTATGTTTTCTATCTGGGCCTCCCTTCCACTATATTTATCTCGTTGTACTGACTACTGTTTTATTTTTGTGGTAAATAAAGTTCAGCTTAAATGAGGATTGAGGTATGAATTGTTGCATCTATGACTGAGCACAAAGGTTGTTGAGTCATCCAAAGAATTTGCCCTTACATGTAAACCTTGCACAAGGTACTGATAAACGTCTTTGAATCCGCTTGTGAATTGGTCCTTATATTCACTGTTTCTCTGATTTCCAGGGACTGATACAGATCGTTGAATACGCAAGTTGATTTGCCTTTATCACCACTTTTTGTTTGTTAGGAAATGCAGATAAAGTCCGTTGAATCAGCTAGTGAATTTGTCCTTAAAACTACTTTTTGATTGCTAGGGAATGATAAAGCTCGTAGAACAAGCAAGCGAATTTGCCATTATAACCACTTCTTCTAATCATAAAGGAGCAGTAAAGATCGTCGAACAAGCAAGTGAATTTGCCCTTACCATTACTTTCTCTAATTGCAAGGGAACTTTAAATTTCGTTGAATCAGCTAATGAATTTTCCTTTATATCCGTTATATCTCCACTGTTTCTGATTGGACAAGAGCGATAAAGGTCGTTGAATCAGTTAGTGAATTTGCCCTTATATCCACTTCTCTGACTGCGTTAGGGAACGACCTGTTTAACTCTTCGCTACCAATGTAAATTCGTGGCTCGCAGTAGTATGCACCCATTAGATGGAAATCTTTCTCACCTTTTAGTGCGTCTGAAAATCAGGAAGAGTGCAACGATAAGGAACAAAAACAGAATTGTGAGTCCTACGGCCAAAGGAATTACAAAACTGTTTTTGCGCTTTCCTGTAGGAACACAAAGGAAACTATTTTAATTCATAATTATATTCACCAATCACCAATCACAAAGCTTTGACGGCCTAATAAACTTCAGATTGAAACCTTAGAAATGCTGGAGGGTAACACGGTGACAACCTCGTCCCCTGGGTCTTCTCGGTTCTTCTCTGAGCCGCCGCCATATTGAAAACCGAGAAGACGCTAGCGACGAGCCGGATCGACACGGTGATAGACTAGTAGCATCCATTAAGACGAAATACTGCTCATTACATAACCTGTTTGTTTTCCTGCAACAACCTTGGCACTTGACTGTTCAAGGACTTCAGCACCAAGAACTCCGAATGCCTTTTCTGAAGAAAAGAGTGAAAACAAAATAGTAAATACCATGTTAAAGTGGTCATGATGATCAGCAAATAGAAGAGATGGAATAAGGAACGTGGATGAAAAACCAGCTTACTTTGATCAAAAGAAATAGATAGAGACAAAGATGTTCTTTAACACTTCCAGTTTACTCATGTATGGGTTTCGTAATAATGGAAATTTAAATCACAAATTTGCCCGAGTTTATTTAAAGTTGAATAAAAATGACAGAGCCCTTAGGAAAACGATGGATTCCAATAATCATTGCTAAGATCTGCTTTTTCACCATAGTTATAACCTGTGCAAAAATACCTCTGCATTAGATGGGAACCGTCCTTAGGTGTCTTGTTCTTTACCCTATCACCTCTACCTTTGGTGTATTTTTTCCTAAGCGAAAAGGTTGAACCATTTTTGCAGGGAAAAGAAAGAAGGGCTAAATACGTTACCTGAGACAAGCATATCCTTCAAATGCTCAGCAGCTATCTTTGCCTTTTTACCTGAAAAAAAGCAACATTACAAACAACAAAACGTTTGAAAAAAGGAAATTAATTCACAATAAGACTCATCAAAAAATGTTATTTGTATGGTCACACCTTCCGCTTTTCATCCTCAGAGGCAAAAGGTGAAACCTCCTTGTAAAACATTTCAACAAAACAATATTTTAGTCAATTTATAATTAAATACCATTTTCCTGATCTGTTAACACCACTTGTACAAAATGATCTTCTGTCTTGGATGTTGCAACACTAATTCCCTCATACTCCTGTTTACAAATGTAAACAAAAAATTACAGTTTCTAGTGACTACTTCACCCCTTAAGCCCTAACAGTGACGAAAATGAAATTTCTCTGTACATTATACTTGTTCAAACAACATACTTGTTCAAACACTCAAGTGATAAGAATAAAGAAAGTGATCACCAAGGATAAGACGTCTTGATATTTAGCAAATTCTCCTTACTAGTTCCATAAGAAATGTATGGAGAACAGTAAGGCCGAGAATGATTATTTTGTTCTATCATGCTGAATGAGGTGGCAAATGAATTCAACATCTCGATTCAACACCATTACAAATGTAGCACCATTAAATTAAATTTGTTGAATGTGTTTGGCTATCGACCCCACTGTAAAATATTGTAAGGCATTTTAAGTGTATTTTTAAAGGCTGATTTATTGCTATGATTTTATCAGAGCATGAATCGTACGTTTGTTTATTGTGGCTAATTTCATTTAGGCAGGTTAAACTCGAGGCAGTTGCTAGGCAGCACTATGCTTCCATGTGTAGCCTGCTGGAAATTGCGTCCTGGCCCCTCCCTCCCTCTGGGTTAGTAGGGGAATGGTAAGTATAAAGGTCTTGCACTGAGCTCTGGAGGCTTAGTGTGACAGGTGCTGGGGTGGTGGGCTGTGTCTGGGTTGCCATGTTTACCTCTGTGTCACTGTTTTTGACTTTGCTTGCCTGCTCACACCATGCGGTACCTAATCCCAGGCTCATCTCTGGCTATGAGTTTAACACGCTGCATTTTGCTGGCGCCTGGTAGGCCTGATTCATCAGTCCAACAGTTAATGGAAGAGTGAAGTATATGCATACTTTGACACCTGATGAATTCCAAGAATTTTGATTGACATGGTGGCTTCTTAGAGAATGTTGGCACAACATGAAAAAAATCTCTTGCATTGCGACAGAATTTCTGAGTTGGGCTAAACTTCATTTACACAAATCGGCTGTGAATCGGGTGTCAAAGTACACGTACGATTCGCGCTCCAATACTGTTGGGCAAACAAATTGGGCCGACAAATAGTAGCATGTAAACCAGCCTTAAGGCATTGTTAGACATTCAGAAGCAGATCTCTGTAATCATCCATTTTGAAATCTTGTCCTAGACTCAGTTTTAGCAACGTACCTGAAAAGAAATGAAAGAGAGGTGTCAAAAAAGGGTGCAGCCCCTTTATTGTGCTTTTAAATTAATAACATATATTAATTTAATAATTAATAGACTAAAGTAAGGAATATGTTTTAAAACTACAAGTATTTCAGATTAACGATACACTAAACAGTACATTTAAAGCATTCAGACTAGCAAATTTCCAGGACAAGTGAAAATTCTAATACATCTAGTGTGCAAAAGGCTCAAGATTTTAAAGATTATTACAGTCAATTCTCGCCTTGCGGACACCTTGCTATTGTGGACACCCCGTTATCACGGACAGCAGCTGAAGTCCCGAAGAATAAGAATTGCTGAGAACAACTCCCGCTATATTTACGGACTCTTTCTAGTAGTAAGTTGCGCCCGTATGGCCCTTTTCCTGGCTTCTGATTGGTCGAGAGCAAATCAATGACGTCACCGGAACCGGAAGTGCCTGGAACCGGAAGTGACGTGATTTGGAATGGGAAACCGCTGGCGAGTCGGAAAAAGGGATCGCGGGCTCATGGTAACCGGAAGTCACGTGATTTGGAAAGGGAAACCGCTGACCAGTGGGAAAAAGGGATCGTGGGCTCAAGGGGAAGTAAACCCGCTGAGAAAACGCGGGCTCAAAGTCCAAAGTCCAATTGGGGGAACGGGGATCGCAGGCTCATGCAACCGGAAGTCACGTGATTTGGAATGGGAAACCGCTGACGAGTAGGAAAAAGGGATCGTGGGCTCAAGGGGAAGTAAAACCGCTGAGAAAACGCGGGCTCAAAGTCCAAAGTCCAATTTTGGGAACGGGGGTGGTCCTTGACTCCAAAAAACAACACAAAAAATTTTAACAAATAATTTATTGTCAAACTTTTTTCACAACAAGTGAGAGAAAACAAAAATGAGTCCAAAGTCTAAACTGGATATGGTGGCTTGCGACGATGTCTGGAGGCATGATTCCATGGAGAGAGGCACCTGGTAGAGGACGAGGGCACAATGACGAACTATGCAAGCCAGGCAGCGGCACGGAGTCCAAAGTTCAATGTCCTGGGAAGGAACACGCGCCCTGGGAAAGAGTATAAGTTGATCAGAAAAGTAATAATTTGCGAACAAATAATTCTGACCTAAAGCATGACCTTTGTATTTTAAAACGAATGAAGCGTATCCGGTTGCCAAACAGAATTAGAAGAACATAGCTTTCCAATTGACAGTTGTAAAACAGAATTAAATTTATTCACAGTAAACAGATTGAATTTACGACAAAATGTGTCAAATGTGTGCAACACTGTGCAATAATCTGTAAACAAAACCAAAAGAGAATTTCTAGTAGTTTTCGAAGCGAACACGCGTCTCCAATTACAAAATACAAAGCGACAAATAAAATAACAGCAATCAAAACAAATGAAAAATGCCGATCAACGATTAAATGAATTTGCCTAGCGAACTTAAAACGAATGAAGCGTATCCGGTCGCCAAACAGAATTAGAAGAACATAGCTTTCCAATTGACAGTTGTAAAACAGAATTAAATTTATTCACAGTAAACAGATTGAATTTACGACAAAATGTGTCAAATGTGTGCAACACTGTGCAATAATCTGTAAACAAAACCAAAAGAGAATTTCTAGTAGTTTCGAAGCGAACACGCGTCTCCAATTACAAAATACAAAGCGACAAATAAAATAACAGCAATCAAAACAAACGAAAAATGCCGATCAACGATTAAATGAATTTGCCTAGCGAACTTAAAGTGAAAGCACAAATAGATAAACTAGATTTGCTTGAATCACGAAACAGAATTATAACTCTAAGTTTATACTAAAATGATACGCTTAATAAAACTATACAGTAATTAACGAGGTCAAGTACCTAATTTATAGGCGACCGATGGTAACCGGTAGATATGGAGTTCCGCTTTTTGGCTTGGCTAAATCTATATATTTTTTTTAGCTGACAGTCAGAAAAAAAATGATGCTTACTTTGCGTGGAGGTTTGCTTGTTGTTTTCAACAAGCCGTTCGCTTTCTTCTCGGCGAAAATACGAGTTGTCATCTCGTTTGTCTCACCGCGTTACAGTCAGCACATCGTTGGACTGTGGAAAAAAGAAATACAGAGAGTGAGTAAAAATAAATCAAATAGTCTTTCGGGTAGAAAAGGATTTTTTCACAACAACGCGGGGAATGGGAAAACATTGCGAGCTAAACAGAACCGCTTCGGTTTTCAATTTTTTTCGAGGCGACAAAAAATTAGTTTCATTTCGAAAAACAAAACTAGTAAACGAGTATTATAAGACACACTGTTTTTTAATCGAAAAGTTCGTCGTTGTGGGAAAAACAGGCTAAACACTTCAATATTTTTAGCCGGCAGCAAAACACAACACTTACCTCGTGTTAAGCTTTCGCTGTTTTCAAAACATCCATTCGGCGGCTTCTACAGATAAAAATCTCCCACATTTTTCGCTGAAATCTTAGCTGTCATCGTTTTGTTTGTAAAGCCGAGGGTTGCTGGGGTAAAGCGATGAATAAATCTGTGAAAAAACTGTCGTAAGTCTCCCTGACCTTCCTCCATCTTGAAAAAAAGAAAGTTCGGGGGTAATTTTGCTGCTTATATAGCTAAACAGTGTGACGTCATTTGGTTGTGATTGGTCAGTCCCAGTCAGGCCATGGTCAAGGTCCAAGGCCATGGTCAAAGTATCAGCCGATCAGAAGCAGAGTTTCACAACAACGCGGGGAATGGGAAAACATTGCGAGCTAAACAGAACCGCTTCGGTTTTCAATTTTTTTTTTTTTTTTTTTTGAGGCGACAAAAAAAAATAGTTTCATCTCAACTCTCCAGAAAAAGTCAACGGACATGACGTGGTTGTTTTTTTATAGAGGAAAGCGAATCATTAATTAAATCCTGGAGCACGTGGGCTCAGAGGAAAGAAAAGAGAGGACATTTCGTGACGCTTACATGACGTATCAGAATAGGCCTCTGGCTAGGGTGGGAAACCGCTGACCAGTGGAAAAAAAAGGATCGCGGGCTCAGGATGGAGCAAAACTGCTGAGGAACGCGGGCTCAAAGTCCACAGTCCAATTTGAGCATCGGGGGCAGGTATAAAAAGGTAACCAGAGGGGTTAGGTGGTGATTGTGACCATGAGTTTTTACATCACCCTTATCAGTGATCAAGCACAAGGCACGAATCAAAAATTTACTGTCAGACTTCCTCATTCACATTATTTGGTGGAAGATGATTGGGAAGCGGCCTTGGTTCATATCTCACACCCGGCTTTTTATCAACAATTGGGAGATCAAACCAAGCAGAATTGGACGCAAGAAGATAGTCAAAAACATTGGATGAAAACAGATATCAGATACATACCAAAACGTGCTGATGGAACGGCTCCCATTCAAGTGACCAAACAAATCCATTTACCGCCAGGGTATTACCACAATTTGAAAGAGGCATGGATTGCCATCGCTTACGAAATAGAAAAACAACACATGGAAGTCATGATGGATATAGCCAAAATGGACGTGGACGATCTAGGGAAACGACAACAACTAGCCGCTCTTAACCTGGCTCAACCCTACGTGAAAATCACCAATGCCGGCATCGCCTCCGAATTAGATTCGTTGTATGTACTCATACCAGCCAACATGCAATTTGAAATGGAATGGAAATTGGCCAGCCTGATGGGACTTGTCAAAGATGGAACGCCAACGCAGAGAATTGTCCAAGAAAAAAATTATCTGGTGAAACATATCGTGGATTACGACGATCGCCACAAATGGACACCCACCATAGGGCCTGTCAACAAATATCCACCGCATGGCATCGTCTCTGTCAGCTTTACCCACCCCGATTTCGAGTATGAGTTGTTCTTGGGTCCTAATCTCAGTCGACAACCATTTCCCACCACCCAAACCGTCAAACCGCAACAAGGACGACAACAACTCATGATTTACACGGATCTCGTCATTGACAGCGTGGTTGGAAATCAAGAAAAAGGTTTTTTACGTGCCATTGATGCTGGCAACACCGATCATCAGTTTGATACCACGCAACGGATGTATTTTCCTCTTGGCAAAACCATCTTTGACAGCATTGCCATTGACATTCAAACAGCGAATGGACAGCCGGCTCCTTTCAAACAAGGCAGTACCATCATTACCCTTCAACTCTCCAGAAAAAGTCAACGGACATGACGTCAGGGTTGTGAACTTTTTTATTTTAATTAAAAAAAGAGTTGATGTTTTTTACAAAGGGTTGTCTGTGTTCTTTGCCACGCGGGGTGGGGCGCTCCTATGTACAATTGAAAAAAGCTATCTACAATTTGAAAAACTAAAAGAAAAGCTATGTACAATTGGAAAAAAATAAAAACTAAAAGAAAAGCTATGTACAGATTGAAAAATAAAAACTAAGAAATTACAAATGAAAGTCTTCCAGTTCCGTACGTAATTGATCAATGTTCTCGGGTAGACAGAAGGTGCGGTTGAATAAGGCTTGAATTTCGGCTCGGGTTTTCTCGTCCACATCCCGGGATCCCACAATAGCACTGCTTTGATGAAGGGTGGGCTTTTTAGGTCCCCAAGGGACAAATTGACTGCCAGTGACCAGGGTGGCGGCATTCTCATTGACTTGGTAGTAATGGTCCGAGCGGTACCATGATTGACTGGGGATGTCAAACAGGTAGACGGGTTTGCCTTGATCCATAGCCAATTGCACAGTCCAACCAGTGCCTCCTTTCACGCGTTTATGATCCGGTTCCAAGATGCCAAAGGCATAGATGGTATGGGCTTTTTTGGCCAATTGATAATTGCGTTGCAGCAATTGCAGGGTGTAAAAATGACTGGGCATTTTTTTGCCTAGTTTCTCCGCTGCCTGGTGAAGATGGGGGTTGGCCAGCATCAGGACTTCCACCGTAGAAGGGGTGATGAAAGTGGATCGAGGATGGTTCGGGGGGACCAGGACTTCTAGTTGCATCCCAAAGTGTTTGGCCTGTTCTTCCACAAGGGCATCCGTACCTTTGGCTCCCCCGGTGTACACCACATGGCCATGACCCACTTGCAGTTCCAAGGCACCGAGATCTTGTTCTCCGATCATGTCAATGTCTGGGGGCATGGCTTTTGAGAATGAAGATCTAGTGACCAAGGGACCGTCTTAAATAGGGACAGTTGACCAATAGGAAGACAAGAGGTCCTTATTTGGATTGAACAAGCTGACCAATGGGAAGATAACAAGTCCTTATATGGGTAGGATAAGCTGACCAATGACAGTCAAGGGTCTAAGGTATAAAAAGGCATGGGCAGTGGGGGTGACATCAACCTTTGAGTACGATGTCTGTCGATCGGAAGAGAAAATCAACCCATCCCCCAGAGGGGAAGAAGAAGAAGAAGAGCATTCAACATATGACGCCCGTGGACTGTGATCCTGTGGTGTGCGACGTGGTGGAAGACACCCGAGCTGCTGTGGAAGATATGATGAAAGAATTGAATGACATGGTGGAGCAATCACCCCCATCACCTCAATTCACCTTGACGACCGTGTATGATCCTCCCAGTTCAGTGGACACTATGGTATGTCCTTACCATGAGGTGCGTTTGGAGGCCCGAGAATCTCAAAAGGGATGGAAGTATGTGAAATGTCCCATGCAACCGTGTTTGCTGTTTTGTGGTCAAGATCAAGTTTTGGAGTATATGAAAGCCGTGTATAGTCAACCTCATGTAGAAGTGTTGGACATGTGGGGTGGTTTACAATGCTTTTGCCGTGAACCCGCTACGCTTCAACAGAGTCATTCGACCCAGAACCCCGATCGGTTGTTTCTGACTTGTTCCAAGAAAACGTGTGGCTTCTTCCGATGGGCCGATCAACCCTTGGGTCCCAAGTACTGGACGTGGTTTCATGACAACCCTCCCAAAAAAGCCGACCAACAAGCTGAAGCACCCACCCGTGATGCTCAAGGATATCCCAAGAGGGGCTATGACATCCCTGGCCCTCCAGTCAGAAGGAAAGAGGACGTGGAACGAGAACGACCCCTGACAGACTATGAGAAACAATTGTTACGAGAAATTCAAGAGCTCAAGAACCGTCAAGAAATGATGGTGGCCCCAGCACCACCACCCCCCAAGTACAGTGACAGTGTGGACAACTGGCAGAAAGGTCTAGAGACCGTCAGTTACGGCCGTCTAGGTCTCTTTTAAAATGAGAGAACGAATAAAATTTTTTATCAATGTCACCATGGAGTCTGTGTGTGATGCGTGGGATTCTGTCTTGTCCCTGGGGCAATGGCAATGTCATCAAACCCTTTGTCAAGTCTTATATGATCATCAACCCGGCACCCAAATCCCCATACCCCCTTGTCCCGAGGACACGCATCCTCTCCACCTCTTTGAAGAAACCCATGTGGACCACAACCTGTATCGATGGGTGGTGTTTGTCTTATGGTTAAAAGCTCACCCAGAGGCATGGCGATGGTATCGAATCATTCAAAAGGCGCATCCCCACACGGTCCCTACCATATCGACCTTATGGGGTGAATGCCAAAACGTATGGCCCCTCGAAAGAAAAAGGTCTCCCCATCATGGTTGAATCGGTACCACGATCCTCGAGCCCCCGGCAGTTTAGGTGGGGTGCAACGATTTGCTAAAGCC
Source organism: Siderastrea siderea (assembly GCA_964030785.1). Lineage (NCBI taxonomy): Eukaryota > Metazoa > Cnidaria > Anthozoa > Scleractinia > Rhizangiidae > Siderastrea > Siderastrea siderea. The sequence continues at coordinate 29,249,095 of OZ034974.1, forward strand.
CATCGTCTCCCTTTGAAAAAAGCTCAACGGGTCTTGGAACGGGATTTGGCCTATACGTTACATAAACCCCGACGTCGTCGTTTTCCCACCGTCCCCGTCATCGTAGGAGGATTAGATGATCAATGGGTCGCGGATTTAGTGGAAGTGCAACCCTTGGCCAAGTATAATCGGGGTATACGATACTTGTTGACGGTCTTGGATGTGTTGTCCAAGTACGCGTGGGTCCAACCGTTGAAAGACAAAACCGGGGTGGCGTTGGTCCATGCCTTTGACAAGATTTTGAAAGGACGTCACCCGAATCGATTGCAAACGGATCGAGGGAAAGAATTTTACAACCGGACGTTTCAACGATGGCTTGACGAGCAAGGGATTCAACATTTTTCGACCGAAGGGGATGCGAAAGCCAGTGTGGTGGAACGATTTAACCGCACCTTGAAAGAACGGTTGTACCGTTATTTCACCGCGGCCAACACCTTACAGTTTGACGATGTCTTACCCGAGTTGGTGCAAGGGTATAATGCCACCCGGCATCGAAGTATTGGTATGGCCCCTCAAGACGTGACATGGGACAACGAAGAAGCCGTGTGGAAACGATTGTATGCCCAACAATTGAAAGGCTACAAAAAACCCCAATTGAAGGTGGGGGATCATGTCCGTCTCAATACGATTCATCGTACCTTTGAAAAAGGCTATTTACCCGGTTGGACCGAAGAAGTGTTTGTGGTGCATCGTGTGATCCCGGGATCCGTGCCCACGTATAAGATTCACGAATGGGATGATACCCCCGTCCAAGGTACGTTTTATGAAGAGGATTTACAAAAAGTCCATGTATCCGAGGTGTTTCGGATTGAGAAGGTACTTAAGCGACAAAAAGATCGTTGGTTGGTCAAGTGGAAAGGGTGGCCCGACAAGTACAATAGTTGGATTCGTAGTCAAGACGTCACGTCTCTCCAACCACCCCAGAGGAAAAGCCCACCCAAACGACAACTGAAGACTAAAGAGACAAGCCCACCCAAAAGACGACGTGACTAAACAATGACGTTGGTGCCCAACTCTTCGTTTTACGTGACGTTGATGAGTCATGCGAGTACCAAAGAGTTTCCTGGGAACAAGAGTCATCATTTCAGAAACCGATTGCCTAAACCCATCCGATTTATGGGACGAGGATGGATGGTGGGTATGGTGAGTTTATCCTTACCCACCATTCCCGTGGTAGCGGAAGAAGGAGGCGTGGGTGATTCCCATCCTCTGTTGTACGTACGATGGCACGAACGGGTGTATGCCCAAGACGATCAAGGCAACGATCGATGGTGGCATCAACGCCGCGAACTCACTGTCTACGGTCGAGATATGAGAAAGGAATTGGCCTCCTCGACGGGATCGCACTTTTTTCATCAATTGGTGTACCGTTACGAGCAAAGCCGTGCCAAACAAACCGAGCCCAAAAACAAATGGACCGAGGACAATGGTGTCAAATTATACCCGACGTTTGAATGGACCTCCGAAGGGGATTTGTTATTGAATACCACCAATGTGGATTACACACGACAAGTAGCGCACGTGTCATGGGGCAGATCCTTGGCCCTGAGAATGGGATGGATTGAACAAGTGTCCCCCGGCCAGTATCGATTGGGTCCGAATCTCTTGCAAGAATTTCAAGGCATTTCCACCATTCCCACCCCGACGGATATCCGCGATGCCGCCAACAAGCCCATCTTTTGGAAAGTGGAGGGGGATTCTCTGAAATTGAGTCTATCGTGTCCTTGGCGGTTTGTGAATTTGAACCAGACCTTTCGTCCCTCGTTGGAATTTCCCTCCACGCGTCCTTTGCACGTGTATTGTGATGTAGGGACCAGCAGCATGGTAGGGGGTCGTATCACCGATCTCTTACGAGAAATCAAGTACCAGCCACAAAACACCACCCACTTTGAACCTCGACATATTCAATATATCCCAGTACGCAATGAAGTGGTGGAAATCGTGGAAACCCAGATGGCCGAAACTAATGGGGATCTGGTGAAATTTGGCGAAGGCCATGCCCTCCTGACTCTCCACTTTAAAAGGGAAGTGGTGGTGTGAAGAAGAAAGACAACATGTCGTTCTACGTGACGTTACCGAGTCATGCCAACCGACGTGAATTTCCCAACAACCAAGCCAATTCCTTCAAGATTCGTTTACCTCAACCGTTACAGCTCACAGGGGGTGGTTGGCAAGTGGGGTTGAGTGCCATTTCCTTACCGGATACGCACGTCAATTTGTACGAGTTGGTGCAAGAAGATGGGTACATCCTGTCGACGACCTGGGACCAAACCTATCCCAAACCGGGTGGAAAAGACGGGGAAACGGTCGGGCGAAGAGATAGCGCGCAAACCCTCATCCAAGACGTTCAAGATTTGGATTGGGTGGTGGATGGGGTGAGTTTCATGAAAGCCGCCATTGCTCACTTGGAACAACGACGCCAGGAAACGGCGATTCAAGGTGGCCGGTTTACCAATGATCAAGGCAAACACAGATACGTCAAGTTTCGTTGGGAAGGCGACGATCTCATCATCGACAACACCCATGTCTGCCATTGCAAAACGGACACGCCCGCCCTGTACATCTACACCAAGTTGGCTGTCAAGATGGGATGGTTACGTAAAATTAGCAGTGGGTTGATTTTGGGACCCAACTTACAACAAGACTTCATGGGGGATCAAATCCCCAACATGACAAAACCCGCTGGCAACGATTGGAACGATGTGGACGACGATCAACACAACCCGGTCTTTTGGACGGTGCGTGCGTTTTCACCGGATCATTTACGATTGAGTATGAGTTGTGGGTGGCGTTTCACCAACTTGAATGTGGCGTTTCGTTCCGTGGTGGGAGATCCCTCGCGATCGTTGCACGTGTACTCGGACGTGGCAGGCAGTATGATGGTCGGCAATCGCGTGACCAATTTGTTGCGAGAAATCCATTACAAGCGGGAAGCATGTGGCACCCTGTATTTTGAACCGTTGCACATTCATTACCTACCGCTTCGTAATGAAGTGGTGGAAATCATTCAAATGCAAGTCACCGAAACGTTTGGCACCGAGGATAAGTTGGTCCGGTTTGGCCAAGGCAACACCCTGGTCACCTTGCACTTCAAAAAGGCATAAAAAGGGAAAAAAGGGGGATGGTCAGTCAAAGATGCCCAAGACAAGAGCACGTCGAAGAAGAAGAAGGCAACGAGGCGGTCTCTTGCCTCTGGCGGCCCTCATTCCAGCTTTGATGGCTGTGGGGAAAGCCGCCGCGTTGGGAGCAGTGGGTGGTGCGGCGGGCTACGGTGGTAAAAAAGCCATCGAAGCAGCGACCACTCGGAAGAAAAAGAAAGGCCGATGACGGTATAAAAAGACAAACGGGGTGACGTGAAGCATAGACCTTGGTGAAAGAGCAAAGAAGACAACCATGCGAGGGGGAAGTTTGACACGATTTCGAACCGACGAGTGGTATGATCAACATGGCAGTGGGTTGATGAGGGAGGTCATGCGTGGTGGGTTCCAAGGCCTTAAAAGCACGCGAAATCCTTTAAAACTGCCTAGTAATATCAAGAGAGGATTGAATGCAGGGTTAACACGCGGTGTTAAACGCAAAGCCGAACAAGTCATCAAAAAGGAAATCACCAAACAAGCCAAGAAAGCGTTGAGTCATAAGAACGTGAAAGACGCCGTGCGTGTAGCCACTGCCTTATTTCCCAAACAAACCAAACGTGCACGTGATATTTTGGGAGTCTAATGGAACCCGTGCATTCACGACCTCGACGAATTCGTAGTGATCGAGGGTTGTCTCAATGGGGTGGACTGTATCCGTTTTGGAAACTCATGCCACGACAACGTGGTGGATGGTTAAGTCCCGAGGTGATGAGAGTCCCCGGGTTTGATTTGAGACAACGTTTAGCACGACGACGACGCTATAAAAACCCCTCACGACGACGACGGGGTACCACTCGACGACGACGCCGCTAAAATGACCGAAGCTGCCCCAGCGCATCCGCGTTCCGAAGGGACCGCTAACCCTGCCTTACAGATTTTCAAGGTGCCACCGACCGACATTAGCATCAATGCCTATCGCATGGTCACCATCCAACCCACCACCACGGGTATCAATCCCATGGAATTCATCATTCCAGGGTTGGACGATTTTGTGGATTTGGGACGCAGTTACTTTACCATGGAATTGAGTTTGAAAAAGGACGATAACGGAAACTTGGACGCCGCGGAGAAATTGTGGCCCGTCAACAATTTGGCCCATTCCATCATCAAACAAATTGACTTGCAGTTGAATGGCACGTTGATCAGTCCACAATCCGACACGTATCATTACAAAGCTTACCTGGAAACCTTGCTGAATTATGACCGAGAAGATGGCAAGACCGTGTTAGGGCCCCAAGGATGGTACAATCAAGTGGATTTCCCACCCCGATGGACTGCCAACAATACCAACAGTGCAGCACCACATAATGACTACCGGGATCTCCCCGCCCATCACAAAGCAGCCTTGGCCGCCATGGTAGCTGAAGTGGCCAAGTATGCTGGAGGTCTTACCCACAGTCTAGTGTTTACCCCCCACTTGGAAGTCTTTCACACTGGCAAACTGTTGGTGCCTGGTATTGAAATCAAGATGAAATTTCATTTCAACAGCCCCAGCTTGTTTTTGAATGGAGTGGGTCTAGCTGGCCGATTACTAGAAGGCGATGTCAAACTACGGTTTCATCTCTGTCAACTGCGTTTGAATGACGCCATCTACCAGAGTATCTCTAGCAAAAGACACAATGAAGGCCAAGTGGCGGCTTACCCGACCGTCCGCAGTGAAATCCGGACCTTCAGCATGCAAAACAACCTGGTCCGCTTTGATATCCCCAACCTGTTTCAAAACAGAATACCTGACCGATTGATTGTGGGGTTACTGGACAGCCGCGCCTTCAATGGAGATGTGACCCGAGATCCGTTCTGTTTCCAGAAATTTGGTTTGAGTTCCATTAAACAGATTGTCAGGGGAGAAGAGTACCCTTATGAAACCCTCCAGTTAGTGCACAACAATGGCACCCGAGATAATCTAGGCTACTTCCGTTTTCTGCAAGCCAGTGGTGCCTGGTGTAAAAAGAAAGGCAACATGGTAGAACTAGAAGATTGGGGCCAAGCTAAAAATTGTACCTTGTTCATGTTTGACAATGTGGCCAATGGATGTGCTGACAGTCAAAACCTCAACCCCAAGCAAACGGGAGATTTACAACTGGTGTTGGAATTTGGAGCTGCCCCCGGTGTCAATATAACCGTACTCGTGTATGGAGAATTTGAGAATTTGCTGGAGATTGACAGGAACGGAGCCGTGTTGTATAACATTTACCAGCACTGATGGAACATGTGGCCTTGAATAATGTCCAGTTGGATTATTTAGCCCGAGACGACCCCCAATTGAACCCGGTCTTTTACGGGACGGTGGCCTGTGATCGTTTACCCAAGACTCCTGTCAAGACCCAACCTCAAGGGTACATTGTGAATACCGACCCACACGATCAACCGGGACAACATTGGTTAGCGTTGTGGACCGATGGAAAGGTGTGTGAAGTCCTGGACAGTTATGCTTTGCCCATGGATACGTACGTGCAAGCGACCCCGTTACGAGATTGGATCGTCCAACATTGGAAGTATGTAGTGACCAATGGCAAGTCCCTCCAAGCCATTACAAGCAAGAGTTGTGGTGATTACGCCTTGTTGTACTTGAAAGCCAAAGCCCGTGGACGAACCTTGCAAGCGTTTTTAAATGAGTTTTCGGATCATGATTATGTTAGTAATGACCATCAAGCCGGTCAACGCCTTCAACAATTGATTGTAGGCCAAGAAGCCAGATGGTATCAACTCTGTTGTCAGCCGTATCATCAATGTAATGCTTAAATAAAATTTGTTGGAAAAAAGTGGTGTCGGAGTCGTAGCTCAGTGGGTAGAGCCTTTGGATCCCCCTTCGGATACATGAGGAGGGTCGTGCGTGGGTTCGAGTCCCACCGATTCCAATAAAAAGGTGCCTTTTTTTTTTTTCTAAGGGTATTATCATCATGCAAACGGGGAAACCGTTTCGTTTTCATACGCCTTCCTCTATCTTGGTAGTGGGTCCTTCGGGATGTGGTAAAACCGCGTTTACGGAAAAACTCTTGGTATACAACCCCGAGTTGTTTGAAACCCCACCGACCCAACTGCATTATTGTTATGGGGCCTGGCAAGATCGATTTCAAGGCATGCAAGATCAAGGGGTGGTGTTTCACGAAGGGATTCCCGATCATGAGGCCTTAGTGCAATGGTTTCCTGAAGGACATGGGGTCCTCGTTTTGGATGATTTAATGGATGAAGGGAGTCACGATAAACGCGTGTTGGATTTATTCACCAAACATTCGCATCATCAAGGGGTGACGGTGCTCTACTTGTGCCAAGACATGTTTCCCGTGGGTCGCTATGCGAAAAGTATATCCCGCAATGCCCATTACATCGTGGCGTTCAAGAACCCCCGAGATCAATTAGGGGTACGCAATGTCATGCTTCAATCGTTTCCGACCACGTGGAAAGACACGTTGGAGACGTTTCATCAAGCCACGACACGACCGTATGGGTATTTGGTCTTGGATTTACACCCCGCCTCCTCCGATCAACAACGGGTGTTGAGTCACCTGTTAAAAGACGAAGGATGGACTCGCACCTATCAAAAACGACTATAAAGGGAGCCCCTTGGAACAGGAAAAAGAGCGACCATGGCCGATGATGACCGTCAACCTCCGCAATCGTACGATACCGTGTCCCCGGCGGGGGTGGGGGCGGCCAGCAGCAATCAAATGTCCCCAAGGGCCTGGCAAGATTTGTATTTCACGGGAGACCAAGGCCTTCTCGACGTGGCCATGGAGGAAATGGAAGCCGAGCCCCTCTATCGGTTTATGCAATCCATCCCCCCTGTCGGTGTAGATGGTGTGCCCCCTGTGCAGGCTTCTTCCCCAGCAGGGGTAGGAAGTCCAGGAAATCAACCATCTTCTGGTGCTCGAACCCCTGCGACTCCTCCTAGCGTACCCTTGGCAGCGGGTGCTCGAACACCAACGGGTGCTCGAACAGCAGCGGGTGCTGGGGGTAATGGGCGTGGTGGTGGACGTAGTGGACGTGGTGGTGCTGGACGTGGACGTGGTGGTGGTGGTGGTGGTGGTGGTGGACGTGGTGCTGGTGGTGGTGGTGGTGGTGGTGGTGCTGGTGGAGGTGGTGGTGGTGGTGGTGGAGGTGCTGGTGGTGCTGGTGGTGCTGGTGGAGGTGGTGGTGGGGGTGGTGGTGGTGGTGCTGGTGGTGGTGGTGGTGGTGGTGGTGGTGGGGGTCGTCGTGGACGACGACCGTTTCGAATACGAGGACGACGACGAAATACCCCCACTTCCCCTTTGACACCTGCCTCCAATCCAGCTACCCCTCGAGGATCTTGGACATCTGGGAGTTCTGGCCGACAGCCTCGTACCTTGCGTCAAGCGGATTTACAACGACGTTTACGCATGCTGTTACAAGATCAAGAACAGTTGGCCCAAGGACGTGAAATTGCTAATGTCACCATGACCAATAGCATTGTGACCAGTTATAAACAAGGAGGAGCACCGAGCGTACAAACCTCGTCGTCCCGTGTTTCGCCATGAGGATGAAAACCGTCGTGTCGTTATTGAATGGATCGAAACAGCATGGTCTTCCCTTCCCCCCAGAATTATTACAACGGATGGATTCCTTGTATGCCTTTTATCATCAACAATGGTGGTGTTATCGAAAAATGTTGAATCATTACAGGTGTATCAATGCCTTGTTCAATGGGTTGGCCTTACTCCTGATGGCTGCCGGTATGATTGCGGGTCCCCTTTTGGAAAACAGTACGTTGGTAGCCTGTTTGGCAGCCGTGGGCACCGTGGTCAAAGGATGGAATGATTTTAAACAATACCGATTTAAAGTGACCATGAGTCGATTTGCGTTTACCACCTATGCCAAAGCCTTGACCGAATTGAAAACCCATGTGCGGGGTATTCCCTTGGAGGATCTGGAACGATTTTTAATCAAGATGCAAACCTTGGATGATACCATTGTGGATTTCACCCCTCCATTACCTAAACGATGTGTGCAAGATTACCATGGTCATTTTGTGTACCAACCCTTGGAAGGCCTGTGCTATGTAGATGGATGTCCTCGTCCCTTGAGACCCAAAGACTATTGGATCCATAAAAAGCCGCTCCCTCCTAGTCCCACACTCTTAGAACCATGGCCGTCCAACGACGACGACGACGCCGAAAAAGGAAACAACGAGGAGGGGCTTTAATGCGTCGCAAACCCCGTTTGGTGGATAAAATTGCCCATGGCATGAGTATGTTTCTATCAGGTCCCGCGCCTGGGTTTGGACTGGCTTTAGGCAAATTAGGGGGTCAAGCCTTGAAAGGCATTACCGATAATGTACAACATGTCCCACGACAACGAGGTGGGGGTTGGTGGTCCGATTTCAAACGCAATACCCGTCAAGGTTATAAAGAGACGCGAGACCTCATCAAACAAGACAAAGCCCTTCAACGTCTATTGACGGGTCGACCATGGTGAGGAGGAGAAGACGACGACGCCGTCGTCAACGAGGTGGTTTTTTAAATCTATTGGTGCCCGCCATGGTAGGATTGGGGAAAGCCGCGGCCTTGGAAACGGATAAACGTATAAAACGCACGATTCAAAAAGCCAATCAACGGTATCGTCGTCGTCATCGATAAAGGATGCAACGTCTTCGACGTCAATTCCCGTTTTTACGGTCCATGTTACAAGAAGCCAATGGTTCCAAACGTCAAGAGTTGTTACAACATGCCAATGCCGATCAAATCAATGCTGTGAGTGAACTGGTGTTGAACTTTTTAAAAAACAAGATTCCTGTGACCCCACCCATGCTGGCTAAACTTCAACCCTATAAAAAGGTACTACGTGATTTGGGACGTCGTCGACATTCCGTCAAAAAACGTCGTCAGTGGTTAGTCCAACAAAAAGGAAGCGGATTGTTTCAAGGACTTCACGAGGTGCTATGTCAATGTGTTCGTTAACCCTCCCTACGTGGATGACTCTATTACAAGAGGCCAATCGGGCCACCGACCAGTGGAAAGACGAGTGTCATTATTGGAAGCATAAATATCACCTGTTGTATCGAGAGTACCAACACATCTTGAGGGCCCGTCTTTGTAAGAGTTGCCGTGACCAGGAAGACGGGGAACTTTGCTCCGACTGTAGTCAACGAACATGGACGAGGTCTACATGATTCCCCAAAAGGACTTGGAACAACTCATTCAATATTACAAAGGAGAACTCACCGAAAATGCCTTGTTGAACAAAGCCGCCACGCTCGCCGCCCAAAAACATGTCTTGTTAGCCAACCCTCAATTACCCCCAGCCCTGGTTAATGCTCAAACCAAACCGTTGAGTCAAGAATTAATCAAGTTAACCAAACGCATTCGTCAATTTCCTGGCGGGGTGGGGGTTGGTGCCCCGGGTGCCCCGGGTGGTCCGCCAGGTGAAGAAGGCGAGGAAGAGACCGGGGATTTGGTGACGGGACCTGTGGAACAATGGTTGAAGCGCATGATAAAAGGCAGCCCGTCGACTCCCAAACCACCCATTACCCCTGCAACCAAGAAAGGCAAAGGAGCAGCCACTACCAGTAAGATTGTCAAGAAAGGGAGCCCATCCACCAGTCGAGGGGATACCCGGTCGCGTTTAGAAGCCATTCGAGAACAGCGCAAGACCTTGGAAAAAAAGTTAGCCGAGAGTCGCAAAGGCAAAGGACCTGCCCGAGAAGTGGAACGATTGAAACCTTTACCCGGTTGGGAAGATTGGGCTCGTGGCAAAAAGTTACGACGTCGATTGGATTACGACAGTGACTAAAACATGCCCACCAAGAGAAAAAGGGGTATCAAACGGAAACGCCCCCAACGAGGAGGAGCCTTGGATGTGCAAAAATGGATTGCGAAAACCGGCAAAGAATTTCATTGGCCTGGTTATCAGTACATGGGCCCTGGCACCCATTTGGCTAAACGTCTGAAACGGGGGGATCCCGGCATCAATCGCTTGGACCAGATTGCTAAGCAACACGACATTGATTACAGTCGTGCCAAGAATTTGCAAGATAAATGGAAAGCCGATACCAAGATGATCCAAGCCATTGATCGATTACCCGGCAAGAAAAACAAGACGGAACGGGTGGTCAAAAAAATCATGCAAACCAAGAAACGTTTGAAATTGTAAACATTTAATTAACACCTCCAGTTACATGTTGAGTAAAATAAAAAAATGAAAATGTCTCATTGGTTCATGAGTTGTGTCTTCAAAACGTTCAATGTTCTGCCAAATACGAATGTTCAAGTCACTAAATCAAACATCAAATCAACACCCTCGTCGGGTGACATGTCATGAACAAGGTCTTCAGGGGGCACCAATGCCTCCAACAACTTCTCATGGGCAGAGTCCATTTTGAGATGACTCACCTCGAGGGTCGATCTGTTTTATAGTCTCTGGGATCATTCTTCGCAATGCATCATGGCCTATCTAGGGAGGGGGGAGGGGGGTCCCCCCACCCTCGTTGCCCCACAATACTTTGCGAGGAATGACTTTAATCCCTATAAAAGCCGAGCCCCGATCTCCAGTAAGTTCATCTGATCATGTCCTCTCGCCAAGAAGAGGAAGCAGGGCCTAGTGGCCTCGCTAGAAGCGAGGTCCTGGCCCTGCTTGGACTAGAGATGTCCAATTCAGAGCCAGAAGACGAGACAACTTCCTGTGTGGGACCTATGTTATGTACCGAAGACATGCCGGACAGTGATGAGATTTGTGAAGAGGCCTTGAACCAATGGGAACAAAGTGGGGGTGGATTGGATCCCTCTGAACACGTTACCTTCGACTTTGAACTCGAACCTTTTGTGAATCGGAAGAGTGATCGCATGGGGGTACAAGAACGTCATTTCAAGACCCAGTTACGACAAAGGGGGAACTTGATGCCAGGCCAAAATATAACCCAAGCTCTGCAAGATGGATTACGTCGAGCCGTCGATCAAGTGTTAACCACCCCCGACCTCCACGATCAAGATCGACTCTACTTTACCATAGCATCCGATCGCTTGCACAATAATTTTCAGGGGTGGGGATTACGTGCAGGTGAATGGCGTCGAGACACAGAACGGGTGGAGGCTCTGTTCCAACGTTTAGCCCAAGCCCTCAACAGCAACGAACAATTTGAAATGGATGATTCCTTTCAAGTCTCCATCACTCAAGTTCATCATGCTCCTCAAGGCACCGGCAAACCCCGTCGTGGGAAACCCGGCCATCCTACCATGACCATGTTAACGGCCAACAAACGAACGGTCATCCGCATCCAAAATAATGATGAGCTCTGTTGTGCCAGAGCCCTCGTGGTCGCCAAAGCTCGCGTGGACCAGCACCCAAAAGAGAAAGCCATTCGCCAAGGAAGACCCCTGCAAAGAACCCTAGCTCTGGACCTCCAGAATGAAGCCCGGGTACCCTTGGGTCCTTGCAGCTATGATGCCTTGACCCAATTCAGTCAAGCTCCGTCCCTCACCGGTTACCAGATCATCCTGGTCGATGCACAGCGATCGTTTCACATCACGACGTTTGGACCCCTTTCTGACAAACAACTGATCCTGTTGCACAACCAAAACCATTATGATGTCATCACCAAATTGCCAGGATTTTTCGGGTCCAGTTATGTCTGTGCGGATTGTTGGAAACCCTATGACCATGAGGGACTGCATCGATGCACCAAGACCAAGTTGTGTGGAGCCTGTCGGCAGAAAGATTGTCCAGACTTTCAATATGCTTACCCCAGGCACCTGAAAGCCACTCAACGTTGCGAGTCGTGTCATCGGGACTTTTTCGGACCCGCGTGTTACGAAGCCCATTCCAGCAAGACCCATGCGGGCAAACCCGTCACGGGCCTCCAGACCTCCGTGTGCTCTCAACGACACCGATGCGATGAATGCTATCAACAAAATGTAGGCTTGTCCCGCATTCAACGTCACCTTTGTTGGCACGTGGATTGTCCGTCTTGTCATCAGTACGTCGACGCTGACGACCACCGTTGTTTTATACAAAGAGCCCCCAAACCTCAAGACCAAAAGAAGAGAAAGAGGACCCGTCAAAAAGGTCCTCGCGCCAAACGAGGTGCCGCCGCCGCGGAACCCCATGCCTCCTCCTCCGAGGACGAGCAAGACCTGCCTCCCTTACACGTCTTCTTTGATATCGAAGCCATGCAACCCCACGGAAAACACATTGCCAATCTCGTCGTGGCCGAAACCGAAGACAACGATGAACCCAAGCCTTTCCCAGGTCCCACCTGTATCCGTGACTTTCTGGAATGGTTGGATACCTTGACCCTCCACGATACCCGTCAAGTCAATGTCATCGCTCATAATTTTCAAGGGTACGATGGGTACTTTATCATCCAAGAATACTATAGTGAAAACCGCATCGTACAACAACTCCGCAACGGATGTAAACTCTTACAAATCCAACATGACCGCATCCGCTTCATCGATTCCATGAGTTTCTTCCAGATGCCCCTCTCCGCGTTTCCCAAAACCTTTGGTTTGACAGAACTCTGCAAAGGCTATTTCCCCCACAAGTTCAACATACCCGGTGATGAGTATCAAAACTACGTGGGCATCCTCCCCTCACGCGATTACTACATGCCTGAGAGCATGACACTCGAAGGAAGACAAGCCTTTGAAACCTGGCATCAACAACAACGCGACCAGGGTGTGGTGTTTCATTTTCAACAAGAGTTATTGGCCTATTGCAGTTCCGATGTACGACTCCTCAAACAAGGATGTCTGACTTTCAAACGCATGTTTGAAGACTTAACAGGCTTCAATCCCTTCGATCACGTCACCATTGCCTCCGCTTGTAATCGAGATTTACGTATGAACCGGATGATCCCCAACAGTATTGCCAGCGAACCCGCCGGTCATAAAGGATGGAGAAATAACATCAACCAGTCCATCCCAGCCCTTGAATGGTTAACCTGGTGCGATCACCAACTACGTCAACGGGCCCTCCAAGATCTCAACCCCAACGATCTACTGACCAGTACCAATCCAAAGCCTCAGTACATCCAACATGTCCGAAATCAAGGCGAGTATAAGATCCCCGGGACCAACATCCATGTGGATGGTTATTGCCCCGACACCCACACCGTCTACGAATTTCAAGGCTGTTTCACCCACGGATGCCCTACCTGTTATCCCCATCGCTACGAAAAACATCCCCGCAACTATGATCGAACCATGCAGGACCTCTATGACGTCACCCAAGACAAAGTCCAAAAGCTTACCGACCAAGGGTACAACGTCATTCAAATGTGGGGATGTCAATGGGACCACCTCCGAGACACCCACCCAGAGATCGACTCCTTCGTCCGGGAACTCAACTTTATCCAACCTCTTGAACCTCGGGATGCTTTCTGTGGAGGTCGTACCAATGCCATTAAACTGTACCATCATATTACCCCTGGCCAAAAAATTCACTACATTGATGTCACCTCCTTGTACCCGTGGGTGAACAAGAAGTCTGTGTACCCCAAAGGGCATCCCACCATCGTTTCTCAACCGGGTCACACGGACATACACCAGTACTTTGGTCTCATTCAATGTAAAATCCTGCCTCCCCGTGAATTGTACCATCCCGTGCTGCCTTACCGTCATGACAACAAACTGCTCTTTCCACTCTGTGCCCGTTGTGTGGAAGAAGAAATGGACAAACCTCTTTTGGACAGATCTTATCATTGCCCTCACACCGACGAACAACGAGCCCTCACCAGTACCTGGTGCACCCCAGAGTTGTATAAAGCCGTGGAGCTCGGGTACCAAGTCCAATACATCTATGAAGCTTGGCATTTTGAAGAGACCTGTGAGGGCCTCTTCGCCGATTATGTTAACACCTGGTTAAAAATCAAACAAGAAGCTAGTGGGTGGCCTAAGGATGTCACGACAGAAGAAGAAAAGCAACGTTACATCGAAGAGTACTTCCTGCATGAAGGCATCCAGTTAGAATACGACAAGATCGAATACAACCCGGGCCTGCGTACCCTAGCTAAGCTCATGCTCAACTCCATGTGGGGCAAGTTTGGACAACGCCTCAACAAAACCCAAATTCAAGCCTTCGATGACCCTCATGCCTTCCACCAGTTTTTGGATAGCGATGCCTTAGACGTACGTCACGTCGCAGTTATCAATGAACAAACTGTGGAGATCCACTACCAAAAACAAAAAGAGGACATCCGCGTCTCACCCAACCTCAACATTTTTGTGGCCTGCTTCACTACCTGCCACGCCCGCCTTAAATTGTATGACACCCTGCAAGCCTTAGGGGAAAGAGTCCTCTACTTTGACACCGACTCCGTCATCTACCTGGAGGAAACACCCACTCAATTCCAACCTGTCTTGGGTTCCTATCTAGGGGACTTCGACTCCGAATTAGCTAAGGATGAATACATTCAAGAATTTGTCAGTGGAGGACCCAAGAACTATGGGTATACTACGAATAAAGGAAAAGTGGAATGCAAGGTCAGAGGCTTCCGACTCAACAGCGAAGGACACACCCAGCTGAATTATGACATCATGCGTCAAAATGTCAAGAACGAAATCCAGAAACCCCTTCCCAAACCAAGGGAAATCCAGGTGATCAACTCCCACCAAATTGTTCGCAATCCAGCCAATTACACCTTGCTGACTGAACCCAAACATAAATGGTACAAGTTAGTCTATGACAAACGAGTCATTGATCACAACACCTTCAAGACCTACCCCTATGGCTACCAGTGAAAACCCCAACAAGATCGTCGATTGTGATCGCTGTGATCGAGAACATTTGGCGCCACCACCCCCATTCTACAGTTCCTTTGCCGTACCTTTGAACAGAAATCCTCGACGTCAACAATGGATCCGTGACAACAACCAATGGCGAAGAATAACTCGATGTCAAAAAACAATGGTGGGGACCCTCTATTGAACATTAAGGAACACTCAAAGGAGTTATTGTAAAACAAATCAATAAAACATGATTTATTCATTTTGTGTACTTTTCAAGGACCACCCCCGTTCCAACAATTGGACTTTGGACTTTGAGCCCGCGTTTTCTCAGCGGGTTTACTTCCTCTTGAGCCCACGATCCCTTTTTCCCACTGGTCAGCGGTTTCCCTTTCCAAATCACGTGACTTCCGGTTACCATGAGCCCGCGATCCCTTTTTCCGACTCGCCAGCGGTTTCCCATTCCAAATCACGTCACTTCCGGTTCCAGGCACTTCCGGTTCCGGTGACGTCATTGATTTGCTCTCGACCAATCAGAAGCCAGGAAAAGGGCCATACGGGCGCAACTTACTACTCTTTCTATTACGAACACTAAATGTTGGTTCCAATGGTGTCCGATAAAGCGGGAGTTGACTGTATTTCAATTTGACTCACTATTAGTGGTCTAAAATTCAGTAAAAAAGGAAAAGAGAAATAAAAGAGGAGGAAGAAGCTAACTAACCACACACATCACAGCAGCTCCCTTCAGGTTTGAAAGACTTGGTGCATGCAGGTTCTTTACACTTTACATGGCTACAGATGGTCTCGGCAAACTGTCAACAGAAAATTGGAATTCAGGGTAGCTTTAATAATCATTTAATCGAAAGGGTAGTAGAGCAATTAAATGTTTAATAGTTATATTCTTAACTTATCATGGATTTGGATGAAATTATTTCATTTCATACCAGATAAGGCAGATGATTCACGACAGATATGGGAGACAAGTCACACCTGCAGATAAGTGCACCCATGAAATCCTTACTTATTAACTAGACATGCTATTAAAAATAACGGACACTAGACTGATTTTTTTCTGAGAATTTGTGGCACCATTTCCAGATGTTCCAGAAGATGACTCACACCCCCAGTTTACTATAAAACTTTAGCTAAAATAGCACATTGTAAAACATGGACTAAATTTGTAAAAGATGGACTGGACTTGTAAAATATTAATTTGTAAAACATGGATTTGGAAACCAAATTGGACTGGATTTGTAAACCATGGATTTAAGATGTCAATTTTAATGTTTTAATTATGTGACCAAGCATGATTGACTAAGAGGAATAAGGAAGTGAAATATCTAACATCTACATTTCACAAATCTGGTCCACCAACTACAAATCCGGTCCATTTCAATGCAGTATATATTTTACAAATCCATGTTTTACAAATCCAGTCCAGTACAATTAAGTTCAGTCCAACCCATGTTTCACAAATCCAATCCAGTTCAATCTATTTCACCCTACACAAATCCAGTCCAACCAATCCAGTTCAACCCATTCCAAATTTTACAAATCCAGTCCAGTCCAGTCCAGTCCAGTCAACACTTTACAAATCCAAACTAGTTCAATCCATTCCACTTTACAAATCCAGTCCAGTCCAGTAAGTTCAATCTGTCCATGATTTACAACATACAGGTAAAAATGTTTGGCCCACAGCAGGTAATTAATTAAGGTGGCCGAACACAGTTTTCTTTACCTATGCGTTAGCCATCGTTATTTTAAAACTAATTGCAGTTGGGTGGCCAAAATTGGCACGCTGCAAGTTCAACTAAAAAAGATTAGATTTTGATATGTTTTATTGGACTTAGTACCGTTGCCATGGCAACAGAGCTGGAACTAAACCAGCTTTAAATAATGAGTTTGATTTATTTTCAGGAAATCTAGTTGTTAGTTTTTTTCCATTTTTTGTCTATAGAAAACTCAGAAAAATAGTGGCCTTTTGACACTGGTCTCGTGAAGTTTTGACAGAGAGAACTTCTGTAATTTTGTGCTTTGCATTCTAACGTTTTCTGAACATGTTCTCTGTCAGATTCCAACTTTTGTTTGTAGGCGAGTTATGCGTGTTCTGAACTAGTTTTCTACCAAATTTCATGAAATTCTAACGAGCGATTCCGTAGAAATCAGTACATTTCCTCGAAACCATGCAGTCACAATTTTCCGGTTAACTGCGCATGCGTTACATTTGACAGGGTTCTCGATCTTTCTCGAGCCGTTAAAGCAATTCCTGAAAGGCAGGGTATTTTTCAATAGTATTACCTTTAATACACTGAAAAACAAACGTTTTTCACTCACAACAAACTGTTTGATTGTTAAGACGGAAAAAACACTTGCACAATCTTCACTGAACAAAATAAAATGATCGATGCATGTACAGGCACCATGTTTGTTTTCTTAAAGCTTTGTGCGCGCGCTAATTTACGTCAGCACTACAAATCGCAGAGCGCGCGCAAACTGTGTTCAGACACCTTAAGTAGTATGTAGCACTTTATAGTCATTTTTCTGAGTCTTAACCGAAACTTCGGGTTATAAAATTTTTTTATAATATTTTTTCTTTTATCTTTTTCTCAACCAAAGTAATGTTTTTATTCATTTCATCATGTATCCACATGGATTCGACTCCAATTTAAAATCTCAAAAATTTTTGCCAGCGTGAACTCCGTATGTTTTAATTTGTCCATGTAATGAGCCATACAAGGTTGCTGTTACCTTAAACTAACTGTTTAATGATTTATCAACTGTAACAGGCCTTGCTAATGTTTGATTAGACTCTTCATACCACAACTTGAAATAATTTTGCTAACCTCTCATCAGGAACTTAGTTATGAATCTCCACATGTTTAGCACCTCGCCAACACTGCAGTTGTCTTGCCAAGATTACAGTTGTCTTGCGGGATCACAGATGTCTTCGCAAGATCACATTGGGAAACAAAACTCCTGCTACGATCCTTGCCAAGATCCCAACCAAGATTTTTTCTTACCATTAGATTCCGTTAGAATCCCAGCCGGGAAATTGTGTTTCCCGGCAGCTTTTTTCATTTCCTGGCAAGATCCCGGCAGGAAATGGGATTCTTGGTGGGATCCTGCCAAGAAGCCATTTTACAAGGATATACCTTCAAGTTTCCACATGAGCAGCCCGTTGGATTATTACACTCCATAGCTGTGACATCTGCTGATTTGGCAAAGTTAAACTGTAAACTTCCTGATTCACTGGAATAGAAATCCTTGAAGCTTTTTGAGCTTTGCATCTAAATCAAATTGTAAAAAAATGTACTAAGATGTATGTTAACTGCTGCATGCTGGAGAAGTTTTCATACCTGTCAACCTTATAAAATCAGAAATAGGGACCACCCCCCCCCCCTCCTGCTCCAGGGTTTTTGCATTATTTTTAAAACTATTGCCTGTACTGTACTGTTTTAGCATTAGAATTCTTAGGTGTTGTTTAATGGTCTCAAGCACTACATGAATTGCAGAAAACAATATATTAGGCTAAGAGTCAAAACCAATCTCTAACATTATTATCCAGTTCCAAATTTTTACAAAAGAAAAATGTCTTTGGTTTTCCTCTTGAAAATCAGAATGTCCGGATTTTTTAGGTTTTGAAATAAAAAATCAGGACATTTCCGATTTAATTGCAACAGATGGCAGGTATGGGTTTTCAATTGAGTGTTGTAATTATAAGCCAAAACCAATGCAATTACAGAGCTCTAAACAATCACAACAAATTACCAAATAAGCCAACAGAAATCAAAGCAAATTATACATTCAAGTAATTAGTGTGAAGCACAGAGAAACCTGAATGAGCATTAGTCGCGATTGGTTTTGGTTTCCATCTAATTGGTTGAGGAAGAGGACAGAGAATTTTAACCAATCAGAGAGTGTAAGAAAAGCAAAACCAAGCAATACGCAAATTACTTACGAAATTTAACTGAAAACCACTCTATTGATCGAACATGCAGTTATGCAATTTATATCAAATCTTGGTCAAACAATAAAGAACGAATATTGCTTATAACTTGTTTTTAATTAGTGTACATGTATACCTGGCCAAACAGCTTCACAGCAGCAACTTTGATAGGAATGTTGGACTTGATGAGAAAAGAACTGTCCTGTTAAAGAACAAATTAACAACAAGTTAACTCTTTATTAGCGCCAACTCCATTATACATACAAATTCTCCTTACTGGTCTCCATAGATTTTATTGATTACTAATTGGGGGAACTTTTTCAAACATCAAGACAATTCATCTTTGGTGGTCATTATTGTGCTAAATAAATCTCTTGACCTGTATGTGTTAATTGTAATACACTGATATGATTAGGAGAAATTTGATGTTGATCACTCTTGGGGCTTTAAAAGGGTTTAATGATTATCTGTAGGTGGTGAAAAAAAGGCTTTCAACATTGTATTTCATATTTCTTCCTAATTTAGAACTTAACTTCAAGCTTTCAGTGAAACATTTTGACAGTGTTTTTGTGATTTGCACATTGTAAGCTTGAAAATTCTAATCACTAATTGTTGCCACAAATTTGATAACTTTCCAGCCCACATTATTTTTTCAAACACTTTTCTTAGTCTGTCATTCAATGAATCTTGGATTTACCAGTTCTAAACATACTAAAGAGTATGATAAAAAGGAACAGTGCTAAGGTATATTCTCCCCCCACACTTAGGTGCATAAATGGGCACTTATAGTGAGCTGTTAGTCAAGAGAATCTACCTAAGTGCTAGGGATGTATAATGCCCTGTGATGAACTATGATTTTGGACACATTTGTTGGAACACTTTCCCTGTCTGCCCCGTAATGTTGATAACAACAGCAACCTTTAGATCGGACTGCGAGTACAAGATTGAGTACAAGTACGACTTTGAATATTTTCAAACCTGTGATGTTTTCAGAGCTCGCACTCCTTCGGGTTGTTTACCAGTACAGAAGGTAGCTCCCAGAATAAGATCGGTATGTGACTTGAAAATGTAATGCTGGCAAACTGAGATTGAAAATTCGTACTCATTCTCAATCTCATACTGGTAGTCAAATCTTAAGATCCCAACTGCCTTAACTGCTGCACAACCAAAGTTGCTGCACTCAACATTGAGGGGAAGTGAGAGCCACAGATTCAGACAGGTGACTTGTGGCATTGAGAGAAGTGTTCCAACACAATGTGTCCAGAATTGTAGCATCCCGGAAAAGAGGAAGTAGCCATTAATGCTACAAGTCCCTTTATGCTACAGAAAGTGGATGTTAGCATTAAACCTAGACTTGCTTACAAGTCGAGCTCACAGAGCGCAAAGCGCAAAAGCGAGTGCGAAGCGCGAGAGCTCCACTGGGGTCTACTACCACCAAACCGGAAACGAGAAGCGAACGACTTTTAGAAAGTCTACATTAAACCTGACAGGGCTAATCATCTGGCTCACTTAATCTGTTGGCCTTTGAATAAATTATGGAAAAAATCCCAGGTATTTTGCCTGTGCTTTAAAGGGCTGGTAACAATAATATATCTCAATTTAACGGGAACTAAATTTAATTTATTTACTTGTGGAAATATCACAGTGTCATGAACACAAGGCACATTGTCCGTGTGAAGGATAATCTCGGAAGAAGATGGCAACGTTACATCCTGCCAGTTGTACGGATTGTACCAGTCTTGCACAGAGGCCACAAAATGGATATCTCCAGAATCTTTGAAAAAAAAACAAAAATAATACAGTGGAATTCCACCTTACAACCACCCTGATGATAATACCATGTTGTTATTATAATGATCCATTTCAATTTTCTTAGCCTGAAGGATAGCTTGAGGATTCGGTGCGTCCTAATAGTAAATACAGACTGAGGTATTTTTGCATTTACATGTAGGTTATGACTATGGGAAAAAAGTAGACCTTAATAAGACCTACTGGAATCAAAAAAGAAATATGTGGGTAACCATGTATTTTTCAGAGAAAATTAAGCAACCATAATTAAAAAAAAAGTTTCAAAATATAGATATTGTTTGGCATTTTCATTCCAAATTTCGCTTCCCCCGGTTTTCTTTCTGGATTCTGATAGCCCTTGCCAATATCTGTTTTTTTTTCCCACATAGTCATATTAACTGCCCAAAAAGCTGTTGTATTATCTAAATAGGCAAATTCCTTTTTCTTAAAAGAAACCCAAATATCTTAGACCAGACCTGAGATGCACAGAACATAAATTATGCGTAGTAACAAAAGGAGGCACCATCCTTAATATGCAATCATTTTCTTATCTGCACTGAAACCTCACCAATCTCACCACTGCATTAACATTACCATATTCTTTTGGCCCATTGTTAAAGGGGTTCCACTCTATCGTTACAGGCTTCTCATTAGTTAAGGGCCACAATTAACCCATTAATTGGGATTGCAGCGAGATACATGTAAGGAAATCTCAGCGGCCAAAAACGTGCCACGATCTCACTGCGATCCGCAGTGAGATCTCTGTGAGATCTCGAAGAAATTTTCACAAGGGTAACACCTGTTACAGCTTACCGCTAATATGCTTGATGGGTCCTTAGCATTATTGGTGAGCTGGGCTTCTTGTTGGTGTAATTTACTCACACAGAAGCAAGTTTGTCATGGGTGTGAAGTGAAGATCAAGGCAACTGGTGACTCACAACTTAGTGAAATCCCTTGTTTTGTGTAATATGTAGGTACTATGCCATCTGTAAGTTAGTACTCGCACTGAAATTCAAGCATGCCTTTTTTGACCTGTTTTGGTGTAAAATAGGGTATAGAGTTTGTCCATTTTAATCTAAAATGGGGCATATTTTGCATTTGGACCTGAAATAAAGTATAGACATTGTGCAATTTATTTTCTCTGAAAGTTTTGCCTAGTCATCTGCAATGGGCATAATTTGCACACACCGATCTGAAACAGGCATAGAATTTTGGCTTCCATTTTTGTCTGAAATACACTGTAGGGTATGTTTTGGCCCATTATTTTGAAATAGGATAATATGATTGTTGTCCATTCTGGTCTGAAAAAGGGCACATTTTGCCTACTACTCTAAAACAGGATAGAGTTGCACCTCGGTTACCCAAACTCAGTAGGACCACTCAGAAAACAGTCCGGATAACTAAGAATCCAAATAATCAAGAAGCATGAATATTTTCTTGAGATACATGTAACTCAAAACTGAATGAGCAATGGTCTTGCTTACTTTTAGAGAAAACTGACTAATATTCGCAGATGGTTAAATAGCTGCATGATTGACTACGACATTTCTGATGGTGTTTTCGCTGGGAAACTGATGAAGTAAACAAAGGCGTCTTCAACAAATTACAAGTTTTACTGCTCAATATCATTATGACTATCACTAACCAATGTTAATATTTAATTTAACCAAATTGATGCACCACATGAGAAAAGTTTCAGTTATCAAGGTGTGACTTTATTAGATTTTTGTCATTTTGGTAAGGTCTGGTACAGGGCACGACTTATATCGTTTGGTCTGGGGTTCTCGGCTGCACACTCCACCCCAGTATCTGTGGGGCACTGATAAGTGCATCAATGATATGCACTAAATTAAAGCTACATTCATTGTAAAATCTCAAGTTTGTAATTGCCTACCTTTGCAAAAATTTGTGTCACTGTGACTGTCCACTCCTTCACTAAAATGCAATTCAGCATCATCATAAAATATTACTTCTCCATTCTCTGGCAAGATCTGCAATAGATGATGTCATAAAAATACATCTGATTATTAAATTTAATACAGGTAGGCTAGCTGCCTGTATAGACTAACAGTGGTCAGCACCTAAACAATGAAAATCACACACATGTAAACCTGCTTGGTGCACGTACAGATAGTTATAAAATGTTGTTCAACTGCCCACAGGACTGTCCCCCCCCCCCCCCCCCCCACACACACACACACACGCACACATGAAGTTCTGGATCTCATTCTGACTGAAAGTTACCCCTTTATGTCCCTATAGTGACAAGCATCTAATTTCTCCTTAAAATAACACAATTTGATCAAACCTTACAGGTTTAAATAGCTGCATGATTGACTACAACATTTCTGATGGTGTTTTCGCTGGGGAACTGATGAAGTAAACAAAGGCGTCTTCAACAAATTACAAGTTTTACTGCTCAATATCATTACGACTATCACTAACCAATGTTTATATTTAATTTAAATAAATTGATGCACCACATGAGAAAATACCTTACAGGTTTTTATTCTTTAATGACCTTACAGATCATAAGAATAAAAGAAACTATCACCAAAGATAAAATCTCTTGATGTTTAAGTAGATTCTCCCAGCAAGTACCATAAGAATTATATGGAGAACAGTGAAGAGAATATGCGTGTTGATATTGGGGCTTAAAGGATTAAAGTAGTGCCACAATAAACCTAATAAATAACAGGCTGTCTGACAGAGAGTGCAAATAATGCAAAATTATGTGGCACCTTCAGGGCAAATCTATTCCCAGATGTGTGTTTAGATGTAAAACATCATGTACTTTATTGTACATAAAGTATAGCATTTGGCCCTGAATTAGCAGTATTTTAGGTGATGTATAATTACTATGTATTACTACTTGAGGTACAGTTTACTGACATAAATATGCAGAGATTTTACCCCATAACTTTAGTTTGTGATTCATGTTTTCTTTTCATGTTTTAGGCCAAATTTTCGGTCTTTATGACAAATGTAAGCATAGAGGTAAGTTAAAAGGAACTGGTAATTTCCAGTATTAATTTAAGTAATTTTATGATTAATCTGAGCTTCTATTTGTGTCATTTTTAAAGAAACATGTGACTGGATGTTATCTCAGGCCAACTATGTCAAATTGCACCATCACATAGCATATCAGAAGCCCAGAATTTTTAAACTAATACCACTTTTTTGAGACAGCAATTGTAACAAGTTTGTTTGCCTCCTATTTCCTTTACTTTCCACGTGAAGCAAAGGAAATAGGAGACGTCTGAATGAAGGCTAGTAGCAAAAATGCTAGTTTTAATACATCACCACCTATTTGCCTCTAAATATAAGGTTGTTCAAAGAAATTCAAATATCTTGGCTCCCCTTTTGTCCTCAGTATTCATGTGATTAAGACTATTCTATGATAACTCACCAAAGATTTAACAGTGTGGCTTCTTCTCAGTGATATTGCCAATGGCTTGTCCTGCTTTAACTTGGAAATTGCAAAAAATAAAAAAATGAATAACAAAAACAAATATTAACTGGAGAAGAACATCATCAGTTTAGATACCGATGCATATTTGTCTCTAGACATGATATTAAAATGAACCTTTGAATTACACCCGTTAAGAAATTGTTTCACAGCTTAATTCCCTGAGTGTCTTTCTTTTTTTTTTTAACTATGTACAAAAGCGCCAGGTTCTAGACCTTTGAGAGACACTTTTCATGATTGGAGGATTCAGTGTACATTAACGTTTTAAGGCCCAATAGCAATCAGCATCAAATTTCTCCTCATTATATCAGTGTCTTATAAGACATACAAGTCATAAGAGTTTAGCAAATGGTCACCTAAGATGAATTGTCTTGATGTTCATCAAACAAGTTCTCCCAATTGGTAATCAATAAAATCTATGGAGACCACTAAGGAGAATTATGTGTAATAATGTTGGGACTTGAAGGGTTAACACTGCAAAATTGCTTTCAGACAACCACTCCACTGAGACCGCCAACCAGGGTGGGGTGGCTTCCTCAGTATTCCACTTGCCATTTCATTGTGTTATTACAGTGTATTATACAAAACCACCCATTCTACAGTATACCATGTCAGGCCTTAATATGAGCCTATTTGTCACTCTTTGTAATAAGATACCATGGTTGTCTTGTTGCAATAGAGTACTAAAGTGTGACGTCACGGTGTCATGACGACCAAATTCTTGACTCTAAACAAAGTCACGCAAAGTTCGCCACGACGCCATTTTGGATATTGTCTTCACTTTTGTTCGTTTAAAACCCTTTGTTGTAGTTCACTGGCGATTGTTTAGACTAAAATAATACGTGGTTTTAGATCCAAACTTTGAGTTTCTTGCAAAACTTTTCCGTTCTACAAAAGAAATAACGCTGGACGCGACTGAATGCGTATGTTTTCGATCGATTCGTAGTCAGGGCAAGGGTCGCCATGGTACAGTGCTTTGCTCCGGATTGTAAGCATCAATCGGAATCCCATAACTGCAAGTTTTTCCTCTTTCCAAATAAAGAAAAGAACAAGGAGGAACACCGTCACTGGGTTCGTTTGTTGAGGTATGAAACAGTGTTGTTTAATACTACATTTTGATACGCGATTATATGCAGTGAATAAGCTTAATTTGTTGTGGTTATGAAATATACACGAAACTCTGGCTAAAGGTTTCAATGATTTCAGAGCCTTTCATATGACCGTTGAATTAAAACGGTAATATATGGCTTTTTAAATTTAAAAGGATCGAAGATGTGTTTTAGTTACTGGTGTAATGTAAATGTAAACACGAATGCAGGATTAGAAGCTAAGATATCAGTATAACTGCATGCAGAACTGTGTTGTGTTGCAGTCATTTGTGAGCAGTATAAAAAATATATAGTTTGTGAAGAAGTACATTTTTTATAAATATAACCTTGACACGAAACTTTATTTTAATTTTTCTCAGGAGAGCTGATAGAGAACCAAGCAAGTATTCAAAGGTGTGCAGCTGCCACTTTAGAGATGGATTGAAATAAGCAGGACCTGAGATCTTTGAATGAAATGCAAACAAACTGTTTCCTTCACAGGGAAACCCCCCTCAGAAGAAAAGGAAACTTAATGCAAAGCCTGATGAATCGGCAATCAGTGAAATGGCAGTTGTTACTAATTCTGAAAATATCTCAGATAAAATGCAAAATGGAAGCAATATCTCAAATGCTGAGCAAATAATACTGGAGGTTGAACTTGATTTGACAAAACAAGAGTCAGCTTTATTCTTATCAAGAAACTAAACATTACCAGAGGACACACTATTCCGTATCATGTTTGAGCTCAGAAGTCATCCGAATGGAAACAGGGCTGCCCACCAAAGAAGTGTTTGACATTGTAGTGGAGTATGCAGCAAATTTTAAAGAATCAATTTGTTATTATGCTGGGTGGAAAGTTGAATCTATATCGTTTGAAGATCAGATCTTCATTACACTCATGAAGTTACGTCAAAATTACACCAATCTGCACCTGGCTCAGCTTTTTTCTTGCAGTGTTGCAACAATATCAATCTAACATTGTCATAACATTCATTCATGTCCTCCATGGGCTACTGTTTGATGATCTCATGACAACAATCCCTTCCAGAGACAAAAACAAGTTGTGTTCACCATCATCATTTTCTACTTACTCAAGTTGCAGAATTGTTGTTGACCGTACTGACATTGAAGTTGCAACACCTAGCCTTATGAGTCAGCAAAATGCTACCTACTCAAGCTACCGAGGGATGAACTCATTTAAAGTTTTGACAGGAGTAGCACCAAATGGAGTGCTGACCTTTGTCAGCAGACTGTACCCTGGCTCCATCTCGGATAAGGAAATTGTCCAGCAGTCTGGTATTTTGAAGCATTTTGTTCCTGGAGATCTAATCTTAGCAGACAAGGGATTCCTCATTCAAGACATTGTTCCTAAGGGTGTTTCTGTGAACATACCACCCTTTCTTCAACACGGCAAATTTACTGAAAGTGAGGCAAAGGTTACTAAATCGATTGCCAAGTGCCGCATTCATGTTGAGAGGGCCAATGCTAGGCTCAAAGATTTCAAAATTCTCACTTTTGTACCCCCTTATTTGAGGTGTTACATGGACAAAGTATTTCAGTTATGTGCTGCTCTTGTGAACTTGCAGTTCCCTTTAATTAAGGAAGGGTGCGAAGGAACAGACTTTGACTGATCAAAGCTAATAATTATGCAAAATGCACTGAGTTTCATGTAAATAGTGAACATGTTTTTTTACTTATCTTTCAATGGGTGTTTATGAGGGATGTATTCACAAAACAGATAATAAGTTGTTTTGTTAGGGGCTTATTCACTCCCACTTTGAATTAAATAAAAAAAATAATTTGTTTTAAACTTTAATTTGTGGATGTAAATCTGAGTACTGTAGTTGAATTTGAAGATTATCGAAGGGAGCCTTAAGAGAATATTTTGGTTACATTTCAAAAACTTTATTTGGGCTTATATTTTTTTGTTATAATTTTGAAGAAGGGAGTGGGGTGGGAGAACAGTACTGTCACTGAAATATTTGTAATTGTCACACAAAAAATATGACAGCAAAACAAACAGGAAGCCATGCAATGCAGTTTTACCATATGTGGTAAAAATTTAATCTACAACTATGTCACAAACTTCAAAGATTTTTTTACCGATTTTATCTGTCTAGACTAACTGAAAGCCTAATTTGAATGGTGTTAACCCATATAAAATATGACCAAATAATAACTTACAATTTTTTCCTTGAATAGTTCAAAAGATCCCAGGGGGGGGGGATCCAAGGGATCCAAGTGACGGGGATGTGCGAAGGATATTTTTGGGGTCGAAATTTTCGATTCCAGAATTTTTTTGGGTAGGGGAATTTGGCAAGTATTTTTTTGGGTGACTTGATTTAAATAGGGGATTTTTTGGGATATTAAAATCAAACTAAAGTGCCTTGGCGCGGCCTTGGCAATTTAGGGGTAATTTGACTAGGGAGTTTTTTGTTTTTTGTTTTTGGTCCAGGGATTTTTTTGGGTAATGTCGGAAGATTTAGGGATTTTTTTGGGTCCTGAGTTTTGCCTCCATTCGATCATCCCCGTCACTTTGATCCCAGTGTACCCCCCCTGGACAAAAGATCCTATGTACAAGTGTGTCTTTTCTAAATGCCTGATATCAACAAGCAATTAACATCATTTTGTCATTTTAACCTTGTGTACAGCAAAACCTTCTGTAAAGACTAAACTTATGTACTTGTTGGTACACGTTACTGTCAAGTTGATAGCGACAATTTCAACAAAAATAATGTCATTACAGTTCACCTTCAACTATTTTTGGAAAGAGGTGATTAAGATAAAAATCTCTAAGTTGCTGAACTTTCTCAGCCCAAGAATTGTCCCGATAGATTTCTAAAACAACAAAATCCTTTAAAGTCCAAACTACAAAGTAACATTTCCTTCGTTTAGTGAAAAACATGTGGCCCTGTGTTTGGTGCCAGTACACGTGATCTTTTTTAAGTTGGATCATTCCATCCTTTTCTTCCAGGCAGAAGGAACTGTCTTTTACGGCCTCCGCAATTGTCAAATTTCTTTGAGTGTATGGACACTTTGCTTCTAAAACACTGTCATCTTCAACAAGGCCATCCGGGGAGGCACCAAGTATTCCCGACTCATCTAGCCACACTCCAGTCTCTGTCACCTGCAGGCCAGTTTTTAATGAAAACGCTTTCAGGGCTTCTGGCTCATTTGTTACCCCCCATTGTACAGCTTTTACTCTTGACAAGTTATAGTCACCAAGCAGGCGTTTAAGTAAAGAGGGTGTTACTCTCTTGGCATTCAAAACACATCCAAAATTACTGGCTGTAAGTCTACCCTTCCTGACCATTTGCCAGGAAGGATTGTCTCTTTGTCCAGTCGTAAGTTGGCCAACCTCTTTTATGGTTGCCCAGTCCACTTTAACTTTTTCCAGCAAATACTGACGCTGCCCTTGGATGTCTGTTTGCAGCAGAAATTCCTCAGAAAAAATGACCTCTTCAATGGTTGTGACAGGTAGGGGTTTGGACTGGTTCTGCGGTTCAGGGCTAATGAGCCAGTACAGTCCTGTGAACTTTCCGTATTTTTTAAGGCTTTGGTACAGTTTGTTACGATCCTCCGCTGTCGGTTCTCTTAGTAGAGCAGTGTACCCCGGTTTTGCTGGAGGAAACATTTCAGAAACTGGCGGGAGGAAGGTGTTTGTGGCCTTCCGTTTTCTCCACTGGCACTCTACGTCTGTTCTGCTAAGGTTGTAGATTCCATGTATAAATAACGCAGCAGCATGGCTACATTTGAATTTCCCTCTCGGGCAGTCGCAATCCGTCGATTTAATATTCTTCTCCTCATCAAGATAAACCTAAAATAACAAAAATCGTGGCTATCTTGGTGTTTGTTGCAACATAAAAAACTGATTTGATCACGTCTCTATGT
This sequence comes from Siderastrea siderea, assembly GCA_964030785.1. NCBI lineage: Eukaryota > Metazoa > Cnidaria > Anthozoa > Scleractinia > Rhizangiidae > Siderastrea > Siderastrea siderea. Next base: position 29,278,128 of record OZ034974.1, read on the forward strand.
CTAGCCAAGCAATGAAATATCGGTCAAATTTCACGAAACTACAGTTTCAAATCGAACGGAAAACAAAAAAACGGAGATCCTTTTACACTAAATACTTCAATCTAAATAATGATTAGCGTCAACTTAAGCCAAAGATACTTTATTGGCGTATGAAGGTAGAATAACATTGAAACGACAAGACGTAATTTCGAGTGACTACTTACCGTCACTTTATAGACGTTTTTCTTCATGCTTGCATGGACTTCACCACGAATTATGCCATCAGAATACGTAAAACTTTCCACATGATTCGACTTGTAGTGGTTTTCACCTCTCGTTAACGATTTTTGCTCATTTCCGAAGAAAGAAACTAGCGATGTTATCGACAGCGCCGCCATTACTGAAATCTGTGCGTTTGTTTAGAGTCAAGTTTTTTGGTTGCTGGGCAACGTGACATCAGCGCTTTAGAACTCTATTTCAATTGAAGTGCTGTCACTACCACTAACTTTTTGTCCATTCCACCCATGGGTGAGTGGGTGAGTAGGTTGGTTAATGTAGGTACATACATACATACTTTATTATAGCTCCCAAAGGGGCTCTTCCGCTATAAATACACAAATAATAATAAACTAATAACAAAAAATATATTATAGAAAATACTAATCTTCTCTAAAAAATATAAAATACTGCTAAGGTTGTTCTGCTAAGGTTGTAGATTCCATGTATAAATAACGTAGCAGCATGGCTACATTTGAATTTCCCTCTCGGGCAGTCGCAATCCGTCGATTTAATATTCTTCTCCTCATCAAGATAAACCTAAAATAACAAAAATCGTGGCTATCTTGGTGTTTGTTGCAACATAAAAAACTGATTTGATCACGTCTCTATGTCTAGCCAAGCAATGAAATATCGGTCAAATTTCACGAAACTACAGTTTCAAATCGAACGGAAAACAAAAAAACGGAGATCCTTTTACACTAAATACTTCAATCTAAATAATGATTAGCGTCAACTTAAGCCAAAGATACATTATTGGCGTATGAAGGTAGAATAACATTGAAACGACAAGACGTAATTTCGAGTGACTACTTACCGTCACTTTATAGACGTTTTTAATAAACTATTTAATAAATTCAACTGCCAAATCCTTCAAAAAATTTTTATTCTTTAGTTCACTAATTGAAATGAAACTTTTAGGTAGCCAACCCAACCTGATCACTTGGATTTGTTTCATGGTAGTCCTGTGTTCAAATCCTCAGCCATGCTTGTCAGTAGCCAACTGGTAAGCCTCCCAACAGCTGGGTTTTTGAAAATGTTTAATATGGTGCATTTATCATATTTCTTTCTCTTATTTACAGTGTCCCCACTTAGCACAGCAGTGCTAAATACTTTGACGCTTAAATAAAGCTGTTATTATTATTATTATTATTATTATTATTATTATTATTAAAAGTAATTACTAACAATGATTACCTTGTCCAGTTGCACATTATCACTGTCACATGGCAGTCTTCCTTTATCCCAGTTTGCTGGATTATCATAATTAGTATTAGGAAGCCATTTCTTGAAGACTGCTGAGCACTGGTGGCCTGGCCAAGAGGGGAAACAAAACTGTTCAATTTTATGTTTAACAAAATTCACTTATATGATACCTGTTTTTGGTACAACAGTAAAACCATATTTTCTACTTTTGCTGTTTGGACAACTAATCACTAGTAGAATGCTTAGGCAGACTTATATAGTTTATTTCATTTCATGGTTTACGTTCCAGTCAAATTTATATAACTCCCTACCCAGTCTGTTGCCCTTCACCTCCTTGTAAACAGGCCCACAAATGGTTACCTAAATGTTTGTTTACATACAAGCTTGTAAATGGAACATTATAGTGTTCTGGAAGTATTGCTGGATGTTTTCAAAATTCAGAATTGGACAACTAAAACCAGCTCAGACCTTTTGAGTTTTAAAAAACTCACGACAGACACCTGGGTGTAACAAAAACCCAGTCCCCTGCAAGTATCGGAGGTTTTTTGGGTGGGGAGAGGAAATTCAATAATGGATGCCAAAAAGTTGAAAATTTAATCCAGTAGTACACTCACACCTATTGAATGTGAGTGCTACCATAACAAACATTAAAACCAAATTTTCATCGAAATGGGCTGTTATTCCAAAAAATACTCCTCTGTAGGAGAAGCAAAACATATGTAAAATAAGTTTCAAATAAATGATTGGTGCCTGGCAGTCTGAGCAGAATTTTTTGTAAGTGTCAATAACATAGTGAATTTATAGGGCATTTAGTCTATTTGAGACAGTCCCGGCTGGATATCTTCGGAATAATGCTGTGAAATCTGGATATCTTCGGAACACTGCTAACTGCATGAAATTCAATCGTATACAAAAATGTAAACTGTTCAATAATGCAGAAAAGACCTCAAAATTCTGGTTTTTTGACAAGAGACTGAAAGCCGAATAACTAGATGAAATCAATCCTGATTTTAAGATACAAAAAATATATTAAAAAAAGTAAAAATAAAAATATAAACAATAAATGATATTAGATAAATCGTCGACATTTTATCCTCGACCCTCACCATATTACCCTCGACCCTTGACAAAAACCTAAACTCGTAAGTTATCCCTAGCTGAAGGTTAACAAGGGAAAAGCGGGGCCTGCCTGCTTTGAGGGTTACCCTATCTGCGTGATAGGGTTACTCTAGCCCTTTAGCAACCCCTAATAAGACAACAATGAACGGAAAAAAGGGAAGAGATTAAAGACCCTCCTACTACTAGGGTATCCTACCCTCCCTCCTACTAGTGCATCCTGAGTTACAACCAGTGACATAAGTCGTTGAAACACCCTCCCCTCCTACCCCTATTCAATGTTGCATGGTGTTGTGAGCACTTGTCTTCATCTATTTGGTTGAAACTATTTTACAACATTGTCTTTTGGGAGAGGGAGGGAGACACAATTGTACAGACAGTGTTTCATCAAAGTGACACTGATTGTATCGAACGGAAAAGACTTGAATTACGTGTCACGGCATACAGGTCTTTACACCCAAACTTACTTCTTGAAAATTGATAAGTATATATGGTTGGGAAAAGATGCTTGGTGTTTCAGACGGCTCTTAAGTTATCCAAAATGGAGAGAGGAGAAGCCAAACCTTTCGTTACGGCTAAAACACAGAACACCGGGATTGGCTACAGACCAAAATGTACCGGTGTAAGAGAGGACACGGAAATCATCCCCTACAGCTGTGTTAAATCATTTTGCTAGACGACCAAGCCTTGAGCCAGTAGAAAACGCTTGTTATTTGATGTGATGTGAACTGGCAAGAAAAGAAGAGTTTGAAAATTCTAAACTAAGATATGCACAGTGCCTAAATCAAACAGTATCACCGGCTTTAGACGGCTTGTAAAATTCCGGACTAAATGGAGGCGCCATATATAAACACCAATAGACACTAAAATCCGTCTCAAATTATTCCTAACGCTTTTTTCATTACAGCGCAGTGCCTTTTTTTACAACAGTCTCATATAAAATAAACAAACCGATTTATTTCTATTACGATCTGAATATAATAATCAAAGAGCTGAGGACATTTGCGGCGCGTGTTTACGGGTTACCAATGTAACCCGTCGAAATTTGATAATAGATGTAACCAGATAACTTTTTAGCAAGTCCACGGGTTACAGTGGTAACCCGATGTAAATTAAAAACCATTGTAAAAGAAACCACATACCTAGCTTCTTTCATATAGCACTACAGTTCCTTCAGAAAACTGTCCTTCTTGTGGGTATTTAAGTTTGCTTTGCTCAAAATATGCGCTTTTTTGCCGAAAAAAACTGCCCTGGAAGCACATGTGATGTAACGCGTTACGGTAACCTAAAAATTATTGTTGTCGACGCATTTTAACTGCGGAATACTTTTTAACGGGCCTACCATTCAAAGAGGGAATTCAGTGCATGTTCAGTGAAGATATCTCTAGGGATAGCGTAGGCAAAATAGGCCTCAACATATGACTTAATTTTAAGATACGTTTAGAAAAATCCCGCAATTTCATTATTATTTTCAAAGATATATGATACTTTTAAACCATATACAACCAGTGACATAAGTCGTTGAAACACCCTCCCCTCCTACCCCTATTCAATGTTGCATGGTGTTGTGAGCGCTTGTCTTCATCTATTTGGTTGAAACTATTTTACAACATTGTCTTGTGGGAGAGGGAGGGAGACACAATTGTACAGACAGTGTTTCATCAAAGTGACACTGATTGTAGCACTTGAAATAGGACCTTGAATGACGGTGGCATTTATGTCCCGAAGCTAAGAGGGCTTTTGCAAATCAAGAACAGAGGATTTTCTTTATGTAACATTAAGGTCCCGGGTATAGCAAGGATTGACACCCATTTTTCCAGTAAAAAAAGTCAAACCCGGCTTAATCGCTTCCCAAGGGGAGCGGAGAATTTCACTTCTTTTCAATATACTAAGTTACATCTGCAAACAGTTCAGTGCACCCATAATTTTCGACTATCATCTCATAAATAATTCAGAGGAAACTACCTGTCACCAGTATCTAAATTGTTCTTTGAATGCTGTATTCTTTCATTAAAACTTACCAAGCAGAAGAGAGATCAACATCCAAGAAAGGCAGACCTTCTTTTCAAAATTCATCGTGTTTATATTGGACTAGTCTATCTTTTCAAAACATGGCCGCCCCTGAGAGTAAGTTGCATTGTGGGAGCGTTTGGTGGGCGGGAACGAGGTGGAGGGGGGGCTGTGGGGGCAGTGGGCCCTTTTCAAGGTTCGCAATGTTCGAATTGATGGTTAGCCTGAAAATAAATGGTTCCCTGATTCCCTAGCACGTATAGCAAACGATCAACGCAAACCCTTTCAAACTGCCAAGGTTACGCCGTTTTGAGCGACAAGGACTACAAAACACAACGACTGTATACGTTAATTTTGATCTTAAGTGTACATATTCTTTGTAATAGATGCGAACCGTTCGGTATTTCCATACATTTGCTTTTTACATTTTTTGGTAATTTAATATTATTTTTCATACAAATGGAAACGCATTTTGTGTGGACTCCTTGTGCTTTAGCACCCATGAGAGTGAAAAAGTCGCTGTAAATTCCTATGTCAACGCGAATTTTCCCTGTCAATAAAACAACTGTGTCATCATATTTACGCACGATGCTAATTAAAGTTCGCTAAGATAGCAGCCAATAGAAGACCGATGTAATTTCAATAAAAGCGATAAAAGAGTAAAGACAGTAGATACGGCCTCCCTCGTTGATATGTACATAGTGTGCCTAAATTAGGTGCCTAGTCATTTTCAAAAGAAATCACTCGTGCGTTACATTAGGTCTATTTAGTTGCCCCGGGACAGTCAAGCCAGTTTTAAAAGAACGCCAGTCAAAATGTCAGCAGTTATTCAGTCAGGCAAAAGCAGCAAGGACTTACAATCGCAGCGCAGCTTTGTGGAACAACTTCGACGTGAACTAAAGGTTCAAAGAGTGAAACTATCGCAGTGCGCCAATGAACTGACACAGTACTGCGAACAACAAGGGAATGTCGACCCTCTCATTAGTCCGAAGGCCTCTCACGACAATCCGTTCCGTAACTCCGGGAGTAAATGCGTTCTATTTTGAAAACTGGTCCATCAAAGAGCTCTGTTATCGTTCATTTATGGATTCCTAAACTACCCTGGAACTGTTTGATAAGGCAGAGAGCAGAAAACTTATTTCTCAGCCATTAAATTTCGTCATGTTTGAAGTCTTCGCTTGAGATTTGACGGATGCCAAGTCTCTCTCGGACCTTTTATGAGCAGCTTTGCTTTTCAGTATCAAAGTCAAGCCTTGGACTGTGGTTCTAAATTTCCATTGCTTGAGAACATTATGATGTGTGACAATTCAGTGGATTTTTATGGAGCTCTTTATTATGCTGTGCAAGGTGGTTCTAAACTTTCATTGTGTGGAAAAATTCCGAATGTCCGACAGCTAAGGCGAAAGATAGCGAGTTGTGCACTTTCCTACAGCTTTGGAAAAAAGAGGTCTGCAACGTTTTCTAACTTGACTCAGTGCCCTTTGAGACAAACTCACGGTATAGGATCATGCCGATAAACGTTTGACTTCGTTCCTAATTAATGTATGCGATGCTCACTTCAAAGTTTGATTTAATTAAAACCATGGAGACTGCTAGTTTGACCATAAATACAACTTTCAACATCCTTTTTTCTTGTGCACTTCTGAAACTTTTGCACGACTTTTCAGCGCTATCCACCACGTTTTGATTACGAATTGCCAGTCTTCAAGAGCCAAAACAATTTGCTATACAATTTCTCCGCGCGCGTAGTTTCCAAAGAATGCGAGTTATGCGCAAAGGTTTGATCGAGAGGGAAACCCTCTTGGCTTTGTTTGCAGTCTGTCTTAGTAAATACACACAAAAAGACTACAACTTTTCCTTAGTAGTTTATTAATATTGCAAAGATATGTCAATACATCCACAGGCGGCCCAAGCTCACGATCTGGTAGCACGACGTAACTCTTACTCTTAAGTGGTATTCTCGATTTATGAACTTTCAGTATAGCAAATTCTCTTAGCTTTTCCGAATATTAGAATATAGCCATGAATATGGAAATAAACTTCACGTACCTCAACATGAAGTTGTCCTTGTGTCTTCTATGTAATTTAGGCGCAATTGGTGGCCATTTTTAAAAGCGAGTTTTTGGTTCGGTATTGTTCCGTGTGTTGTTTCACTACAAAAGACCCGAACAATACTAAACCAAAGACTCGTTTTTAAAAATGGCCACAAATTGCGCCTAAATTACACAGAAGACATGAAGACAACCCCATGTTGAAGTACTTGAAGATTATATCCATATATATGCTATATTTTAGCATTCTTAAAGGCTAAGAGAATTTGTCATAAGAAGTCTATAAATTGAGAATACTACTTACGGAAAATATTCACGTTCGCGCTATCAGATGGCGAGCTTGGTCCACCTGTGATTCATCCTCATCTTCAAGCATCTACCGTGTAAGACCCAGACTAGCCCGCGTAGCAGCCGTTTCCGTTTCCTTTCAGCCAAGCGGGAGAAGCGTCAGCCAAGTTGGATATGCGCGAGGGCATGGGGTGAAAAGGGGCAACCCCTCCCCCCGCCCCCCGTTTCTATTTTTTGCTTCTTTTCGCCCCATGCCCTGACGCGTATCCCGCTTGGCTCACGCTTCTCCCGCTTGGCCAAAAGGAAACAGAAACGACTGCTACGCAGGCTAGACCCAGACAGATAGGAACAACATTTAGATATACAACAGACAGAGACAACATTTCTAGTCAACATCGTTCAACATTGGAAGTGAATACTTTACATGAAATACTCATATATGTGCAAACTGCCGATGAAATAAGAAATGATGATGACCCTCGCAACATCATCAGTTGTTGAATTCAACATTTAACGCATGTTTGGCCCCCTTGTGGAATGGGGGAATGGTGTTGAATGAAATTTGATTGCCATTACATGTTGAATTCAAAGATGTTGAACGCTGTCGAATGGAAATGTTGCATTGGTGCGCGTGGCGTTGTGGGATAGGTGTACTGCAGCCGGTGGACGCGCTCCGCGTTTTGCATCCTCCCCACAACGCTCCGCGCTCCCTGTTTGCCGATACTAAACTGGAGCCTGGGGACGAGGCAGTTGCATCGGTTTGTCCGGGGCCTAACAGAAATTTCTGCGGGAGTTTAAGGTTGTGGACAAGCGATTTTTTGCGTTGTGCGGGAACTTATTTTTGCGATTGGGAAGACTCATTATTCTTGCTGGGGAATAATTTTTGTGATTTTCAGGAATTTGCTTCCAACTGAAACTATAACATTTTCGTTTTTACGTTGATTACATTCAGACGATCCTTTTCTGTAAAGGATTTAGCAGCCAAATACTTGTAGTACCCGTTAAAAGAAATTGTTCTGTGCAAGTTATTAATCTTAACTACTGATACCCTACATTGGCAATATATAAACCCGATGCTAGAATTGCGCCGGAGACCTAGAGCAATAGACGACCTATCAAAACTTGCATCGCGAGAACAGAAGGATGAAAGGCACTCTCTTCGCGAGGGTTTTTGCGCAACAACAAACACGATCAGATAACTAACATCTAATTTTAAAATACCTTATAAAACACCCAAAACCGTTTCCGAATAAGTAAATCCTAAAACAAAACATGGTCATCTTCCCTTGATTTCGCTATCATGATAACTGGACAACCATATGCATTCGAATGACGTTCTCACTGTTGAACGCTCCTCTCAATAAAACATACTATTTGCGCGCGCTACCTTACGCATTTCGAATGCATTACGAAACAAAGGCACAAACAAAAGGTTTTGTTATCCAGTGTTAAACACGGTTGGAAATCTTTTCAGTGTGTTTAACAGTGTTTCTTATAGCAGTAAAATGGCTACGGCAGAAGAATTCAACCAAGAAATCAGTCGGTTTGAACATCACTACGGGGAGAGCGAGGAAAACAATCACATGGACTGGGAAGCACAGGAAGTAAGGCAAACAGTGGAGACTGAAAACCAACGTTTTACGGTGATTTTCGGCGTGCTACAATCCAAGAGACAACGTTTAAAAATTACAAAGATCGTTCAAATAAGAGAAGAGACTGTCGTCGGAGTACGCCTGACCAGAATACTTTACATCGCTCAAAAAGGAAATCAATTCTTCGTTCACAAACAAACTGTTGCCGGCCTCATTCCTCGTAAACACAAACTTCTAACCGACTCTGAATTTTATTTAAATTTCAACGGGAGCCCATTCCACCTGCCTGAAGGATACAAATTTAAATACTATCAAAACGCGGTGGAATGCTGGGTCCATAACAACATTCTACAAGATCCGCATCAATTGCACATTCTAGTCAAGGCTAACTTCAAGAAGTTCGTCCGTGCTCTGGAGAGAATAAGAACAAGGTCAATCGAAAGAACAACGTGGATCTTCACAGAGGGCCAAAACGTTTCGCCTTTCGAATCATCGTCAGAAGAAGAGGATTCTGTTGATGACGAGAATTGTCAGGATGACGAGGATTGCGAAGACGGCGAGGATTGCGAGGGCGGCGAGGATTGCGAGGGCGGCGAGGATTTTGAGGGCGGCGAGGATTGTGAGGGCGGCGAGGATTCTGGGAACGAAATGGATTGGGAGGATGACGAGGGCTGTGAGGACACCAGGGATTCCGGTGAGGAGGATGAAGATGACAAAAAAGATGAAGAAAAAAGCACAGCAGAAGAAGATTATTACGCTGATGATGAAGAATCGTCACAACAAGATCCTGATGAGACTGACGATAATAGCTCTGTTGCTTTTGATGGTTTGGATTGGTTGTGTGATGAGAACAGGAATGTTTGTGGTAATGGTTTTGACGATGATGTTGAGAGAGTTTTTGAGGATGAGAATATGAAGGATGATTTTGGGGGTTGTGGAGATTGTAGCAGTCATTCTTTGGAAGTATATGATGGTTTTCGTTGTTTGTTCGGTGAAGGTAATGATGTTTGTGGTGATGAATATGACGATGTTAAGGACGGCTGTGGTGATTTGGGCCATGATAGTTCAGTTGGATGTGATGGGCTTAAGCTTTTGTATGACAGTGATAGTTTTGATGACGTTAACAATGGTGTTGAGACAGTTGAGAATGACGTTGCTGTTAAGGATGATGGCTGTAGTGATGCGAAGGATGGTGGTTTAGTTGGATGTGATGGATTTCTTTTATTGTATGGCGACGACAACGATGTTCGGGGTGATAGTCCTGTTGACGATAAGGAAAGTTGTGAGGCATGCGCAGTTAAAAATGACGTTGATATTAAGGATGATGGCTGTAGTGATTCGGAGGATGGTGGTTTAGTTGGATATGATGGATTTATTTTATTGTATGGCGACGATAAAGATGTTCAGGGTGATAGCTTTGATAACGATAGGAAAAGTTGTGAGGTGGTTGAGAACGACGTTGATTTCAAGGATGATAGTCGTGTTAATTTGGACGATGACGGTTTTGTAGCCTTTGATGGTTTTGATTATTTATATGATAAGGACAATGAAGTTTGTGGTGATGGATTTGAGGACGTTAAGAATAGTTTGGAGACTGAGAACCATTTTGACGTCAACGATAGCTTTGAAGATCGGGGCGATTTTCTCGGTGACAATGTTGATGGGTTTGATAGATTTGGTTGTTTTTCTGGTGAGGAGGACGATGTTTGCGGTGATGGTGTTGATCTCAGTGATGTTCAGCGTAGTTCGGAGGTTAAGAACGATTTTGATTTTGATGAACTGGAAAAGAAAAAAGAGGCAAGGGATATTTCTAAGGGCGGTGACTGCAGTCCTGTCAGCAAAGAAGTCAAAGAAAAAGAACACTATGATATGCACAAGGTAATCACGGAAAACACAACGAAAGGTGAAGGAAAGCTAAAGAAGCAGAAAGTAAAGAAAAGAAAAAATGTATTCACAGGGTGGATTTGCAGCAAGATTTTAAAAGTTTTTGTTAAAGATAAAGTTCTTTTGTAATTTTAATTTTTGATTTATTTTTACTTATTTATTTATTTATTTATTTATACAGCCAAAAATTTCTTAAAGTGGACAACTAAATGCATGCTTACAACTAAGTCATCCCTGGGTAAAGGTTAGAAACTTATTTTTGTTGATGCGCAATCTTGATTGAAATTTGCTTAATTTATGACGGATGGCGTTTTAGCTTTCCAATATCTCCTCTGCTTGTCTTCAGGTTTAAGCGACGGCCATAAGGCGTAAGTTTGATTCGGGTGCATTAACAAACGAATAATTATATACGAACATATGACAAAAAATTCAATACGGTCAATAAGTGGATGTTGTAATTATAAAGCGCTTACACTAAGCGCGTTTTCTCTGTTTGGTTAGCTTGTTTAAATTATACAGTCTCCTTGTAGAGTACACTTACAAAATGCTAAGTGATATTAAGGTAATCTCACGATGCCATTATTAATGTTGCATCAGTTGCATTTGGGCCAATGGATTTGTGCAATCTGTAGAAATTAAGATACCGTAATATTTACTCGACTAAGTAAGGCGACTTGACATCACCTAACCGGAGAAATCCTGCTGAAAACATCCAAAAGTCGAGGCGAATGAAGGAATTCTCTAACAACTATCTATTGTGTTTGGGTTAAGACACATTTCAGCTCAAAACGCAGTGCAAATGAAACAGTTTAATGAAAGATCTGGACTTCAATTAGAATTCTAAGAGAGACTGCAGGAAACAAACCCATGTTCATTATTGTCCTAGAGTCGGTTTCCAAGAATTCTGATTGGATAATGAAATTATCCCCGAATTCGGGTTCGATTATCCACACGCTTGCTAGCACAACGCACAAACACTACATGGTGGGCCTGTGGACAGCCGAACTCCCTGGGAATGTCCAGATAAATGAAAGGTTGCCACTCTTGCACAATCGCTGTGATGCCATGCCTATGTACATTTTTGTGTGTAGTGTCCTCCACAAGTTATATCAATTTATTAATTATTTAATTAATTAATTATTAATAAGTGATTTGTTCATCACAAGATTACCATTCAAAGATTTTTTTGACGCAGTTGTAAATGTTCGACGGTAGAAGCAGAAAGAATTCTGTCATATTTTTGTAGATTATTTGTAGATTTCTGCATATGTACTCCAATTTCCTGTGTAAAAAGACTATTATTAAAGCTACTTTCAAAAGCCGCCAAGTGAGTCTTTCCGTAGAAATATAGCATGATAAATTTTGCATTAACTGAAAAACTCGGAAAAAAGAATTCCGAGTTCCAGATGGGATTTAAACCCACGAATCTCCGAAATGTCAAGACCCACGAAATGTCAAGACCCACATTTCACCCTTGCTCACCATAGAGTCTCTAACTAGATCACGGAGGGTCGTGGGTTCAAATCCCATCTGGAACTCGGAATTCTTTTTTCCGAGTTTCTCAGTTAATGCAAAATTTATCATGCTATACTTTCAAAAGACAACTAAAACAGACATGCCTCTGGGTATGAAAAAAGTTCAAATTTTCCCAGGAGAACCTTTCGCTAGAAGTAAAAATGGAAAATCACTCTATGATGCACTGTAGAACGGGACACATTTTTTTTCTTGCGAAACGTTCATGAATTGTGTTTGAGTATGTTACAAAAAACATCAGGTTTACAAAACGTGCATTGTCTCATCCTCTCCCTGACTGTGACCTGACCTAGAAAGAATTCTTTAAAATTTTCTCGGTAGGTTCTAATCACATAATGGAAAAAATACTGCCCCAGAGGAAATAAATTAGAAAGAGTTCTCTGACTGACAGAAACATTTAGTTCGAATTTTTTATTTGAATGACCACTTGGACTATATATAACAAATTACAGTGAGAAAGAAAGATCTCATAAGAAGATAAAATTATTCACTCTGGTATGAGACGAAACTTTTGTCGCTTTGTCTATATGGCTGGAGTGAGAGTTCACTATACAAATACTTTAGAAACTAGAAATTATAATTCGCGAACGTACGCGTGGAAGCTTGACATACGGTTTTCGTGCGAGGTATCGTTATGGGCTTGCGGCGGTTTTTTACTTCTCTACTATCCGGCTGAGCATAAAGAGGTGATGTATTGTAGTCTTGTGCAAATCGCGAAAGACGAAAGACTTACTTGTGGAGAATTAGCTCAACCTACGTTGAAGTTAGCCTTAACCTGAAGTAAGGTACAAATACCAGGCAGGAAATGAACCGTTCACGGCTCCGTGTATTGTCTCATTTTAAAATTCAGCAACTTCCTGCAGGTGATGGTGTGAATATTGTACTGCAAATTGGTGCATTTGTCCCGAGTACTAACATGCATTTGTATCAAAAATTCACTTTTACAGGCAAAAATCAACGTTGGTAAACTCGAGCGACGTTTCGGTGTCGTCATGACGCCCTGATTCTCAAGTTGAAAAATAATTCGGATAAATTGCCAGGAATAGTAACTGAAGATTAACATAAATTCACTTTTAGTCTTTTCATTCAGAGCAGAGTTTTGGTTCCCAAAACTAAACTGTTCCTGAAAGTTAAGACTCCTTCCGAGTTTCCTCCTCCAGCAGTCGAGAGAGGCTGTAATTGTGCGTAGTCCACACAGAAGTACAAGCTAGGACCCAAGCTCCTCTCTCCACCTCTCTCGAGAGATTCTTGTGGTCACTGGTCTCTCGAAAGCCGTACCCACAATTCCATAGAGAAAAAGCTCCTACCCAGTCTCCTTTGCATGCTAAAGTTTCTTGACACGTTAATAAAGTTATTATTATTATTCTTCGTTCCTCCAGATAGAAGCTGGCTGAGGTGTAGTTGTCCCTCGGAAAATGGACCAGAATACAATCTGGCACCGGGGCTCCTCCACCATTTCTTTAGAGAGATTTGGTTGTAGTTGATCTATCGGAAACCTGACCTATGAGTAAATATCTTGAACCCAGGCTCATCTTTTTATCTCCCCAGAGACTCATGTTGCAGCTGGACTCTTGAAAACTGACCCAGAATTCCAGACAGTAAAATGTCCTTCCACTTGCCCCTCTCCAGGATAAACAGCACACGAATGAAAAATTACAACAGTTTCAACCACAGTAGATAATCATACCCCCGCCCCCGAAAAAAAAGGCTATGAAGTTGTAATTACGGATGCGATATTCGTTGCTGATTTTCTCTTCTACTGCCCCTCGAATATTCCCCACCTCTCGCAAATGCTTGATTTATTCACTTCGGGTTAATTGATCCCCTCTTTACCTAAAAATAACACCTAACAAGTTTATTTTTTGCGCACACTTGGTATTCACGTGCTGGTGAGCCTGATCAATAACGCGCGCTGTGTACGATAGAAATAAAGGATGACCCGATTAAGTGCTGAGATTCTGCCCGATAATACTAGTTACGAGCATTTTAACTAGTATTTCGATTTTGGAAATTTGAATGTCAGTTCACTTGCCTTAAACTTGAAAAACAAAACAAATCCAAAGGGATTATTGGCCAATGAAAAAATGTTTTCCATTGACGTGGTACATGAAAGTGTCCAATCAGGACTCTTTCACGTGACCAATGCAATACATGGCAGAGGATTAACCAATCAGGAACACTACTTTATACAGAACTGATAAAAAAACAAATTGAACGGACGTTATATAGCTATATGTAATACAGTGAACGACCAATCACCATTCTCCCACGTGACTAATGCCATATATGGCGTGCATTTGACCAATCGGGAACATTCTGTGCTTTTTAAACCCACGTACCATTGACGTCACACGCGCATGCAAACACCAATTGCCCACTGGAGGACACTTCTACGGACTTACCATTTACTTTTTATCATTTATTTGTTGCCACTTATCAAGAAAACGCTTTCGCTGAAAGTTCGTCCCTAACAAGTTCACCTTCATTGAACAAAGCCGAGTTGGACAAGCAGAACAATGAAGAAGGGTGCAATTTTCGTCGCGTTTTTCTTGTCATTTCTTGTTCTGTCGTTTTTCGTCCAGGAAAGCCATGAAATCACAGGAATTTTGATTCCTCGTCGTGTGCCTAGATGTCGTTTAAGGGGGAGACGACGCAGGACTCGTTCCTGTCGCCGTGGAAAAGGCAGTTCTCTGCTGCCGGTCTTTGTGCTCACCGAGGCGCAAATCGAAGAGCGAAACTTTTTGAGGTAGGCTCAAAACATTTGATAAATGTTTTATTCGAGTGTTTGTACTGGTAGTGAAAAAAAGGCATGATTTGATTTGTTACAATGAATTAAACGCGTGTGCGGTTGGTCATGTCTTTCGGGCCAAACGAAATAAAAACAAAAGGTGAAATCTTCAGTCTCTTCATACTGATCAGTATTGGCCATTCTAAGATTCCTTTAGCGTCGTTCTATTTTACTTCAACCAACGAACAAAACACCCAAAGAAGTCTATGCTTATGGAAACATTGCATTGAATTGTCGACCGCGTCGAGGGACTAATTGCCCGGCTTTTAAAATGGAAAGCAACAACGACATTGATTCGCAACTGGCAATTTTCCCAAGACCTGTTTGAAATGAAAAGAAGTGCGAAACAATGCTGAGTATCACATTGAAAATTTTTGCAATTAGAAACTTCAGTTCTCGTAACGCCCAGTTCGCAGTAAACTACACTTCGCATACATTTGGGCATACATATTAATTAGTGTAAATGTTAACAGTCTGTACGTTTTCAGGAAAACCGATTTCATCACAGTCCTTTTTCAATTCAGTCTTTAATCTAACCGTCTCAAGAAAACTCGTAAAAAATTGAATTTTAAAACAACCTGTTATTTTGCGTGTCTTATTTCTTTAACGTTACAATCATAAAAAACAAACAAAAAAAACAAAGAAACAAAAACAAAAACAAAGAAACTTCATTTTGACGGTGAAACTAAGGGGATGTTATCTGTGGCCGTAGAAACGTCTGTCAAAATGTCCCGACCTGGTCACTTGAAAATTAAACACATTGTTTGGCTGGGACTTCAACTGACGTCAATGCTAACCAACCAATGAAAATCTCCTTATTTAATTTCGCTTACAGCGCGGCAAGAAAAATTAGCAATCATGATTTTGGTTCGGCAAGTTATTAAATTAATTCTCAATCTCGGCTATAAGATCTCTACCTTTCTCATTTCTCCTGAGATTTTGCAGTATACCCTTTAGCTTTTAGGCGATTGTATATCAAAGAAAAATCAACTCACGACTGGTACTCAACAGAGAGAATTACATGATTTTTTTTTATTCCACACCTCAAGAGTACATGTTGCTTGTCAATGTTGTACTTGCTTAGAATACACTGAACACCGTTTGGTAGCTGCCCCGTTCCCAGGCTTCCTTCTTGTTTAATGACAGTGCGCGTGGAGTTGTGGGACAAATGCACTTCTGCGGGTGGGCATTTTTCCCACGACGCCCCACGCTCCTAGTTTTCCTTTGTTATATATACCAGCGCCTGCGACTGGGCAGGATTGGTAGCCATTGCTCATGTGCTGTCATCATAGATAAACTTTCAACGTATTTTCGGAGTAATCGCTGACGCTGATATTTGCTTGGATATTTTAATGACTGTCTTTTACGGAGATTGACGAAAAAGAATTATCCCCCCAAATTATAAAAGGTTTAACCTGTTATTCAAATAATAAAACGTTTGAAAGGACGGGATTAAAACTGCAGCTATAAAATATTATTTAATTCTTTCTTTTTCAAATGTAGCTCTGTTCCAGTTTGCACAAGTTTTGGCCGTGTGATCTGACTGCCGTGTACGGAAGTTTTCCTTCAAATTCTGATAACCTTTCTTCGTTTTTCATTTCAGGGAAATTGAAAAGTCCAAAAGTGGCGAAATTTGGACGGATTAAGCTCGAGGAAGCAAGCAAGAAGGCAAGCAAGCAAAGAAGAATTATTTCGCAATTATGTAACCGCTCCAGTCAAATTAAATTGTTTTTGCAAACTTATTCTTGTAAGGTTCAAGTGTCTTCTTGTCCTGCATCCGTTCTAGTATATTCGCAGAATGCCCAGGCAGAAAATTACAACGAATAAATAGCCTGTTAAGGCTCATTTTCAACAATTAAGCACATGCTAAAAATCCTGACCTGCAAATAGCCCTTATGCGTGTTTATGTCAGACTAGATCATTTCACCCGCAAGCCTCGCTCTCAGTCGACTCTCAGAGTAGAAACTTGTATATTTTACCACGAGCAAAACCCAGAAGCAGCAAAAAAGAAAAGAATATCTACGTGCAATGTGCCAGAGGATGAGAATAATCTAGTGAAAACGAGGCTTGGTGGTGAAATTTGGGCAAGTGACCAATAGAAATATTTAAGTTTAAACGCACGTGTACGATATTCCCTTAACATCGTGCCGATTTCACCCTTGGAATCTGCCCATGGGCTTCCGTGAATGTATATCCCCCAGAATAAACATAATCACTTACGGATAATAATTCAATTCTTATTTTAAAAAAAAATACTCAACGTACCTTCAGAATCGATGTCGATGTATGTACGGAATACATCGACACCTAAATAAAGTGATTTATTATTCCTTTATTTTATATTTTTTTATTTGATGCTAGTTTTGATTTCTGGACCATGCACCTGTCACGAAATTCCCCGAAGGGCCCTCAATAAAATTTTATACGGGGGTCGAGGGGGTGGAGGGGGCTTCACCGAAAGGCTCAAAGCCTTACCCTTTATTAGGTCTTAATATATTGATTTTTACCGAAATGGCATCCCTTTCCATATACCTAGAGCAAAATATTGCACCCCTTTTTAATACCCCGTGGATAAGCCAAAACAATAGAATTTCCTATAATCGCCACATTTCCCCCGGTCTTTCAGTCCTTCTGGCTCAGTTGCTCAAAGGCTCCAAGCTTTTATGTGTTTTGCGTTGTTATTTCTGCCAAAATATGAAACCCTTTTATACAATTAGCTTTAGCTGCCACCTCTTTCACTTTGCAGCGGATTTTGTGACCCTTTTCCTACCCTTGAGGCACCTTTGGGCGCGCGGGGGGGGGGGGGGGGAGGGGGGTCGTGGTTAGCGCGTTGGACTTCGGATCTGAAGGTCGGTGGTTCGACTCTCAGTCCCTGCTATCGTGTTGTTCCTTTACACAAGAAACTTTACCCCACATTGTCTCTCTCCACCCAGGTGTATAAATGGGTACTGGCGACATACTGCTGGGGGTAACCCTGCAATGGACTAGCATCCCATCCTGGGGGGAGTAACAATACTCTCAGTTGCTTCATGCTACAGAAACCGGGATAAGGTCCGGCCGTGTGGACCTCCTTGGCTCGTGTGCGACTTTACCTACCTGAGGCACCCCTTTCAAGCGGAGCCCCGTATTGCCTACCATAGGGAGTACCCCCAGGGACGAAATCAAACCCAATGAACTGCAATCCACTTTCATCCTTGTAATTCTGCATTTTATCACCCAAACTACTTGCTATTTTCAGTTACTCAGTTGTAGAATTTTTTCTGGAACCGAGGCTCTTCCTCCATCTCTCTAGAAAGATTTGTTTGTGGTTGATCTCTCGGCAACCTGACCTATGAGTAAATATCTCGAAACCAAGCTCATCTTTCTATCTCCCCAGAGACGCATGTTGCAGCTGGTCTCTTGAAAACTGACCCAGAATTCCCGGATGGACAGCACACGAATGGAAAACTACAACAGGTTGAAAATCATACCCCCCCCCCCCCCGCCAAAAAAATATCTATAATGAAGTTATAATTACGGATGCGATATTCCTCCCTAATTTTCCCTCCTAACACCCCTTGAATATTCCCCACATCTCGTATATATTTGATTTATTCACTTTAGGTAAGGCGTTCGAAAACTCAATTCTCACTTTGCCCAAAAATATTACTTAACAAGGTTATTTTTTGCGCACTGGTGGTGTGCACGTGCTGGTGAACCTGACCAATTGCAATCAGAGGCGTTTTAATTTTTAAAACTCAGGTCCTGTACGATAGAAATAATGGATGGCCCGAACAAGTGCTGCACGTCTGCCCGATAATACTACTAACGAGTACTTTAACTTGTACCGTAAATGCTCTAATTAGCGCCCAGCTTCAAATAAGCGCCCCCCTTCGAAGAAGCGCACCTCCTAACGCTAAAACTATTAAATAAGCGCCCCCCCACCCTCCCCCAAGAAAGTCAGCATTACGGTAGTGAATGTCGTACGATATACTTATAGGGTACTTTTAATGAATATGACATAACCGTACAGATGTTCTTTAAAGTCCTTTAAAGGTGCACCGGTTTTCTTCTCATTTCCTCGAGGGAAATATCCATGTGAGTGCATAAGCGCTTCACGTTCGTAAGTTCCTCGTGAAACTTTGCGCCCATCGCCGGCTTCTTGTTATTGCCTTGAAAGTTCCTGGAATTACGAGACCGTTTTCAAGCTTCCTGCCTCCAGGGACTTCAACCACCACCTGATTATCGAGGCCGAAAATTGAAAAACGAAATAAGCGCCCCCCTTCATAGAAGCGCCCCCTTCTCGCCTCAGAAAATTAAATAGGCGCCCCGGACGCTAATTCGAGCATTTACGGTATTTCGATTTTGGAAACTTGTATTTTAGTTCACTTGGCTCAAAAATGAAAAACTACACAATGAAACCAAAGCAATGCTAAGAACAGAGATCTGATCGTGGGATTATCGGCTGATGAAAAAATGTTTTCCATTGACGTTGGCACATGAGATCAATATGTCCAATCGGGACTCTTTCACGTGACCAATGCAATACATGGCAGAGGATTGACCAATCAGGAACACTACCTTATACAGAACTGATAGAAAAACAAATTGAACGGACGTTATATAGCTATATTTAATACACTGAACGACCAATCACCATTCCCCACGTGACTAATGCCATATATGGCGTGCATTTGACCAATCAGAAACATTCTGTGCTTTCTAAACCCACGTGCCATTGACGTCATACGTGCATGCAAACACCAATTGCCAATTGAAAGACACTTCTACGGACTTACCATTTACTTTTTATCATTTATTTGTTAGCCACTTTATCAAGAAAACGCTTTCGCTGAAAGTTCGTCCCTGACAAGTTCACCTTCACTGAACAAAGCTGAGTTGGACAAGCAGAGCAATGAAGAAGGGTGCAATTTTCGTCGCGGTTTTCTTGTCATTTCTTGTTCTGTCGTTTTTCGTCCAGGAAAGCTATGGAATTTTGGTTCCTCGTCATGTGTCTAGATGCCGTTTAAGAGGGAGACGACGCAGGACTCGTTCCTGTTGCCGTGGAAAAAGCAGGTCTCTGCTCCATGTCTTTGTGCTCAGCCAGGCGCAAATCGAAGAAAAAAACTTTCTGAGGTAGGGTCAAAATAGTTGATAAATGTGTTATTCGATTTTTTGAAAAGGGATGTATGTGTTTAAAATAGATAAAAAAAAAACGACCTTGTCAGATTTTTGGAGATTCGTTTTATTCTTTGGCGTTCCGAGGCAATTTCGCCAATACCGAATGCACGAAAATACCTGAACCGCTTCTATTTAACAGAAAAGAAAGTGAGAAAACCTCTACAATCAGCGTAGCGTTTGTTTGATTTGTTATACTGAATTAAATACCTGTACAGTTACTTAGTAGTTATGTCATTCTGGCCAAACGAAATTTTAAGAATGGTCAAATCTTCAGTCTCTTCAAACTGGTCAGTATTGGCCATTCCAGGATTCCTTTCAGTGTCGTCGTATTTTATTTCAACGAACGAACAAAATACTTAGTGAAGTCTTTGCTTGTGGAAATATTGCCCTGAACTGTCGACCCCGTCGAAACACAAATTGAAGTCAGTTTTACGATGGAAAGCAACAAGGGCATTGATTCGCAACTGGCAATTTTCCCAATGAAAATTGAATGCATTTTCAAAACACGAATAAGAACGGTTTGAAACGACAGGAAACAATGCTGAGTATCACAATGAAAATTTGGGCAATTAGAAACTACGGTTCTGTTACGTCTAGTTCGCAGTAAGCTACACTTCGCATTAAAAAACAACCAAACATACATTTGGGCAAACATATTAATTAGTGTAAATGTTAACTGGTAACGACAGTCTGTACGTTTTCAGGAAACCGATTTCATCACAGTCCCTTTTCAAGTTAGTCTTTTATCTAACGGTCTCAAGAAAACTCGTAAAAAAATTGAATCATAAAAAAAAAACAATTTTTGCGCGTCTAATTTCTTTGACGTTACAATCATTAAAAAAATCGAAGAAACTTAATTTTGACGGCGAAACTAAGGGAATGTTATTTCTGGCCGTAGAAAACGTCTGTCAAAACACCCCAACCTGATCACTTGAAATTAAACGCATTGATTGGCTGGGACTTCAATTGACGTCAATGCTAACCAACCAATGAAAATGCTAGCGTGCTGCGCCTTATTTCCTTTCGTTTAGAGCGCGGCAAAAAAAGTTAACAATCATGATTTTGGTTCGGCAATTCTATTGTGCAGCGTTCAACACGCTGCGAAAAATGAGCCGTCCTGTCATATGCTTAAGGGTGGTATGTCGCAAGTTATTAAATTAATTCTCGATCTCGGCTATTAGATCTCTATATTTCTCATTTCTTCTGGGATTCTGCAGTATATTCTTTAGCTTTTAGGCGCTTGTATATCTTAAAAAAAAGTCAACTCACGAATGATACTCAATTAACAGCGAGCATCACATGATTTTTTTATCTCACGCCTCAAGAGTACATGTTGCTTGTCAATGTTGTACTTGCTTAGAAAGGCACTGAACACCGTTTGGTAGCTGCCTTGTTCCCAGGGTTCCCTCCTTGTGTAATGGCGGTGCGCGTGGTGTTGTGGGACGAATACACTTCAGCCGGTGGGCATTTTTCCCACGACGCCCCGCGCTCCCAGTTTTCCTTTATTATATTTACCAGCGCCTGCGACTGGACAGGATTGGTAGCCATTGCTCATGTGCTGTCATTATGGATAAACTTTCAACGTACGTACTTTCGGAGTAATCGCTGACGCTGATATTTGCTTGGATATTTTAATGACTGTCTTTTACGGGGACAGACGTAAAAGAATTATCCCCCCCCATTTCCTGTTTTTTAAATATTTATTGTTTTAATTGAAGAACAAATACAATACAATACACTACTCTACCTACAACACAAAACAAAATAATTCAAGGTACTTGATACTTAGGGTGGATTCATTTGCAGCATACGCGTATTGCTGGTTTTCTTGTGACGTCATAAAATTCTAAAATCAAAACTCGCTAGGCCTGCTGAATTTTTATCGTCAACAGGTGTAAGATGACATAAAAAAATATATCTTTTTACGAGTTTCCAGCTTGGTAGCGTCCTTCGTTTTTAAACTAGAGCATTTTGAATTTTCGAGTTCTCCTCTGTACGTGACATCAAGATGGCGCCGTGACAAAGCTGTCTTGTTTGAAAAAAAAAGTCCTCTCCTTAGGATTTTTAGGAGTTTGAACATTTCAAGTATCAAGTGAGGTAATTACGTGAAAGTATACTAGCTCACGAGCGAAAAGTAATCGGTTACATAGCAAAAGTGAATTCCAGGTGTTTTCTTTGATATCCGGCCGCCATATTGGTGTACCACGGCGGTACACCAATATGGCGTCTCCACTCTGAGCTCTATAAATTTGGGTGGAACGGTTTGGCAAATAACTCAAGAACGATGTACCGCACAGACCTGAGACTTGGAGAAGTTGTTTTTAATCTTCGATACCATTTAAAATTCTTGGTTTCTTTTATTGAATGGTTTCGAATTTATTTTTGTATGACGTGACAGTGCAACCCGGCAAATAGCTGTCGCTTTGGCACGTGCGAATTTTCTATTGTTTTTTGGTCAAAAAACAAAAGCCGTACACTTATGCTACAAATGAATCCACCCTTGCATAAAATATTTCCTTTCATATTTACCGCCATTGATTTATTAATTAATCAATGTCTATTTAAAAAACGAAGAAGGGTAATTGAATTAATATTACATAACAGGAAGTATGGTATCGCTATTTAAGAAACTTAAAAGATTTAAAATAAAAAATGAAGATGTGTGCTCTCAATGTCGGTGCCCTGATTCACTGGAACATACCTGTTTGGATTGCCCAGTCAGTGTCAAATTTTACGAAGAAATTATATCATGGTTCAATCAAAAGAAAAAAACCAAGAAAACCTTGTCCAATGAGGAACTTCTATTTCAAAACTATGAGCTCCCTTCGTCCCTCCCTCCACACTCAAGGCGCGAACTTAATCTTCTCGTCCTCCTTGCCAAAAAATATGTCTATGCATGTAAATTTACCGACGCACGCCAGGATTATTCTCAGTTTAAATTTTATTTAATCGTGTAAAATGTAGTTCTGTTCCAGTTTGCACAAGTTTTAGCCTTGTAATCTGACTGCCATATACGGAAGTTTTCCTTCAAATCTGAAGACCTTTCTTCGTTTTTCATTTTAGGGAAATTGAAAAATTCGAGAATGTCGAGAACATTGACGAAATTTGGATTGATTAAGCTGAAGGAAGCAAGCAAGAAGGCAAGCAAGCAAAGAAGCATTATTTCGCAAATATGTAACCGCTCAGTTACGCGAGCTGCCCTTTATCAAAATTAAATTGCTTTTGCTTTTGTAACTTATTCTTGTACTTTTTAAGTGTCTTCTTGTGCTGCATCCGTTCTAGGACATTTGCAGAATGCCCAGACAGTAAATCACAATGAATAAATGGCCTACCAAAGCTCATTTTCAAGAATTTAGCGCATGCTAAAATTCCTGACCTGCAAATTAGATCAAATGGTGCGTGATTTAAGTTTAAACGCACGTGTGTGATATTCCCTTGACGTCGTGCCGATCTCGCCCTTAGAATCTGCCCATAGACCTCCACGAATGAATATAACCCAGAATAAACATGATCACTTACTGGTAATAATTCAATTCTTATTTTAAAAAATACTCAACGTGGCTTCAGAATCCTATTTTTGATTTATTGGACCATGCACCTGTCACCAAATTCCCGGGAGGGCCCTCAATAAAATTTTAGACAGGGGCTCCGCCCGGAGGCTCAAACCCTTGCCCTTTGATAGGTCTTAATATGTTGATTTTACCGAAATGGCATCCCTTTCCATATACCTAGAAAAATTGCAGCAATAAAATTTCCTATGATCGCCCTATTTTCCCCGGACGTTCTGTCCTTCCGGCTCCGTTGCTCAAAGGCTCCAAGCTTTTATGTGTTTCGTGTTGTTATTTCTGCCAAACTTTGGCACCTTTTTATACACTTAACTTTAGCCGCCATCTCTTTCACTTTGTAGCGGATTTTGTGACCCTTTCATGATTGTACTAAAATGGTGATTTTCCATACCGACGAGGCACCTTTGGGCGCGGGGTGTAGTGGTTAGCGCATTGGACTTCGGATCTGAAGGTCCGTGGTTCGACGCCCAGTCCCTGCCATCGTGTTGTTTCCTTAGACAAGAAAAAGTTTACCCACATTCGTCTCTCTCCACCCAGGTGTACAAATGGGTACTGGCGATATACTGCTGGGGATAACCCTGCAATGGAATAGCATCCAATCCAGGGGGGAGTAGCAATACTCTCAGTTGCTTCATGCTACAGAAACTGGGATAAGCACTGGCTGTGTGGGCCTCCTTGGCGCGTTTGTGACTTTACCTACCTAAGGCACCCCTTTCAAGCGGAGCCCCCGTTTTGCCCACTATAGCGAGTACCCCCCCGGGGGGACTAAATCAAACCCGATGAACTGCAACCCACTTTCATCCTTGTAATCCCGCATTTTATCACCCAAACTACTTCTTTTTTTAGTTGCTCAGTTGTAGAAGGTTGTTTTAGTTTACAGTTGAAGCTCTCCTTACGACCACTCTCGTAAGCGACCAGCTCCAGATACTAGTTAAAACCCTGTTTGAACTGTCACTTAAGCTCTGTAGTTAAAAGCTCTCGTCAGCGACCGTTCCCGTAAGCGACCGCGACCACTTAAATTGTGAACTACCGACTGGAATTTTCCTTTGGTTTTTAAAAATTCTCGTAAGCAGTCACGCAGTCAACACTTACATTAAAGAATGCACTTCTTAAAGTAACATGGAACATAAGAGCTAATGGTCTGTGACCTGTACATTTGCGAACTTCTTCTGTGATAGGCAATAATAAACTGTTTAATATTATGACTACAATACTATTAGTAACCAACAACGTAGCCCAAGATTTATGCAAAAAGCTCTCGTAAGCGACCACCCTCTGTTGTTCCATTACGTGGTTGCACACAAGAGCCCCTTCTCGTAAGCGACCAGCTCTAGTTGCGACCACTTTTCTGAACTCCCGAGGTGGTCGCTTACGAGAGCTTCGACTGTAGTTGTGTATTTGGTGACATTTTGCTTCATGACATGGAAATTAACCGAGCTGGCTTACAGCGGAGCGTGGGAGTTGAATCACAGGGAAAATGGAGTGGAACAATACAAGTTCGATACTGCTAATCTTCGCAGAAATTTCCGAGCCCCCTTAGGTTCCAAAAAAAAATCCCACGAAACTAGTGAAATAGCCGCGCATATTATGTGGAGAACAGTCCATTATAAAGTTGTATTATTGACTGAGATTCTTCACGATGTACAAACATTTTGTGGGCTGTTTTTGTGTCCTTAGGATCCTTTTCAAGGACAGCAACCTCGTTCCTACGGTCTATTGCAATCCAATATGGCGGCGTTCGCCCGAGTCGCCGCCATGGTGAATTGCGAACGACCATGGGAGCAAGGTTGCAAGGACAGGTGTTGGTGGTAAAAGACAGCTGTCTTTAGGCTTTAAAAAACAAGAAACAATACTGTGAAATACACATATCGTATTTCCTTTAGATAGCGCCTCCCTCCATTGAGCCAGGCCACGCCCTCCCTATTTTTAAAGCTGCTTGCTCGGTCTTAATATAAAAGCGGTTAGTTTCTAAAGATACTGTGGTGTTGCGTCGGTGGAGAAGTGAAACACAAAAAATTGGATTTATAAACTAAGTTGATAAAGTAAATTGGCCACCGTACTTAAAGAAATTCAAAAGCTGACACTTCGAGCGTAAGCCCTTCGTCCGAACGAGTTTTGTGCGTTGTCGGTCTGTGGACTGAACCTTTGACCGACTCTGCTGTTACTCAAAAATGTGCATATGTTGTGGCTAAAAAAGTATCCGTCATATAATACATGAAGAGTTGTGCTGACAGTGGATGATTAATTTTTCAATTTTTTTTTGCCTATAAGTCCCATTTTAAGTCCAATTTTGAGTCAAAAATAAAACTCACCTCACATTAAATCGAATTTAATAAAATGCATAAATTTGTAGTCGTTGGCATTTTTGGCATTGTGAATGCAAATTGAAAGAATAACGGCCAGAAAAGAAGATTGGAGTTAAAAAGTTTGGACTTCTTGACAAAAATCCATTTGAAAGGTTAAAATCATGAAAAAATTTATGGATCCTCGGACTACGAAACAATGATGGCATTTTCAGACTGCGTGACATCTTTAAGCCCCGATATCAACTTGCATTTTCTCCTGACTGTTCTCCGTATATTTCTCATGGTATTAGTTGCAAGAATTTGATCAGACATCAAGACGTTTCATCACCGTTGATCATTTCAGTTTATTGCTATGATCTGAAAGTTTCATCAAGCATTGATATTGCAAGGACAAGTGAGATTCTGGTCACTAGTGGGGCTTAAGGGGACAAAACAAGAAAGGCTACATCTGAAGAAAAACATAGCTTCCAGGTGAATTACCCCGTTATGAGTCTCCCAATACAATATTGTTGCTGCCTCTTCTAGCTTCAATAATGGGCTTTCGTCACTACTTATACCCTGTGTAAACAAATAACTGAAGGTTGCAGTTTAGGTATCCAGTTTGCTCCCCTTCAGTGATGAATCTTAAGTGCTTGTAAAACACTTTTAACCTCAAAGCTTCCACTTTCAATATCACAAAAAATTAGACACGCTCAGGCTCTGTGGAATAAATTTAATTTTCAGGGAGGGCAGGATTTTGAGAAGGGACCCCGGGAAACGCTTCGGTGTAATCAATTCCGAAGACCTTAGTCGACTCAAAATTCGTATTTGTACCGGAGAGATTTTCTCTGAAATGCCACCTCAAAAACAGAAACGAAAACTCTCATTTTAGATTGTTTTCAAGAGGTATCCGGCAATAGTTTTAAAGGTGTCAATATCAACGTTATCCAAGAAATGCAAATTTACATCGTTACTGAAAGAAATTAACAAAACAGTTCTTTAGCTGAAGTTATATTTCCCTTATAGAGGGAACGGGGTGAAACTCATGCTTTCGATAACCAGTTGTTCCAAGCCCATACTGGTGGTAAATATTCGTTATTAAAAATGGACCAGATATTGACTAAGTTTATGACATGATGTGGCACATTCAGAGGTTAAGGGGTGGTGTCACGATTTGTAAACCTTCTATTTCGCTCAAAAGGGCATTCCTCAAAAACATCCTTCTACCTTGCCAAATCAATATTTTGAGGTTTGGGCGTTTTGCCCATCCGCTGCTGTGAATAACCATGTTTAAGGTGAAACGAATTCTCTAAAATAACAAACTCTTTGAAGTATGTTACGACCAGAAAAGTTAGATGAGTACGAAAAACAACGAGGATTAACAAATACCACACGCTGAGTACTAGAATATGAGAGTCGAGGCCTAAAAGATAACGTATGCAACCGCCTTCTATTCTTAATAACGTAATGGAAAAGAAGTGGACTGAAAAAAAATCCCTAGACTAATAATTACCTTTTAAAAGGAGTCACGAGAAGGCGATTTCTACGTTTATGGATCAAAACTGCATAATTTAACCACCATTTCTCGTACACGAAATGCTCTAGTAGAGGACTAAGACTGGAATACACCGAGTGAAAAAATCCGAACGTAGCCAGGGTCGTTACCTTAAGTAATTTTACCGCGATTGTGAACGGTATCACGGTATTGTGCTTCTACAGGAAAGTCCTGCTCGGTTTTTTTTTCATTTGAATGGTCACACCTTACGATTTCGCTCACAAACTCAAAAGTTAGACCAATCTTGCACAGTATAATAAACAGTACCACAGGAAAGTGCTACTCATTAGCTTTCACATGAATGGTGACACTTTAGGATTTCATCCAAAGACCCAAAAGTCAGAACCATCTTGTACAGTATAATAAACAACACCACAGGAAAGTACTGCTCAGTAGCTTTCATTTGAATGGTCACAGTTTAGGATTTCACCCACAGACTCAAAAGTTAGAACTACCTTGTACAGCATAATAAACAGCACCACAGGAACGTACTGTTCAG
Source organism: Siderastrea siderea (assembly GCA_964030785.1). Classification (NCBI taxonomy): domain Eukaryota; kingdom Metazoa; phylum Cnidaria; class Anthozoa; order Scleractinia; family Rhizangiidae; genus Siderastrea; species Siderastrea siderea. Next base: position 29,305,916 of record OZ034974.1, read on the forward strand.
CAGCTTTCATTTGAATGGTCACACTTTAGGATTCGTCCGCAGACCCAAACGTTAGAACCACCTTGTACAGCATAATAAACAGCACCACAGGAAAGTACTGCTCAGTAGCTTTCACTTGAATGGTCACACTTTAGGATTTCATCCACAGACTCAAAAGTTAGAACCACCTTGTACAGCATAGTAAACAGCACCACAGGAAAGTACTGCTCAGTAGCTTTCATTTGAATGGTCAGTTGGGATTTCACCCAAACTAAAAAATTACAAAGCTTACCAGAATGGTTTCACCTCGGCTGTTAAAGCACTAAACTACATAAAATATTGCTTGTTGTATCACTTTCTTAAAATCCTAATGCTAGCTCTTGAGAAAGCCCATAAAGAGAATAATATAGCCGACAAGCATCTGTATTGCGGTATTGACCTTGTAATTAAAACGCGATATTATGCACATCGCAAAAAAGAATTTTCTAAGAACCTATTGTTTTTCTGATATTACTTATGTTAAATTTTTAGCTAAATATGCGTTATATAAGCAGGAATACAAGTTGAATTAACACAGAAATCTTTGCCAGAGCTCGCGAAGACTTAGGGTGAATTGGATCTAGGACTGTTACTATCCAGAATGGAACGCAGATTTCTACTAGGAAGTGCAATTTTCCTCGCATTAGTTTCCCTCTGTCAAAGTTCTCCTGCTGAGGACGAAAACGATGCAAACGCAATAAAAAGGACACCTCTGATGGAAAAACTTGGGATGGAGCTGTACAGGTAAATAAAACTCTTTAAAAGGATTGAAAATTAATTTAAATCTTCCAGGTAAATTTAAGGCATTCAACGGAACATTTTAATATCAAAGATCTGCTTAGACAGCCTTAATTCGTTTAGATATTTGGTTTGTACTTGAAGAAAACTGCAATAGTTTTTTTTTTCCATCGAAACTGTCACCTAACATAGGAAAAAGTACACTACGTTTTCCGAAGGATGAAAAAAATGTGTTCTTAGACATTTTATGTATGATTTGTTTTAGTAAAACTTCAATCCAAAGGCCTTGGTCGCATCAGATATTTTGTTTTACTTTAAAAAATTTTTACCTTTGAAATAAATGGAAGCTTGTAAAGGAAATCCGCAAGTAACCGTTCAAATGAAAGCTATTGGGAAGAACTTTTTTGTGTGAATTTTTGTTTTGTTTTTCTCAAAGTGGAAATTGAAAAAATCTCTCAGATTTGAGGCTAATCGTGATTTTTTTTTCGATGAAACACCAGGGATCCATTCTACAGCCCATATAAAAGGCGCTGTTACTGTGGGAATGGATATGGCGGGAAAATGCCGATGATGCCTTGGGGATTTCGTCCGCCGTTTCGACCGTGGGGATGGCCCGGAGCTGGTCACCGTCCCGCCCCGCGCCGCAAAGGAAATAATTCTTCGGATGAGGAAGAAGAATAGGTGAGATCACTAACAGCCAATGAAAAAGCTGGAAAGTCGTTTTTTATTCTGCGGTATCCCACATATCGTATTCACGGTAGTTTCCCGGCGTTCATCACGGTGTTGCATAGCTAGGTGTACGTAAATTCTTACTGGTAGACTGAGGTTTAAATGAATTGGAAATACCGCACAATATCTTCGTTCCTTCTTCTGGCAGAAGTATTCGGAGGTTTACGGCGTTCTTCGCACAAATAAAAAATTAAACGCAAACTAGCCTTTCCCAAAAGTCAAGCCCAAAAATTTTTTCTCGGGGAGCAAAAACAAACAAAAAAAATTTTCGAGCCCGAAGCACTAAAAAAAATTATAGGAGCGAAAATAAACCGGGTGCGAAACGGGAAAAATCAAACGCCAAGTAATCGCCGGGCCCTCTCGTCCAGCAAAGAGAAGCGAAGGACTTTGAAAAAGTCTCGTCGCAAATATGCGATTGACCTCCACACCAACTTGTGAGATTTCCCGAAAATCTAAGGAAGATAACAGGGAGGCTTCAGCAATCTTCAGGAATTTTTGTTAAAAATGATTATGCAAAAATTGAACCACTCGTGGGATATTTAGTATATATATTGGGTGAACTATACACGCATATAAATGCCCCCATTGAAGTGTGCGGTTTTTGGTCTGGATGTAGACTTTCACTGTTTTGACCTTTTTGATCGAATATTCAGAATGTCACACGCGTGGGAAAAAGAATAGATCTGAGTCGCTGGCAGGAATCGAACTCATGAACTTGACGATTCTTGGCGTACGGTTTTTTTACCGGTCTGACGGAGAACGTAGCGAGAAGTTGTGAACTGCTGATATATTTTAATTTTGAAATTCTGGTCTCAAGAAGGAATAGGTTTTAGATCTTTAGCAGAATGCAAAATTATGTTTGTCTGAAATGGTTAAAGAGATGCACAATCTCAGAACATTTCGCCGAATAAACATCCACGAATCAAAAACTTTTCTTCTCCCGAGTGAGCCGCTAATTTTCCTTTATCCAATCCCATAATGCCTCGCGCAACTTGCTGGATAAACCAATTCATTAAATTCTTAATTTCGCGGGTATTTTGAATTTCTAACTTTGTCATTGGTGCAGACATGCAAAAAAAAAAATACTGCATTTTAGCATTTAATAGAACAATTATTTCCCTTGCGCATGTTGAATATGAGTTGATTGTAACCGTTATTCATCACCTCATATCCAACGCACGTTCGTGGAATAACTGTTAACCCTTTCAGCCCTGATATTAAAACGCATATTCTCCTTACTCTTCTCTATACGTGTCTTATGGAACTAGTAAGGAGAATTTGTCTAAATATCAAGACAACTTTCCTTGGTGATCACTTTCTTTATTCTCGTCAATTGAATGTTTGAACAAGTATTGATAATGTGAAGAGAAACTTCATTTTCGTCACTGTTGGGGCTTAATTAAAGTAATTAGACTACCAGGTCGAAGAATTGTAATCGGAAAATAACGATATTTAGGTGGTGTTTACAGCAACAAAAAAATAAAAATAATATCACTTTCCAAGGACATAGCACGCAAACGTTGTCTATGATGTCTATCAGTGAGTGAACAATGGCGATTTAACCAATCAGATTCTCGTATTCGTAACAGACCACAGTGGATGACCACTAATATGAAATACATAATCTTGATTCGCAATACGTTTTTTTTCTCTTCTTGAAGGTGGAACGTGTGTGCGCATAAACGAAAATGGCTGAAGACAAGGACTACAGACACTGAAGAAGCATCGAAAAAGAGGATATGCTATGCTGGCGTGCGGGGAAATAAAAGTTATATTTTGCAAAGACCCATTGTGACATGATAAATTACGCCCAATATCTAACAGCATAATGCCCGGGGCAACTGAATGTTTAAGCTTTTAGCAGAGGACCGTCGCAATCTCATGGCTTCTCAATCCCGCAGTGTATATATATTTTCAGCAGTACGAGGTGACTAGTAATCAATCATCACTTACATGTAAATCCCAGTGACATTGGAACCCCCACCCCCTCCCCCTGGATGGGTTGCCAGTCCATCGCAGGCCAGGTTATCCCAACATTAGGGAGTACGAGATTGAGTCAGAGTACGATTTTCGAATTTCAAAGCAGTCATGTTCCAGCGGCTCTCCCTCCATCCTGCTGCTGACCAGAGGGACTGTTTCACACGCTTCTTTAAGCTGAGTTAAGGCAGGGTTTATCTGAACTTCGCCTAAAAAGTGATCTTTGTTTTTTTTTTTTGAAAACAGCAACTTTAACCATCAAAGTTAACATTAGGAAGCGTTTTGGGCGAGTATTTCCAATATTTTATTTTCATCTTTTCCAACAACACATAACAGGCGTCTCAATTTAGGAGGGCCTCGTGAGCAAAGGTGGTCTTTTCTGAAGTCTTTCGCTTCTCGTTTCTGGTCAAGGGCGGCTCCACGCTCGCCCGATTTTTTTGTGCCCTTTTCAGTTTCGCTCATAAGGAAAAAAATCATGAGCTCGACTTGGGCAAGTTTAGAGGAAAGCATGCCCACTAAGTTGAAAAGTCGTAGTCGTGCTCAATATCATTGTACTCCGATATCTAAACGTCCCCATTTTGTTGGGTATCTCAAATGGAACCATTCGGGTAAATACCGGCTTTACAAATACCTTAGATAGAACAATTTCTTTCCTTAAGCCCTGGCCGAACGGAGTCGCAGTGCACGGCTCCACTGACCACATACGTGCGATTACTTGTCTTCACTTTGCTGAGTCACAAATTTGCCTGCGCGCAGACTCACTAAGTGAGACAGCCAGAAGAATGGGGCGAAGGAAAGCTCTCCCAACCTCGTTCCCAGGACTTTTTCCCTTTTTTAAATTTGGGGAGGCGCCTCCCCAAATTTAAAAAAGGGAAAAAGTCCTGGGAACGAGGTTGAAGCTCTCCAGCTTGCTTCCCTCGCCGTTAGCAAATCGTGGTCCGCCGCCAAGATACTCGCTCTAATAACTCACTAAGTGAGCCTGCTCGCAGGCTATTTAACGATCGGCCCACCCAACGCAAGCCGACACAAGTTGATCTCAGTATTATGGCGTGCAAGGCTGCGGTGAAATGGCTTTATTGCATATTGCGCCTTACTTGCGTCTTCTTGCGAGTCCGGCGTTTTGGCCACGAGACACAAGACTGCCCATGTAGGTTCGCATTTCCAACCTTGCGTTGTTTTTTGGACTAAACTTGCCCAAATGAACCATTTCTGTTGAAAGAAGTAGTCGTTATCACCACGTACTTAGGTGGGAAGAAGAGAGACCCTGGGAACGAGTTGCCTCTCATGAGCTAAGGCCACGTTATTGCTCCCATCCAACAGTCAGAAATAAATTGCAATATCTTAGCTACTAAGTGCTTCTAAACAAAAATCTCATAGTGGTCACAACTAAGGACCAAAAGGAGGGAGTTTAGGACTGAACTACTGGTATTGCATGAGGCCGGGTTTTCGCGGAAAGACGCAACCTCGTTCCCAGCGTCTCATCTCTTCTTCCCAAAGAGAAAGGGTCCTGGGAACGAGGCTGGGGATGAGATTGCTATGTGACGTGGTGCATTTTTATGTCGTCACTCTTTAAGTGATGCGCTCAAGTGACAAAGTTCAGCGCAATCGCAAGTAAAATCTTCGAGCAAACAGTGTGCCGATGCCAGTTTTTCAAATCGATCCGATACTATAGATACTTACCGATATTTGGCGCTTTTCCAATATTCGATCTCGATGTCGATATTTCACAATTATTCACCGAAGTGGAGGTAAATAGTAGATACTATCCTGAGTTTGAGTAGCCAATCAGAGCAGGCGAAAAACAATATCCACTGGTTTGGCATATACTAATATGACTTAGGACAGGTGAAGGTTTGAAACTTGATCCAAGCGAAAATACAACCATTTATATAGAATACTTGAAGCTAACTGCACGTAAAATTTCAAAGTTGAGTAATTGCTTTCGCTGACAAAATGTCTTCTTTTCCCTCAAAGACAAAGAAGCAACTGAAAGAGTAATTTTAGATATAGGCGCAAAGAATCCCAAAATTTACAAGCCAGTAACTAACAAAGAGCCAAAGCTCAAAACAGGGGAAATTGTATTAAAAAAAAAGGAACGACTTCAAACAACTGCTCGGTAGCTTTCACACTTATGGTTTTTATCCACAGTGTCAAAAGTAACAATAAACTTGTACTGATGTCATAATAAAATACATAGAACCACGGGAAAGAACCGCTCAATGGCTTTCATTTGTCACACGTCAGAATTTCATCCACGTGATCAAAAGTTAGAACCACCTTATATTGCACCACAGGAAAGTATTGCCCAATAGCTTTCACTTGAATGGTCACAATAAACAGTACCAAGGGAAAGTACTGCTCAGTAGCTTTCATTTAAATGGTCACACTTTAGGATTTCATCCACAGACTCAAAAGTCAGAACCACATTGTACAGCGTGATAAACAGCACCTCAGGAAAGTACTGCTCAGTAGCTTTCATTTGAATGCTCACACTTTAGGATTTCATCCACAGACTCAAATGTTAGAACCACCTTGTTCGTGAAAGAACTGCTTAGCATCCTAGTTGGAATGGTCCCACGAAGTAATTAAATTTACAAACACAAATATAAAAAGCTTTTAGAAATAGGGTTGTTAGGCAATGATGTACAACTGCCAAAATATCACCATTGTGTACAATAAAGAGGCCCTTTTAGGGGGGCTACGAATGTCGCTAGTCTGAATTTCAAAACCCTTCGTTTCACGTATTGAGGAGGAAGCCATGTCCCTGTCGGTGTTTTACTATTGTATTTGCCCTTGTCTTTGCCGCTGTCGCAGTTTCAATCCATCTCTGTGTCGTTTGTCGCCATTTCGTCTGTCTTATGTCGCTGTTTCAAGGCCATGTCGCTTGTCGAAATTTACCCTAAAAGGGCCTCACTAAAAGGTTCAGTTTATCACGAAAATAAAAAGCAGTGAAATAAATACCGATAAACTCGTTCAACATCTAACTGCACTTGTTTCACTCAAGATGATACGATTGTTTATGGATAGAAACTAAAACTGGCCGTCTAAACAACAAAAGCCGGTCTTTTCTGCTGGCCTTTGGGTTTCCGAAACAAATTAGAAAAAAAAACCTTAAAAAAGAATGAAACCAATTAGCCAGGCAGGTGGCAGTTTTAGGTGACAGTGTTTTTGTAAAATTTTCATCATCTGTTTGAATTATTTTTTTTAAGTTTTGCCACATGAGATGTTTTGTGAATTTATGTTATGGGTTAAGGGTGTTTTTTCTTGAAAGTTCAATCGCGTGTTTCACCAGTGGAGAAAAGAACTTTAATGCGTGATACCCTTTCTTCAAATTCTTTATTTAAAAATGCTGAAAATTTGAAATGGACTGACTCGAAGCTTAGAAACGCAAATATTTTAAAACTGGGTGGTTAAATTGGCCTGCAATTTAAGAAAGAGCCTGAAACACAACTGAAAACGGACTACGCATGGAAAAAAAGCCGATTTCTAGCGTCATGTTATTTCATTTTAAACAGCAAACTAATAAAATATGTGTAAAGAGCTGTGGAAATTAATTGTAGTGAGCCGTATATAATATACTTCAGTACACAAAAATCCTAAGAGGTAATATTGCGTTTCTTTTCAAAAGCAGCTGCTTTACTTTGTATTCGCTCTACCAAAATTGCTGTTTAACTGTTTCCACTAATTATGTATATCGCTCCGCTTTCATCTTGAAAGTTTCTGCAAAATTTAAGACGATAAATTAGAATAACAGACTCAAAAGGCTGCTACACAGAGGAAAACATGGCTGTGTACAATTAAATTTACCATGAATGACAACTGCCTAGGAAATTAAAGGATAAAATTGTCTCCTTGGGTAATTTTGAAAATTAGGAAAAGTTTTTATTGTCATACTGAGATAAGTGACAGTTAAATTTCAAACAATAGACTTCCCCCCTTTAAGCGTATTATTGTTTTTCCTGTTTTTTTTTTTGTTCGCGTTCGCGAGGGCTCAAAGACTATGTAAGAGGCCGTAAATAATAACATAGTAACAACGGTTTATTTCACGCGTCTGAAACAAATGATTTAATGTTTATTTTAATTTTGATATTTCAATTTTTCTTATTTTCAACCCTAAAAATTTCAAGATTACAAATTCACAATAGATAAGCCCGTAGTTTAACAGGAAGTAATACAACGAGAGAGAGAAGAGAAACAAGTATGAAGCTAACTTAAATGAAAATTCTTCGGGAAGATTCGTTTGAATCTCTTAGCTTTGAACGAAAGCCTGCTTTCGGTCAACTTACAATAAACGGGATAAGAGCTTTTTTCCCGCTTATTGGCTTGATTCTCGGCGTCTGTTTTCAACATTCCTGTTTATGTTCAGTATTTATATCGAGGGTTCTTTCTTTCGCACTTTATGCCAACTTACAATATCTTCTCAATATCGGATTTTTTTATTGACACTGCAATAATTTCGAGTTATTGTGATTTCCGCTAGTACTACTTGATTGCCTTACACGAGTTTTTGTCCTTTTTTCCAGCCCGTTTAGCCTAGCTGAAACCCCAGCCCTTTTATCTCAAACTGGGCTGGAATTTTCACGGTCGGGGTTGAGACTTGAGTAACAATTGCAAGAAGGCCTTTACGGTGAATTGCCTCAAATTTTAGTCTTCAGTGAAATGCTCCGTATAAGCTTCTAGTTCTCGGTCCCCGCTTCGCCTTTGCGAAGCGATTTCCCTGGTTGTAAGGAATCACTTAAGACAAAACTGAACGAGCTCTGTGAAGAAACCGCCAAACACTTCTTGAGCAAACAAACCTCGGAGCACAACTTGGCAAATATTGTGTAAGCGTCACATTTCTAAAGCGCCGTGGAAAAAATGGGTTCGGGTGATTCGCGATAAACAGTGGATAGTATTTTCTTTGAGTGGACCGCATTGCGTTTAGCAAAAATCTTTTTGAAACCTTCCCAATAATTTGAGCTGCGAAATGCGTAAAGAATAGGGTTTAAACAAGAGCTTGAAGTCACAAGCAATTCAAACACTCGCAGTAATACTGAAAGGGTTTTCTGGTCTGATACGAGTTTGTTACGGTCTTGTAACGCGATGTATAAAACAAACGCACCATAAGGCATATAACAGATATAAAATGCTGCGGTAACGCTGATTAGGAGCTTCGCCAGTCGTTTTTTTGTCTGATGATCCGCAGTCCCAGAAGGCGCTCGCGAACATACAGTGTTCTTCAAAAATAAACCGTGAATGATTTGGAAATAACAGTATGCGAGAACTACAAATGGTACAAAACCGAGAAATATAACTGTGCAAACCACATGAACGTGAAGCAAAGAAGCGGTCTCTAAACTGAACGGACATACACATCGACCGTATTGTTCGCTGTACTTGTTTTGTGAAAAGTCAGGGAGGCTTGTTAGAATCGCCACCATCCAAATAAAGACGATAACGTATTTAACACGTTCAACGCTTAATCGTAGTTCGGTTTGCATTGGTTTCATCAAAGCGTGGTACCGCTCCGTGGCCATAATCGTTAACGTTAGCACAGAACTCGCGATTGCTACACTAATAATTGCATTGCCAGTGAAAATCCTGCAAATATAGTCGCCGGTTGTACCCGTTGGATGTATCGGGTAAAACGCGAAGCTGTAAGTTCTTGGACACCATAACAAGGTTATCACATCGCTAATGGCCAAGTTGACGAGAAGAAAATTTGTCGTCGTATGCATTGCTCTTGTTTTCCGAACCACGGTTATAACAAGACAGTTTCCGATCAAGCCAATGACCACTACAAATGTATACAGCACCGCAAAAACAACATCCACGGTTCCTACAGAATACTTGGTAAAATCCGGAGCGGTGTTCGTTTCGTTGACCGACATCTTTTTATGGTCTTGAGCTGGCTTACTTTGCGATCAGCGTGAGAGACTTTCCTTTTTCATAAACAGCGTTTCGCTTTCCCTTTTCGCTGGATCAATTCACAATCAAACCCGCGCTAAACATAAACTAACTTGACAGGTTTAAAACTGGCAGATATTATCTTCATTGTAGTTCCAAGACAGCTGTATTTAAAATGCAAGTTAAATAACGCAATCTTTCGCAACTGAATTATACAACACAAATTTATCGAATACTTCAAGTACAGCTTACAACCGCTTGCTATTGTCACGTGACTTAACCTCTCGCTGAATGGACTTTCGCAAGTTCAAAATCTCAAACGATCACCACAGAGTTATTTTCCTGTCAGCTATAGGAGAATTTGCTAATACATTAGTGAGACAATATTCCCAGTTATTGATTTTCGTAGTGACTCGCCTCTACTACTTGAAAGTATTGATTTTGTAAAGAGAAATTGTACATCGATCAATTCTGGGGGATTAAAGGGTTTGAAGAGCGCTTATACAGGTAAGGTAAGGAATGAGAAAGAAGTAACAGATCAAATTAGGAAAATCAGTTTAATTTAAAATCAAATTTGCCTAGAGCATTTGCTTAAAATTCCACAAGAGAAATTCAGGTTTAGCTTACAGATTCTAGTTCAAACTGAAAATTAGATCTAAATATTACCAACAAATTATAAGTTTAATAAGATCTCTATTGACAGCACTGAAACGCACCGAATCAGTTTTCAAACTGGGAATAGATACATTTGTTCCCTTAAAATCAATGTCTTTTAAGCCACGATCAATTATAACTCGAATAAAAACAACTGAAATATTTCTTCTTATACCAACAGGACAAAAAATACGTTTTGTTTTTAAAGAAAACACAATTAAGGTAGAATAACGTGAGAGGAAGTGACAATAATAAACGTTTTATGAACATTAAGGTTTCCTATTTGTCAAGAATGTGCTCTCGTCATTGATTCGATATATACTGATAGGTAAAAATACAAACGTGCGAAATTTCATATTCGTTGTTCAAACAATATCTCCCATCTGCACAAGCTGAGTTCACAGAAATACCTCTCGTTAACATGAAGACGGATGGAAACACTGTGTAAGCAAATCACGCACAAAATTGAAAACAAAAGACACATTAATCGAGGACTTTCATATTCAGAAATTACCACTCTGTTGTAGTTAGATTGCTAGTCGAAGCAAAGAATTGTACAGATAAACTGGTCTACGGCGAAAGCGAGTTCTGATTGCTTCCCTAAGCGATTTGAAAGTAGAGTTTTATTTTGTTTGGGAAGTGTTAATTTGTGTGCACTTTAATGGCGATCTGACAAGAATAACCAAGCATACGTAGCCAAGTAAAGCCAAAGAATAAGCTAACTGTGAGCTTCAACGCGCGATTGAATAAAAATTTAGCCTGTTCCAGGCGTTCAGATAGTGGAGCGCGAGCGAAAACTAAAGCGAGCGAAAGAGCGGGAAAAATACGAGGGCAGACTGGGGGAGAGGACGAGGGCTCCCCAGTCTCCCCTCGTTTTTTTTCCCGCTCTTTCGCTCGCTTTATTTTTCGCTCGCGCTCCACTAGCTGAACGCCTGGAACAGGCTAATAAAAATTCGGACAAAGCATTTTCAACGGTGACGTTTGTTTAAAATGAGGGAGATTTTTCGGGAAACTTGTATCAACAACTTCTACGTTTGATCAAAGCCACTCACGAACAATAGAATTTCATTCTAATGATTGCATTCCCCCAATCAGAAAAGCGAACGGTGAAGTTTCACCAGTAATTTTACTCACTGTAATTTCCGTGTGGAAATCTCACATGGCGTTCGGTACTTATTGGGAAACAAAGGCCTCTTTCTTAAATCGTATAGAGGCGTTTCTTAATTTCGAGTCTGTGTATGAAACCCTAAAAACCCTAAACTGCCACCATTTAAACGAAAGCTATACTGAACAGTGCTTTTCTACTTTGTTAAGGCCCCGCAAACGAGAAAACAATGTTGCAGACACATTGTTGAGGAAAACTGTTTCTTCAAATGTTTCCCCGTTTGCACATTTGTTATGGAAACATTTTTTGTTTCCGAGAAACAAAAAAATGTTTCTGATTTTTTTTCAGAAATATTTTGTTTCCGCAATGTTTCCGCGTTTGTGCGCCAAGGAAACAATGTTGACTAGATTCTGTTGTCGCCTAAGCTCTACTTAATTCCTAAATTGAGCAATGGCAAACGTTTGTTCCCAGTGAAATGTTTCTTGGTTACCCAGCAAGGAAACATTGTTTCCCAGTCGTTTGCGCCCCAAAGAAACATTCTGGGGAACATTGTTTCCGCAACAATGTTTCCTCGTTTGCGGGGGGGCCTTATAGACTGCGAGTAGTCTCTAATTTTGGCGATGGCGATTGTGGGGCGGACGAAATACACACGCGCGCGCGAAATTTCGAGGAGACGCGACGCGAAGGGATTTTCGGCGCACCCTTCGCGTCGCGTCTCCTCGATCTTTCGCGCGCGCGTGTGTATTTCGCCCGCGCCACAATCGCCATCGCCAAAATTAGAGACTACTCGCAGTCTAGGGGCCTTACTTCTTCGTTACTATGGTGATTTCTGATAGTCTGCGGAGGAAAAAAGTGTGGCCATTTAAATGAAAACTAGAGAAGTTCTTTCGCAATATCCATGGTACCTTTAACGCGTTACTGGTATCTATAACAAAATTCTCGATTGTGATTGGTTCTCCGCGCGCTTATTTGATACGTAATTGGAGGGTGATCACGTGGGTGTCCAATTACAGCTGTCCAACTTGAACTTTTTGTAACTGGATAGTTGTAACCGGACAACTACGCTGCGCGCGCGTCAACCACGCGCCCTGAAATGGATTCTTGTTATAGCTGTTTCTCCACTGCTTGCAAAACTGATAATTAAAAACATATCCCCGAAGGGCACGTAGATTTTCAAATCTCTCATTTTGTTATAGATACGATTAATTGGTAACTGGACTTCGTGTCGTACAATTTAGGGATAATCGTGCTCGTAATTTCAAATCGTCCTCGCGCTACGCGCTCAGCCGATTAAATACTCGCCCGATTATTTCCTGAATTGTACTCCACTCAGTCCAATTACCATTACTTATCATCCTAAACATTGTGGTTAGGCCTAGCTACAAAAGTCCGGATTTTTAGAGATTTGGAGGGATTTTTAGAGACTTTGGTCAATATTTTCCAAGGTTTTTTTTGTTTATTTGTTGCAAAAAAAGCTTGAAACTTGGAAAAGTTTCGTCAAAAGCGATCCTGAAGCCTTTGTTTGCAATGTTTTGATGCCCCCTCACAGCATCGGTCAGCAGTTTTACCCTTAATCCAGCACTCCTTGCTGTTAGTGAGTTCAAAATGGCGGGCTCACCAGAGCTTGTTGATGTGAAAGAGTAGCCAATGCCATCGAATTTTCACCACAGGTCACCTAGTGTTTTTAATATTAAAGGATTTTTTAGAGATTTTTAGGAGTTTTCATGGGATTTTTAGAGGTGAAACCGGAGATTTTTATAACTGACATTTTCGGATAAACTCCGGAAAGATTTTTAAGCCATTTTTCGGGATTTTTGTAGCTAGGCCTAATGGTGGTTCTAAATTTTGAGTCAGCGGGATGGGCAGTTCTTTCTCGTGGTACCGTTAACACGTTTGAACTGCTGTACATGGTAGTTTTAACTTTTAATTTATGATTTAAAAAGTGTGACTATTCAAATCAGAGATATTGAGCAGAGTTTCTTTTTTTATGTTGTGCAAGTTGGTTTTGACTTTCATGTCGGTGAATAGACATATGTTACCATGAAAACGAAAGGTATGTAGCCCAAATCTCCGTACTTTTAAGAACAGTTTGAAGACTCATCTTTTTAAGCACTATTTTAATCTATAGTTTTGTTTTATTATTTAGTACTTAGTATTTTAAAACTTTTATTGTGAAGCGCCTTAGAACTTTTGGATAAGGCGCTATAAAAATTATTATTATTATTATTATTACTATTATTATTATTATTATTATTATCATTGAGAACTGTCATGTAGTACTGTTATTTTTTGTTTTTGTCATTCGAAGTTGAAAATGAAGTGTTTTCAATTTCAAACGTTGACACTCGTGAAAGTAAAAAAAAAATCCTCGTTTATTCGTATCTTCGTAACGAACAACATTGGCTCATTACAATAAGCAAACACGATCCGGCGACAAACAACTGATAAGAAAAAACTTCCCGTGAAGTTTTCAATTCTTTAACGACTTTTTATCAGCTACAAAGAACGCCGCCGGAAGAACTGATAAAGAAGTGACTGCAAATGACTTTTACAGGAAATAAACCGACGTAATGACTTTGCGCCAAAAATTAAGATACCCTAGATTTATCACTGATTTGTTTATTTAGTAAAACTTTCCCGCCCAAACGATAAGACTCTTGCGTGATGTTGACGCTCGGTTCTGATTGGCTCAAAACTGAAAGAGTGTAGCGCTCACGTGTCTCAGCTACAAATTACCGTGAACGCCTTTTGTATTGCATCAGGTTCAACCGAGCTTTCCCGGACATTACCGAAGATTGCTTCCAAAGATGAACGAAGACTCTCGTTTGACGAAGTTTGACGAATGCAGAAAGAACACTGGAGGTTTTGGTACTAATACTCCCTAATATCTACACTCAAGAGTAGTTTTACCACCAATATAAAGATCAGCATGCAATCTTGTTTTTCGTATTTTAATTTTCATATTTACCACGATCCCCTGATTAAGCCCGCTTTCTCGAAATAAGCACACTTTAAGAGTCAAAAACTGAAATAACTACCAACCTCTCACGCACGAAAAAAATGAAGAAAGTGTGCATGAAGTAAAAGATGGTTGAACTTACTCCACGTTTACTTCCCTCAAGCCGGTTTATTGATGTTGAAAAGGCAAAAATAACAAGCACAGTTTTAAAGAAACAGCAACTGTATGTACATGCAAGTTAGCAAACAGAATTAAGGATGGTGCCTCCTTATAGAGGTATTTTTGCAAAGGCTATGACGATGGGAAAAAGTGGATCTCGGCAGGTGTTATTGGAATCCAAAAAGAAACATGTGGGTAACCACGCATTTTTCAGAGATAATTAAGCAACCATAATTCTAAAAAAGTGGTAAAATACAAAGAATGTATGGCAATTTCTTTCCAAATTTAAGCACAAATATCTCTGAAAAATGCGTGGTTACCCCCAATATTCTTGTTGGATTCTGTTAGCCCTTGCTAAGATCTGTCTTTTCAACATAGTCGCAAACCGCGCAAAAATATTGTTGTATTAGTGGGTAAATTCCTTAAGAAAACCGAATATCCCGAGATGCGCAGAACGTATGCGCAGTAACAAAAGGAAGCACCGTCCTTAATTTCACTTTTGACAGTAACATAATTTTAATTTCAAGTTTTTGCAACTAGTTTTTTTGCTTTCTTATCTTGTTACCTCTTACATGTAGTTGTTTTAACTAATTTTATTTTGATTTGAGATCAATCTTCTCAACATACTAACTTTTACGTTGAAGTCAGATTACTGTGTATATAACTATGATATTAAAAGGATAAAATAGAAGATCCATGTACAATGAAAAAATTTATTGACAAAAGGAACCCAAAGAAACAGTTTTGGGTCAAAATAAAGAGAGGTTTGAGATCACCATCGCCCAAACGTAACAGAGTCTTGTAGTTAGATTTTTAAAAGATTAATATAAATCTACTCTGAAAAATATTTTTTCCCAAAAGTTTGAAAATAATGGAAATAAGCCAATATGTAAAACGTCCACATACTCAGACAAGACTGCCACACTTCAAAGTGAAACACATTTCAACAAATTCCCTCACTTTTTACTGCCGCAAACCAATTTTCACTAACCATGCATGATGAGCCTTTTGGCAGTAAAGCCAGAATTCCACAAAAACAAACGAGTCGTCTGTAGATATTTTTTGAAGTAAAATTACCTTGCCAAAACTCAGCTGAAAACTAACATTATAAAACCCAGTGGCAAATCAAAATAAAGTCCCTGACTTGATGCAAAATTCCCAAACTTTTTCCCTAACCTTGAAAAATTATGTTTTTCCTGACTGTTTCATGGCCATGGCGACCCTAAAGGAGGGAGCCTACCATAGTTTAATTCTTTTATATAACACATGCAAAAAAGTTGCGCCCCCCCCAATAAAAAATTAAAAGGAAAATTTATGTACCGATATAAGTCCACATACTCATGCAATCACCTCCTGTATCCACAAGGCCACCATTTCAGCGACTTCCTCTGAAGATTCTAGAACAAATGCATGTTGAAACTTCCTTTGGCACAAATGTATTTCACCATCGGGAAACCTCTCTTTCATGTCTTGACAGTAGGAGACTGGGGCCCAGTGATCAGTAGATCCATAGTAGAAGATCAGTTTCTTTAAATGTTGTTCAATTACCTACATGTTAACAAGAAAGTGAATTCTCAAACTCATTCATAATTCATCAACAATTGCGGTCTTAATATTCTAAAGCTGAATAAGTAGCTTCTAATTTAATAAGAATATACATCAGACACTTTATGGGGTTTGTATCATTATGGGAACACAATTTTCAAAGTAGAGACATCTGTATATGGGTTTTTCTTGATTTTTGAAATTTGTACTTGGTAATTTTTTATCCAAATTTTCTTAAACTAGCTAAGGCTATTACAGTAAACCTCCATTAATCATTACTAAAACAGACTGCTTGAAACTGATTAGTTGATAGCAGCTGTGATTTGAGCATTAATTGGCCGGTGAACATGTCATGCCTACAAAGTAACTGGAGCCTGGACAGCATGTGCCATTTTGTGTGCTGTAATAGGAAGCTTGCACTTGAATGGGTTCTTTTTTTCATCAACATAAAAATAATTTGTTGCCTTTTCCTACATGAAAAAGTTTTACTTGTTACTATTTTCCTTGAATTTTGGATGTGATTAGTTGGTAACAGAACTTCATTTCTGTCTATAATAATTATTATTACATGTACACTGCGATTAAACAAAATACGACCCTGCAATGCAGCTGTCAGATTAATTGTTTAATCACTCATATGGCTACAGCTCCAATTGGATGATTTAGATCCTGTAGAATCCTATTAACGTCCTATTGGATCCTATAGGATCCTGCAGGATCTTGTTTAGGATCTTATAGCATCCTGTCTAAGATCCTACAGGATCCTGTTTAAGATCCTGTGGGATCCTATAAAATCTTGAGCAGGATCCCGAAAGATTTTACTGGAGCCTGAAAGATTTCACAGGATTGTGAGTAGGATCCTATAAAACATGGCTAGGAATGCTGCCATTTCGGATCCCGTGTAGGATCCCATGTGAACGTACAGGATCCTGCAGGATCTTATACATGTGTAGGATCCTTAAAAATCGTGTAGGAACCTGTGCAGGATTTCTACCAGGTTCACTAAATCCTATTACCATGACTAGGAGGCCTCCTATTAAGCCCCCCACCTTCATTTAAAGCTATGTGGCCAGATACCAAAGTCCTTATGCCCCAAGCACACCCACCTTCAATATATCATGGAGGTTTGACTGTAATTCTGATATATTTTTCATGTGAGAGGGACTATGTCCTTGAATTATTAATTGCTTGACCACTGACTGATTCATAATAATATTTTAATTCAGCCCTTAGCCCCTTTCTTCTAGCCTGCGTGCAGACGTCTCCTATTTTCTTCAAGTGGCATATGGGAAATAACAAACTGTTAACCATACCCTGGGTACTAGGGGTTTCCTTCACTCGCCTCTGTGGAGCATCGTTGGCCGGATGCCGATTAACAAGTGGTACAAGCTAAGCTTTGTGCATGTTCAAGTGCGTGAGGTAAGCCTCTGGCAACCAGGCCAGGGTATGTTAACCAAGGTTTAAGGTCATTCCCCTGTATTCCATTACGCATCCTTACTATTGATTTGTTGCATCATTAGCGCGTGCCCACAGTGTGTGCCCGTCCAGGGAGTAATAGGTTTCCTATGAGGCTAAGCTCACCAGAGAAAAGAATAGTTATTTACTCTTAAACAAGCATGGGGACCTATCTTTTTTTCCAAATATTTTTGACCTACCATTCATCCTCTTTTCATTCACAGTTAGAAAAAAACACATGTTCGAAAAAAAAATTATTTCTAGAAACGAGTAACTCAAGGAGATGAAATCACGACCTCGAGAACACGCACGTAATGAAGGTTTTAAGTCAATTTCATCTGACACTTTGAGCATCTGGCATAAAATGTCTAGTAAATTGTTCCTTGTTATCGATATTTTACATCTAGTCAGTGTTTCAAGATTTGCTTTAATCATGTGCTTCCTCTTCCTACGGAAAGTAGCGTAAACTGATGAAATAAACATGTGTTCATTAAGCAAACTTGCAAGGAGTTGTAGGGTAACTTGAGAAGGTGATAAATTGCAAATGGACATGGGGACCTGTTCTTTTTGTTTTATATTTCAAAACATTGCATGCTAGATAACAACTTGTGAAAGTTTGACAAAAATCGTATGTTAAATTTTATATCGGGGGAATGACCTTAACTGTTAATTTTCCTAATTTTCTGTTTCATTACTACACCTCGTAATCAGGGTGAACCACTTCTTTCATTTCATCCTGTGTCATTGTGAAACAGCCATTTATTGACTGTGGGGTAAGAAATCTCAACACTGTCTCTACTGAGCTCAACATCAGATTCTTTCTGTCACTTAACCACCACTGTACAAGAAACTGTTGGACAAACTTGGGTAAAATTGAAAAAACTGCAGCTGATCCTACAGCCAACCACTTGAAATATGTTACCATAGGTGTCACATATCTGCCACTTGGAGAAACTGCCATTCGTTCAATGGTTGGAAACAACAGGATTGCTTTGGTGACATCTGAAGCTCTGTGGCAAGTTTTGAGAAGATTCAGTACAACGTAAGCTCCTATTGAATGTCCAATGAGTAATATTTTGGAGTGCGGTGGGACATGCTCCTCTAGGAACTTCTTTTTGTGCGTGATTTGTTCTTTGAGGCCAAGTGGAAAGCTGTTGCCTTCTGTTTTTTCTTTATTGTGAGGTGAAGAATGTTTCAAATTTGAGTTTACAGGATAATCTTTAGTTGGTGAATGACCTAAAAGAGAATAACACAATAATACAATACAATAATATTATGTAGCGCTTATCCATTTGAGTGCTAAGACAAAGAGAAAGATCACTTTCAAATAATAAAAAGTTTACGCAGGGGCATTGTTAAATGCAAGAACAGAATGTACCAAAATGAACCAAATAACACTGCAATGAACCTAATGACTCTGAATGTACTGGAATGACACTGAAATGAAACACTGTGGGATGGTACAGAACAGATTTTGTCGATTTTGGTACCATTCTGTTTATTTCCAGTAGATGCCGTTGTCAGTTAGGTAAGTTTATTTCATTGGTGTTACGTAATGCCCCTTTCTCCACTGACAAAGTTTTCACTGCCAGCATTTTCAAGGAAATCTGACTGTAGACCACCATTGAAGTGACAGTATTACTCTATACTACATAAATTGCTCATTAATGCTTGCACTTCACAGGTGACATCTTCAATGATTTTGAATTATAGGTAATGTTCAGTTATGGTTTAACATTAGGTGCCAATTTTTAGTTCAGAAATTTGAGAGCTAGGTAAAGGGGAGGCTTATCATTTGTTGGATCAGTTTCCAAACAGGATGTGACAATTTAAAGAACAGATTGTACTGGTTCTTTAAATTGACATAATTATTCCAGCTACAACCTGACTAGACCAGCCAACTTCACAGTGAAAAGGCACTGCCACATTTCCAGTGAACCTATAAGTTCAGCCACTAAATATATTATTTATAGAGCTGGTATCTGGGTCATAAAATATGTCAGGTCATTTGTTCCCACCTGTCCACTAGAAGCAATTTATAAAATTCACTAGTCCAACCACATGTTGACTATTGTTCCACATTGGGATAAATGTCGCAAAACATTAAAGGACTAACTGCACTGCATGCAGTCTCGAGCCACCAGGGTGTTAACAGGTGTGAACTATGGCATCCAATCAACTGACATTTATTTTTTTCCAACTCACATTGTAAAACCCTTAATGCCAGATGCAAATAATTGAAATTAGCCTTAATGTTAAAACCTTTAATATACAATTTGCCCCCAATTTAAGTAATTCCTTTATAAAAATTTAAGAGTCCATAACAAATGTTATTATTTAAAAAATTCTGAAACTGATCTAGCACTTCCAAAGCTGCGATCTAATAGTCTTAAGCAAAGCTTTAAGTGGAGTGGTGCTATGTTATGGAACAACCTTCCCGAAGAGACTACATTGTAAAAGAGTGAAATCTGTCTGCTCTATCTGTTCCTGATTCTGAGTCATGCACTGACATACTTTATTTTTTTTATCTCCTACAAATCATTACACCCCACTTGAAAATCAGTGCACATTGTAGTGGCTAGCATAAACAAAATAAAAATCATGCACGGATGCAGTTGTGGGGGAATTGGGGGGGGGGGGGGTGGCATGGGAACAGGAACCCAGGAGAAAGTGTATAGGAAGTGAGAAAACAGAGGGAAAGAAGGGGATTCCCAAGGTTACAGGAAGCATAATATTCTGGGAAGGGAAGGGGGCGAATGCCAACAAAATTGAAATGAGGCAGAAACAGGGATAAGGGTACGCGACTGAAGGGGGAAGTTTGGACCTCCTATCCCCCCTCCCCTCCACAAGTTACAACTTGTTTCTCAGAATGTAGCCAAGTAGAAAGAGTTGCCAGTTACTAAGTGTAGCTATAACTGCAGATTAATCTGCACTCACTCCTTTTTGGGTAGGGAATTTGGAATTTTCTTGGGCTGTAAGCTTTGCCTTCAACTTTTATCTGATTTTCTTCTTCTGATTTTCTTCTGATACCAGTGATAGGAGACTAGTCTTAGATACAGCCTTACATACAGCACAGCAGAGTACAGTAGTGCTGAAAAGTACACATAACGTGTCAAGTTTCAACCTACCAGCATGTGCAATAGCGTACACCGGCCACTGCCCATGGAGGGAATTGAACAAAGTCGAGATAAAATCATCATAAAATTCCACCAAACCAGGATTTCCAGGAATTACAACAATGACGTGTTTGTGTATACTTCTTTCCGGTAAAATTTTTGATACAACCGTGGGCAAGCCATTTACAACAACAACTTCTTTGACAAGTCTTGTACAGCTACAGGCCGCCATCTTGGTTGACCGTGTAAAGAAAAACAGAGCCTGGGTTCTAGTCATTACCGCTGGACAAGAAGCAGTGGGCTCAATGTATTGCACGAGAATGGCCGGACAAATGGCCGGCGTTTTGCGTCAAGTGAAGGTAAGCTTCGATTTCACAAGTAAACGCTTCTTTCATGGTAAATGTAACTGATAGACCGACTTGAGTGATCAAGGAAGAGAGAGTGGACTAATTTCTGTTGTATTTCTCGTTTATTTACAGGCGATGATAGTTGTGGTTATCTAGCTCTCGCTAGCTACTGTCCGTCTCAAGAATGCATTCTATCTCCAGCAAGCTGTTCTACAGATCTGCGTTTACCTTGAGAAAATTATGGTTGCTAAATTCCCCTAGAAATGTCATGGTCATTCAGGTAATTGAATAAGATTACCTATTGTTATGATAACACGTTTGGTTACTCGTCAATATTGTCCGCCTGCTGGTGGCCTTCTGTAGGGTTACATAACGTAATGACGTATGCAACCGGACATTGTGAAAAGCTAAGAGAAATAAAGAGAATTTTTTGGTCCACACGGTAGCAAACAAAAGAAAGAGGTCTATTTTCATGTCCTTATAGGGATTTGTTATTAACTTTTCAAAAATTACTTAACCTAACTTAGAAAAATAATTAATGGTCTGGATGAAAAGCGACAGTCCAGATGAAAGCAAAAAAATCTGGACAACTTGGGCAGACTGTTTGCATGGCTTAATTCTTCTGGACCACGCATTTTGCAAGAAAATAGTATTGCAGTGCTGGTGATTTTCCTGTAACTCTAATCACCTTACTGATTAAGAGTCTACTTAGGCCATCCCCCTTTTTCCATTCATGTGCTGATCAATTTGAAAGTTCAACATCCACCCCCCCTCCCACGTGCAACCCCCCGGGCATTTGAACTTTTGAAGATTGGCTTGTTCAAATTCCCTCCCCTCAGGGCAAAAAAGCCGCTCAAATGCCCCACCAATTAGTACCGAACTAGCTCTCCTCAACGACAAATTTCGTCCCCGAACTAGCTCTCCTCAACGACAAATTTCGTCCCCTAGTATATTTAAGGACGTTCGCGCTAATTGTTTCTGCGCATCCTTACTGCGCACACAATTCACTGCCACGTCATGCATTGAGGGCGCGCGCTGTTGGAGAAATGTGGAGATATATAGCGTTAGTGGGCACTTTAGTATCTATGCACGGGTTTAACTCTCTTAAATGTTCGGTGACGCCATATTTTCTTTTGATAAATCACTTTCTCTGTCAATTATCTACATTGTGAGAAAAAATAAAGAAAATCTGTATTGTGGAAGTTTGATTTTTTTCAACTTTTCTGCCCTCGGGTCATCGAATAATGCTATTATTGTAGCTGCACGGTGTTCGCAAAAGTCCATCTTAGAGGATGAGTTTAACTAAAAGGATGACACCAGCTCACATTGTTTATTTGACAGACCCACTTAAATAAAATTTGACTAAGAAAGTGGGTCTACAGCGAATCATTTTTAATATTTTTCAACTAACAAGCACTGAGGCCGTGTCGAGTTGCGAGGGCCGATTTGTCAAGATTGGGGTAGTTTTCCACGCGCTTTATTTTGAAAACGAAGTCGGTGACCCCCCAATTTTTTTACATTTCTGACATAGGTAACTCATTATCTGACTGCAGCCAAAGTATGAAAAAAATCTGTATTGTAGAAGTTTTCGCGCGAACGTCCTTAAGGGAAAATTAAGAGACATAAATTTCGATTGACAAATAATTTAATTAGCGATATTCTGTTTTTACACACGGCCTCCTTGAAAAGCAGGTGTTTTCTTTTCATCTTTATTATTTTAGTTTCTTTTATCTTAGTTTTCAGATTAGTTAGGAAGTTAGTTTTTCCTATACTTTAATGTAAATGTATACCTGAAGGAAATACCGTGTTTAAATAAAGTTACTTTACCTTACCTTACCTTACACACCTTTCAGAGAGATATATGCCATATTGATACCTTCAAACTTCTTTAAAGACCCTTTTGAAAGAGTTATTCACTAACAAAGGTAAAATTCTATCTTGTGAATCCGTCAAACCCTGCAAAAACTGAAAAAGACGTTCGGGCGTATCATGTCAGAACAAGAGATAAATCCGATTCAAATTCCCCACCCTCCCAACTCAACGTTTAAATTCCCCCCTCCCCAGGTATGATGTACAGTCAAATGCCCGGGGCATGCCCAGGGGGGGGAATGTTGAAGTTTTGAATTGATTGGTGGATTACCATCGCTGATCAAGCCTTTTTTTGGCATTTCAAAAAACAAACAAACAAAAGATCATTTTGTGCAGTAAGCAATGTAGGTGAACCTCTTTTACCTGGAAAATAAACCAAGTAATGTTTATTAGCTGGACATCAGTTGTAGTGGAGCATCCTTGTGTCTCTTTGTTATTTTGCAAACTGTTATGACAACATCATCCTCCATGTTGATTCTGTAACCACCCCTTGTTTTTGTAGATGTCCTGGCTATGATGCTGGGAATCAGGCCTCCTAGCTCCATACTCCCACTCTCTGTTAAGGATTTTTTTCACTCCAACTGACTGACCCAAAATTTGGAAATAACAGTTACAATAGACAGAAAAAGGGGATGGCTATATACAATAACAAGAAATTCACTGCTGATCCAATATTGTACAATATTGTACCTTTGTCAACAGGCGCCAATGAGCTGCTTAGCCTGCAAACAGGTACAACTGTTCACTGGTGGACACGGCTCCACTGTTAAGTTGAGTAGATATACGCCTGTCAGTCCTGCTGTTCAGAGCACAAGGTTCCAATCAACAGCACAGGTAGAATTTT
Organism: Siderastrea siderea; assembly: GCA_964030785.1. Lineage (NCBI taxonomy): Eukaryota > Metazoa > Cnidaria > Anthozoa > Scleractinia > Rhizangiidae > Siderastrea > Siderastrea siderea. Next base: position 29,329,317 of record OZ034974.1, read on the forward strand.
CATTTATTAATACTTGAAAATTAATAATTAGTTATTAGTTATTCATAAGTTAAGGGGCTGGTTACATTAACCAGGCTGGTCCAGTCAAACAAACAGGCTACAGGCTTTGCTGTGGTTCTTACCCTGTCTGTTGACCACCAAAAAATTGACAAACTGAGGTGGTTTTAGGTTATCAAAAATCACTTGAGTGATAATGTGGGAAAATCTCAAGCTAGTTAGTCAGGATCCTTGGACAGCACTCTGTGAGTGGCCCCATGCACAAACTCTACCCTAAAGGACCTGGGGCTGCCCTTTGCCAGGCCTTAAACTTTAAACTTTGCCAGACCTTGAACTAATTGTGAAAAGTTGACCCTATATATACCAGGAGCTGAAGGCCATGCCTGCACAGATCTTAGAATCACTGCTCAGAACACAGAAGGTCCACCACCACAATAAGGTGATGCATCCTGGGTGACATACTGAGGGTGACAATGTAACCTACTGTACACAGGGTGACGTGCTCAGGGTGATGCACCCAGTGTAATGAGCTGACACACTTGGGTTACTGGTGTTCTGAACGTTCAAGTTTTTATTTTGTTATCCATGTCAGGGGTCAGAGAGCAGTGTTGATGCAATGGAGGAGAGTGGTGGAACCTTAACGGACAGATTCATCAGAGTTTTGCGAGTTGTTGCTGGACCACTGGTGAAGAGAACTGTAAGTGAAAAGCATGCCTGCCAACCGTCCCGATTTAATCACAATTGTCCTGATTTTTGAGTTTCAAAACCTAAAAATCAGGACATTCTGATCTTCGAGAGGAAAATAAATATGTTTTCTTTGGTAAAAATTTGGAACTGGGTTGTCAAAGATTGGCATTCTAAATACTATTGTTTTGTGCAATACATGTTGTGCTTGAGACCATTAAACAACACCTGAGAATTCTAATGCTAAAATAGTACAGTACAGGCAATATTATTTTTTTAAATATTAATGCAAAAGCGCCGGAGTATCCTGTACCCTGCTCAGTGCTGGCGACAGGGCACTACCCCAGGACTGGGGTGAGGGGGGTGGTCCCTATTTCTGATTTTATAAGGTTGGCAGGTATGGAAAAGAAGTCTTAACTTGTCATGAGGAAACGAACATAGTAACATTGTAACTCAATGAAGCACTGCTCTGTTAAAAGGAGCTACGTCACGGATTCAAGTTTGTCATTCGTAATCCGTCTTAATCTTCCTCAGTCGCAACCATCTTTGTTTAGTTTTGGTTTATTATTACTTCTTTGGTGTTTTTCTATCTTGGGAAACTATTATTTTGAGGTTTCCTTCAACGAGAAAATAATTTTGTCAGATCAGAAAAAATGAATGAAAGCGCCGTGACATAGTTCCTTTAATCAGAGCTCGAGTTGCTAGTCAAACTAGTAGGCACAATTCTGTTTAAGAAGTCCCTCTTTTGGATAGCAATAAACTTTGTGAAGTTGACGGTGAGGTACATCTTTTCCGCTAGGTTTTAATAGGCAGTGCAAGAACTATGTATGAGTGTTGTGTTGAAGGGATGAATTTTGAAGAATTCTTTGAAGGTATGCTGGCTCACACTACATAGTACATATGCAATGTATTTTTAGCAGTTCTGTGTGAAAGTAGCAGAAGAAGCTTGTTTCAAAGTTAATAAGTTGTGCAGGCTTTTGGTCAGTATATTAAAACCATTTCATGTCCACCTTTAATTTTTGCTGCTACACAGTGCTTTTTTCATCTGAAATCTTTTACATCTCACCACCTAATATTGTATTTGTTATGTAATATGCAAGTATACAGAATGAGAGTGGTGTTTTTTAGATAAGAATCATGTTTTTAAGATGAATGCTTTTACCTGTTTTAGTTTGAAACATATCAAATAAAGTGTACTTCATGCTCTTTACCGATAGCTTGTGAATTACCTGACACATTTCAGTCCTGGTTTGTCATCCTTCACCTACATATATGGTGAGTTGAGTTTTCAGTATTTATAGTTCACATTTACTTTGTGTATCACTTTAATCTTCGTTTGCCATATGTTTTAAAATGCTTTTCGTTATTTTGAAGGATGTGTTTGGTGCGACTGAAAACTGAGGGTAAGGATGGCCGCTACTTGTACAGGAAGCTTGTTGAAATGATGTGGCATGATGTGGAGGAGAGAATAAAGAATCTAGGGGTAGGCAGAACAGAAGAAGAACAAACTTTTCTTTTTAACAGTGTCTGTAGTTAGATTAGGTAAATAACTTATTGTAAAAAGCATTGAGACTTCCATATGTTGTAAAATGCATTTTTAAGCACCTTGTTATTATTATTATAAATAACTTTTCCTCAACTTTTAATATGAAATTCAAGCAGCAACCTCCTTATTGAGCAAGGGATGGCTCAGTGGTGAGAGCATTTGCCCTCCACCAGTGTGGTCCGGGTTCAATTCCCGGTCCCGGTGTCATATGTCGGTTGAGTTTGTGTTGGTTCTCGTCCTTGCTCCGAGGGTTTTTCTCCGGGTTCTCCAGTTTTCCTCCCTCCACAAAAACCAACATTTCCAAATTCGACCTGGAATCAGTGGACAAAGAGCCCGGGGGGGGGGGGGGGGACTCCCATATGAAAGTGACGGGGATGCTCGTCGGAAAATTAGAATTGACACCCTAAAGGAGACCAATCTGGGCGTGGCTCCGGCTTTCTTTAACCCCTAAGGGAGACCATGCAAAAACAGACAACTAAATAAGAGCTATAGAGATGTTAATTGCGCTAAAGATGTTGCAATCGAATGCTGTCTTCTATGAGCAAATTTTAACAACGGCGATTTCTGTGCTGCTCTAGACCACTAACACAGTATAATATAGATATTTCTTCACACACAACCCTAAGCGATACCTGTGTGGGTAAAAATATTGGCTTTCCGTCCTCAACACCCTAAGTGAGACCAAAATCTGCAATTTACAACCCTAAGCGAGATGACGAGCATCCTCGTCACTTTCATATGGGAGTCCCCCCCCCCCCCCGGGACAAAGAGCCACTCTGTGGAGATGCCACTGCAAATTCCAATTCCAATTTCCAATTTCCAGTTCCAAATACGAAGACAGATCAGCTCCAATAAGCCATTTTACGCCGGAGTTGGTGTAGGCCTCCTTCTCAAAGCAAGTCCTGGCCCAAAACTATTCAATGGACATGCAGTGTATGAATATGAATTTATGTGCAGGTGAATGAAAAAACTCTATTCGTGTGAAATAATCTGCACCAGGCCTTGGCTTGAAAAGGAACCTAAATACAACTTGAAAACCTTCTATACACAGGGTGCGATCCACCAGTTCTGGGCTATCACACGGCAATTTCTCTGCAGAAATGCATGTAAAACGGTTAAGGAGATACGTGCAAGAACTTGTTCTTGTCCTTATGTGAATGTAGGTCACAAAATTATTAAACTGCAACTTTATTTTCAGACCATCGACTCGACTGTTGTGAGAGATAACTTGCGCGTGTTGCTGAAACAGTTTTATGGTCTTACAATCGCTTTAGATGAGGTGAGGATCTGCATAATAAAATTTTGCTTATATAACGCGTGCGCTGATTGGTTGCTTTGCCGTTCTGTATGAGGTTATATAAACTAGGGCATGACGTCAGGTAACTTTTGTTTGGTTTTATTTCGTAAAAGAAACAAAAAATGGCCGTTCGTGCTGACATAACCTGTTGCAAACACACGAGAGAGTTTGAAAGGATGGTTAAGTTTTTGTGTACTTGATCCACAGGCAAGGGTATACATAAGTACTTTAGAATTCTTGGAACTCCCTCAATTTTTTTACGCACGCACGCGCCATTTTCTTTTTCTGAAGTTAGGATCGATCACGGTGAACCTTAAAGGACGCAGGCAATTTTTAGGGCTATTTTGGCTGCGATTAAACGGCGATTTTATTGCATGTTGAAATTTATTGCAGTGGTAGAGGGCTTGAGATCCCAGCATAAAAGGTGCCTTTAGGGACCCGCAAGGGCACTTTGGCGTGGTTTACGCTGTCATCTCATGCGCACGTTTCTTCGTCATAGTATAACATTATAAAATCGCTTCGAAATTGCAGTGAAACCGCCGGTATTTCAAACAGAGCTGTGACTTGAAATTGTACAGGGGCTATGACAAACTGCCCTCACCCCCCCCCCCCCCCCCAAAAAAAAGAGACTATGCTTCAAGTGTATTAACTGAAATAACAAATCTGTTATTCAAATTGCAAATCTCAGTTCGTTTGCAGGTTCTGTTCTTACTTTATTTCTGAATTTGATAATTTTCCTTTCACAGGGCCTGTTGTGTGACGACACTGTCTTGGCCACAGCGTTATGGAGGTCAGGCTTGTTTTCTCGTTATACGTTATACAAAACTGCCAGTCTCAGACCAACATCGTGTAAACATCGACAACATCGACAACATCGAACCAACACGGAGGGGTTGTGGTTGTTTTCTCTTCTTCTATAAAATCTCCAAGAACTTAAACCAACTTCAAATCAACATGGCGTTTTTTCTTTTCAAATCGTGGAATTTGTCCAACCCTTTTCAATCCCAGAGTCAGTTATAGAGACATTAAGGTGGTTCTGAGTTTTGAGTATGCGGATGAAATCCTTGTTTCATGATGCGACCATATGAAACCTCGTCAGTAGTACTTTCAAATGGTACTGTTTATATCTAGGTGTACTACAAAATGAAATTTGGGATTTGACTTGAATTTTGATTTTAAGCACGCTTGGGAGTGAAAAGGTTAATGTGAGCGAACTATCCAGGAGTTGAATTTGTTGGGACGGCATTCACGTTCAGATAAAAAAAAAAAAAGAAAATTCACCTTCGCGTGTTTGCATTGTTGTTATGTAGAGGATGGCAAAGAAATGGACCAAAATGTATAACGCATGGCAGAGTCATTGTTTTTTTTTTGTTTTTTTAATTAATCCTTTTGTTTAGCGACACCATAGACTGCGAGTAGTCTTTAATTTTGGCGATGGCGATTGTGACGCGGGCGAAATGCACACGCACTAATTTTTGGCGCTCCCCTCGCGTGGTGTCTCCTCGAAATTTCCCGCTCGTGTGTGTATTTCGCTGCCCCACAATCGCCATCGCCATGATTAGAGACTACTCTCAGTATTCTGATGCCACTGTACCGTCGTGTTTGTTTTAGGTCCCGAAATACTCCTAACTCAGCGGGCCTCCAAATTTCATCAAAAGCCTGAGAAAAGCCTAATTTAGTTGTTCTGTTGTAGGAACCTCTTTTATAACAAGAAGGAAACCGATGCAGAAGTGCTTGCCCGCCTCGTGGAATACGTCAGAAAAAACGTGCAGCATTTGGAAACATACTCCAGGGAAAACCTACTTTTCCGCGGCGGAAAATTCACATGGTTGCCTTTCAAAGAACAGGGCGAGCATGAAAAGTATTTAAACAATGAGTGAAACGCTGAGCAATTTAACACTTTACTGATAGAAGGTTATTTAAATTTGACTTGCAGGAGATTGTATTTGTAGTCGTGAAAAGCTTGATGAAAAACGTTCACCATAAAGGGTTCACCATGAATCTAGCAATATGTTTATTTTCTTTGAGATCGATTTTCTAACCAGAATCCGAATATGGTTTCTGGGAATCCAACTAAGTATAATTCCAACTCAACGAAGTGCGCAGCGCGGTCATAATGTTGCGCATGATTTCCATTAAATTTCTCGGAAAGCTTAAAGATTCACGAATAAATATTGTACACTTGAATGCGATACTCCTCGACTGACCTCTGTAAATAATAAAGTGTTTTTTAAACATGAAAATTGCATCCAAGTTTCTATGTTGTCCACACTCGTACGCTGAAAACTTGTTTTTTTCCTCGAATTTTTCTCGGTCTCCTCAGTTTATTGTTAAGGAGGGATGTAACAAGAATCAGTGGCGGCAAGAGTTCAGATTTATAAAGAGCGCGCGAGTTCGGATAGATTTAGAAAGCCAATACTTTTAGGGGGGGTGGTAGGGAGGGGACTTTTCATTCGATTAAAATTCGATTAGTACAACCTCTTGAAGTATTCCGAAAAAATTCCTATTCCATTCGATTTTTTTCGCGGAATTTCCGGGTATTTCGGTTGAATGGTTCGTATCTCGGAAACGCAAAGATTGTCGGGATTTCACTTGAGAAATCTCTCCGAAAATTTCCCTTATTGTATATTTGATTCCTCCAACAGATTTTCCGGAATTTTGTTCGAATGGAAAGCGCTCTTTATCGACGATTCTTATAAGGACTATAATTTGTGACAACGTATTGGCGATTTTTCTGGAAAATGGTGAAAAGTAGTTTTCGCTTTAGTTTCTACCCACCAAATTTACACTATGATTGTTAGCCACTACACTGTTTAACCGTGTGTCACTGACAATCAGTACTTCAGAAGTCGTGCAGGCATAATTGAACCAGTTATACAGGGGACTCCCCGCCTTACAAGAGGGCGATATAGGATACATTCGTAAGTTTCGTGGGCTGTGATTTGCCACTATGTATTTGACGTGAAAGGTGAAGTGAAATACTTGTTTACTTCCTCGGAAATGTGATTTTCACCGCAGCAGTGAACGAGAAAGGTGGCGGAAAACTTGTGAATGAAAACGGTTTGAAATCTTGTTTGTCAAGATTTCCCTCCAAGGTTCCACTCGACGCTTTAAATTTAGGAAAATTCAAACCAGAATGTTTGGTCGAGTGGTAAGAGCCCTCGTTTAAGACCAAGACTGGCTAGGACAAGAGTACAACACGTAAAACTTATCACAGAGCTTAGCAAAAACAACAACATTAAGGTAAACGCGTTATTTCAACACCAAGCTAATCTAAATAATTATCAAGAAATTGCTGGGACAAACTTCACGACAAACTCACCCCACTTTAATTTTTTCTACAAATCTTTTTAAAAATATGCACATTTCGTTCCGTTAAATTCTATGATCATGGTTATCATATAGTGTAAATAATTTGTACTTAAGTTAAAAGTTTTAACCTCTTCATCCTCACAACAACTCTCAGGGCAATTTACGTTGCTCTTTCCAACTTTGGAGCTTTTGAAATCCTTATGTGACCATTCACGTAAAAGCTTCCGCGCAGTACTTTCCTGTGACGTTGTTTATTACGGCGTACAAGGTGGTTCTAACTTTTGATTTTGTGGATGGAACCCCATAATGTTACCATTCAAATGAAAGCTACTGAACAGTACTTTCCTGTGGTGCTGTTTATTATGATATACAAGGTGTTTCTAACTTTTGACTCTGTGGATGAAATCATTTGAAATTCCTAAGCACCACTTTTGTGATGAGGACAGTTTTTTCAATGTTATGGGGAAATTTCAATTTTAACTTTTCCATACTTAATTTGGAATTCTTTGAGACTGAAGGGGTCAAACTCGACTTGTCTATCACAACAACATCGTCAGAGGTTTCTCTAAATAGTTTTTGAAAGCGGCTAGCCATTGAGCTCCGACAGCGCCATCCACGACACGGTGATCACAGCTTAGAGTGACAGACATTACTGTTCCAGTTGTGTAACTGTTGAAACGACAAAAAAGAGGCCATTAGAAAATGACACACAACCACTATCACTGTTTCCTTACGCTTGCGTTTCTGAGAATCTGTAAGGCTCTACTGCTCGCGTTTATGCTTTCATTTGTACTTGCATCGCTCGTAAACTATGAGCAGTTTCTCTTTCCTCTCTGGGACAGTCGAAAAGAACACGCGAGCAAGGGCGAAAATCGCATGCCGCGTGGAAACTACGAAAATTCTGTCTTTCCTCTCTGGGATAATCGAACAAAAAGAATAATCGAGCGAGCGCGAAAATCGCATGCCCCGTGGAACGCGACGCACGCGTGATGAGCCGCTTAGCAGACAGGCAAATTTTGCGCTCGCTTGTCTTTTCTTTTCGCTCGAGTATCCTTAAGCGAAAAGAGAGACTGCACGTAGTCAACGTCGCTCGTGAAAGCTAATTAGTTAAGGCCTCCGTCAAACGGATTCTACATCATTCGACACGTTGAATACAACTTTGTTGTACGAATGTTTGATTGCAATCAACTTTGTTCAACACCATTCAACATTATTCAGCATCGTTTAACATCATTCAACAGGGTGTCAAATTCAACACGTTGAACGATGTTGAATGGAAATGTCGAATCCGCTAGGCCGGGCCGGAGCATAAGTGGCGTCATTACGCACTAAGGTACAACGCTAAATTTTGGCGTGCTCCCATTGGTTGAAGTCGATCACGTGACACGATAGCGGGCGCCTTTCAGCGCATGGTGCCCGTTTTTTTAGCAATTTTCGCTAAAAATTTAGCGTTGTACAGTAAAAAGAATAGAGTCCTTCTGTCTCGTGCCCTATGTGTAATAGGTTCCCTCGGAAATTTGATGTTCAAACTTCGTTGTGAACATCAAATTTCCTCAGGAAACCTATCACACGACAGTGCCTTCAACAGAGGAACTCTATTGTTTAATTAGGTGGGGGGGGGGGGGGGGGGGTAAAAACTTCCTACGGCATAACTTTCAACTAAAGTCAACTTTGTCAATTTACATAAAATAAAAGGCCATAAAACGACATGGAAAAAGCAAACAAAACAAACAAAACCGAAAAACAAAGTAACACTAGCTGAGTCTTTTGCGTAGATTTCCTCGCTTGGGATCAGATTTTTACGTTAATTAAATTTAGTAAGCAGCCTGCAGTTGTTACAGATTGACTTTCTTTCAATAAAGGCACAAAAATAGTGTCTTTCGAAAATGAGAAACACTCGTTTTTTCGTTGCGCGACTCTATAAAATTTGGTCAGTTACGTCACGTGTTGCTTTACAGATGACGAGATGCATAACGCACGTGCTGCACGTGCAAGCAGTAGTACTGCTAATTAGCAACAATCAAATTTGTCAAACCAACTTACCCCTTTTCACTATCTTCATCCACTAACACCTGTTTTTCTGCCTTTCCAACCGCTAAGATACAAGCCTTTGAAAAAGAAACAGAAAGTGTGTGCGTGTGGCAAATGAATAAAATAAATAAAAAATCAAATACGTTGGAACTCAACATTTTTCATCTCATAAACAGAGCCCGTAAAGGTTTATTTCCGCGGTTAAAAAAAAGCGTGTACAACGGTCTCGCATCCCTGAAATCGTCTGTGTTACATGCCTGAGATAGCGTTTCTGCACAGATAAATGTATAGTGTATAGAAATTTTGCATTCTAATACAACCACACCCTAGAAAGATGATCGGGAAATCTTTCGTCTGATATCTTGAGCCCCAAAACTAACAAAATGTTAAGAATTCATACTTTTTACAAATATATTAAACATTTTATTCTGGGTTTTTTTCGTCATTCAGTAACAAAACACTGCACGTAAACTTATTTCGCGAGCGCAAACCTCGTCTGTTTGCAATATTTACTGTTGTTAACTTATTGCAACCAACTAGAGACCCAATATTTCAATCTTTAAAGGGGCATAGTCACGAGGATTTCGCAGATTTTTGGTCAAAACTGTGCTAAAATTATCGGTAGCTAACTTTATCCATGCCTAACATTGTGTTTAAACATTTAAAGGAACATATTAACTTAATTTCATTAAGAGAAAACAAACCATGACCATTTAATGTCGATTTAATGTCAACACGCTGAAAGAATTTGAAAAGTTTAGCCTAATTTTTTCAAATTGCAATCCATTTCCATCCGTGCCATCCGTAGCAACAGAAGACAGAAAATAATTTCAGTGAAGTAATATAGTCTTTGGTAACAAAACTAGACCATTATTTGTGGGCGTTCATCGACGTGAGGACATATTTTTGGTTTTTAAAGTAAACTAAAATAGCGTGACTATGCCCCTTTAAAGTGAACAAAAATTTCTCACTTACTTGAGGTGGGTTAATAATGGCGGAGAAATTCTTCACACCGAACATTCCAAGATTTGATACTGTGATTGTACCTCCTTGAAACTCGTGAGGTTGTAGTTTGTTATTCCTGGCTTTCTCAGCTAAAGCATTTATGTCCGTACTTATGGCTTGTAGACCCTGTAAACCAAAATAATAAAGCAATAAATAAAATGAAATAAGTACCATTAGTGGTCACGGTTGTGCATATACCGTTAAGGTCTCAACTGAAAGTAACGGCTGACCGTTACGTTCGGGTAGCACAAAAAGTGCACCGTATATAGACCGATTTTTTAAAAATAATAAAGCAATTAGAAATGAGAAAAAACGCATACCATATTTACTCGGAAGAGCGCCGCCCTCGAATAAGCGCCGCCCCCGAATAAGCGCCGCATTTAGGAGCAAAAATGTAAATAAGCGCCGCCCCCGAATAACAGCCGCATCCATCCAGCAACAATGCGGCGCTTATTGATTTTTGACATGGGTAATGCTGAAATGCTAATACAACTGATATTGTTATTGCTGTTCTCGTCATTTAATTGGATGTGGACAGGGATTTAGAACCTTAAATCTAACTTTTTCATTGCGTCCTTCCTATGCTATTGTTATGAAGAAAACAAAGATTAAGAATGATACGTCTGACTGTGTTTTTCGCAAGTAGGCAGTTTTAAATAAGCCCCCCCCCCCCCCCCCCCCTGAATAGGGAACTTAAGCAACCACAACGGCGACGGCTGACGAGAACGTCACAAAACAAAAGGTTTAATTAGCAAAACAATGACTCTGCACGTGCGATACAGGTTTTGGTACATTTCTTTGCCGTCCTCTGCAAAACAACAACGTGAAATGACGAAATTCAAAGTTTTATGTAGAACGTGAACACACGGTAGTGAATTTTCTTTTTTCTACCTGAACTGTAACGCTGTCCTTACACAGTCAGCTCCCGGATTGCTCGGCTTCATTAGACAGATTGAACGAGTTGAAACTATCGCCAAGAAGTTAGGAATATTTTTAAACTGACGTTTTCCTTGGCGTTGCCGTCGTGGTTGCTTAAGTTCCCTAATAGGGAACTTAAGCAACCACGACTGCAACACCAAGGAAAACGTCACTTTAAAAATGACTTCCAAATATTTCAAACTTTTTAGCGATAGTTTCAACTCGTTCAATCTGTCTAATGTAGCCGAATAATCCGGGAGCTGACTCTGTAAGGACGGTGTTACAGTTCAGGTAGAAAAAAGAAAATTCACTGTCGTGTGTTCACGTTCTACATAAAACTTTGAATTTGGTCATTTCACGTTGTTGTATTGCAGAGGACGGCAAAGAAATGTACAAAAATCTGTATCGCACGTGCAGAGTCATTGTTTTGCTAATTAAACCTTTTGTTTTCTGACGTTCTCGTCAGCCGTCGCCGTCGTGTTTGCTTAAGTTCCCTAATAAGCGCCGCCCGCCGCATCGTAGCCTGCGTCGCAGACACTCTACACCGCCTGTATAGACCGTCTGCGAATTAGTGCACAATATCGTGTTCGAATCCCGCAGAGTCGCATGGACATATGTAGGCGTTTTTGATTGGCTTGTTTCTTACGCAGTTTATGATTGGTCCAATGATCACGTAAGATCATCACGTGAGATTTTGTGACAACAAGAGAAATACAAATATATTCAGAAATTGTACATTGTATTTGCATATGAATACCTGAATACCTTATGTCTGATTCGCCAGTTAACTGTTGTTTATGTTTGCGTGACATTGAAAAGAGTTACGAACGACTAATCTTAGAAAGCTGTAGCAAGGACTTCGACATTCTCGCCGAAATCGAAAGCCTCGAACTCTCGCCCCTCGACAGCAAGTACATATGCAGACAGTGTGTTGCGAAACTAAAAAAAGCGTCGCGGACTTCTCATCCAAACATAGGCGCGCAATACGCGCAGAGCCAATGACGTTTTTTTTCACAATATGGTGAAATTTGTCCTGACAACCTATGGGACTTTACACCTCCGGTACGTCCCACCCTAACCCCTCAGCCCCCCCCCCCCCCCCCCACCACCACCATCAAAAAGATCTTGTGGTTATCCACGATAAAACCTGGTAATGATTCAGCGGCGTGACTACGCGGAGTAAAAAAAAAAACCGAAGAAAGCTCTTTGTTTCACGGTTCTTCAAAGAACACAGACAAAAACAAGTAAACTTAAACTTAAACTCACCGTCGAAAAATATTGCATACATAATTTAGGCAAAGATCAGTGGAAAGTTAACAATTTTACTTCAGAGATAAATGCAAGTTGCAGTTGAACCTTTTAATTTCTTACTTCTACCGGCGAATATCCAATACTTTTCAGTGCTCATAAACGGTCAACTTTCTAAAGGGTGCCATTTTGACGCTCTGCGTGATTTGCGTGACACGCGACTCGCTTTACTTTGTTTAATTTGTAAGGTTTCAGACGTTTCAGGCAACCACTTACGTTCTTAGTACATTGTATTGCCAAAACAGGAGTCTGCCATCAAACGGCGTTTCTTGTATCCACAATATTTTCGTTCGAAATCGGTTTGAACTAGCGTTTATAAACACGACTGAAATAGTTTTGTAACTATATTTATTTCCCCTGTTATTTGAAGTTGCTTGCTTTGTAATCAAGTCGGCTATAATAATTTTTGTCTTTTTGCTTCACAAATCGACCAAAGTATGTTTACATTTGTAACTTTCCCACGGTACAAAGTTATTTTTAGCTCACGTGTTTATTTGGAGTCTCAACCTACAGCCGAATAAATTTCGTTTGCTTTACCTTCGAACAGTACGAAAATGTTCAAATTCAGCTCGCTTTCCAGTAGATCCAACAGGTCTCTGTTAGAATGCTTTGTCACATATCTGTTGTTGTTAATCTTTCGGTACTGTTTCGGTCGGTTCGAGATGTTTCAAGTGTTGCGTTACATTCCTTATGAGGCTGAAATTACAGCTGTCAACTATGCAAATTTCTCAACATACGCTTTACACTTTGAGCTATGAATAACCCCGAAATAACGTTTAGTATCTTGTTAAGGTTTTACTACATCCATCCTCTAATTCCTTGATCACCACTGTGACTTGGATTTTAATACTAGTTTCATTCAAGTTTTTCAGTTTTAAGAATAGCTAGCAACAAGCCGCGCAATTTCCGATTTAGTTTTAATTGGGTTCATGTTTTGTAACACGCACACCCCAAAAATGACACTGCAAATTTTAGATTCGCTGTTACCGAGAGATAATCCCGAAAAATTTTATGCTGTTTTACTCTACTCTTTTCACTATCGTTATAAACTTGGGCTTTAAATATTGTTTCTTTCACTGTTAATTAGGGATCGATGTAACGTTAATTTCCACGTTCTGTTCATACAACATCTCAAATTGGCAAGTCCGTCTTGTATTTCCTGCTGTGGAAAAATGTACTTCAGCTAAGTAAACACAGGACTACAACGCGAATAAAATCCTGCCAGACCTCACGTACACAAAACAGGCATTCGAAGTAGATCCACACTTGCGAATGCAAAACACTTCAAAGCCCGGGGGTCTTACTCCCATAACATTAGCTGTATGGGTTTGTGCCGCTGATAAGGTAAGACTTTCAGTGTCCCGGTGCACACCCCCACCCATCGTCTCACAGAATATCCCCCCAGCCTCACAAATCGTAAGACAGACATCGCACGTACGTATATCGTTGATTTTTAGGCTCTGACAGTAGCCATATGACGTCACTAACGTGACGTCATTGGCTAAAGAGGACAAGTAGAATCCGAGTTAAAAAGTATCTGCGAGAAAGCAAAGAGAGCAGGAGAGTCATTGGAGAACGATGTGGATGCATCGGCAGCAAAAAGGGCAAGAACTGTGGAACCTGAGAGTTTTCCTCTACGACAATGTAATTGCCATTAATTACTTGTTCGACGATATCTGGGTCCTCTTCGTCAGTAATAGCGATCGCTGGCACTCCATTGTTGTTGAGAAAAAGAACTTGGTCTTCCATTAAAGATCGTAAAGGCGAAATCACGACCACAGGACTGGAGCCCCGAGGTTTATCAAGCAGAGCATCTGCAGCGATTGGAAGACACTGGAAAATCAAGGATTTCCCGTAACCTGTCGGCAAATTCACAAACACATTCCGGCCTTCAAGGGATTCTCTCAGAGTATTTTCCTGTTCAGGAAGGAGGCTTTCAAGTTCGAACTGCTCCTTCACTGCTGTAAAAGCTCTTTGCCAACTTCCTTCTGTAAATTTCGACATGTCGAGCGAGGAATGATGTACCGTCACGCACACGCAAGAATTGGACCAATCGTGAGGCGCGTAAGAAACCCGCCTATCAGAATCGCTTACATATATCCGTGCGACTCTGCTGGGTGTCGGAACGAGCTTTTGTGCACTAATTCGCAGACGGACAATATCGACGGTTTCGAGTTTCGACAACGCGTGGGCCGGCGCATCGACGAGTCAAAAAATTCAATAAGCGTCGCGGCGCTCTCTCGAGTAAATACGGTACCCCTTTTTTCGGACTAACCGCCATGGGGTACAAGATATGGGCTAAATAGGTGGAATCTTCTTCCCGCCATAAATTGACAGTCAGATTACTTGGGGCGTGGAGGGGGGGGGGGGGTAGAAAAGGACTGGTAGATCAGCACCACGCATCTGTTTATCTATCCCTCTCCCCCCGCCACACTTTCCCTATGGCTTTATATTAATGGGGGCACTATTTCTTAAAAATTACATTGAACTACAAAACTTAGTTCTTTGTCACCTTTTTATCTGCACTGAAGACAATTGGTGTAATGAGTCCAGCTTCTGCACTAACAGCCACGCTAATGTCAACACTATGGTGTCTGAAAAAAAAACATGCCACATCATAAGAGGAAACTCGTGAACTTGTTTTACATGGATCAGTCAATTAATCAACCAAATGAACGACCGGCCGACCAGAGCAACCGATTAACTAACCGACCAGTCATACTAAACAAGGCATGACTGGTCATCAAAAATGCAAAGTTTGATGTACATATATGTACGTTAGGTGACCTTTTACACTTATATCTGTAGACCATAGATTAGTTTGGTTTCACAGACACGCTTTCCAATTACTTAAACACTAAAAAGATCTATCACAACCAAATAAGCACAGTTTCATTTAAACTTCAGTAACAAAGAACGTGTTCCAGGCGAGAAAGTTCACGTAACGTGCTGTCAAACTCTGAATATTTGATGAAAATGTTTGATGACCAATGGAGCAAGGTATATATAACGCGGTTTGGAAATCTGTAACAATCTTCACCAAGTTTCCGTCATATTTGAAAAATTTCGAGAATTCATTAGCAAGCGTTTGTGTAACTTTTGAACACTTGGACAAGTTTAAAAAATCTTAGGGAGATGGTCAGAAATTCTTGGAAAAACTGCTCAAAGAGTCTTTCTGCACAACTATATGCTTTCTTCTGTGTTAGAGATGCGTCTGTAAGGAAAAGTCCACGTGTAAATTAGTTTGTAGAGCTTACTGTCTAATGACGTCTGTCATCCAGGACGAGTTAGCCTCAGGAACCTTTTTACATGCCAAGGCACAAGCTTTGAGTATAAAGTCATTCACTGACAATTTGTATTCTCCATCTGAGTCCAGATTCAACTGCTTTCTTACTCTACAAACAAAACAAAAGAGATTAAGCAACTAAGGGTAAATTTAAATAAGCTTGCAACACACTAAAGCTATTTCACTAGTTAAAAATTAAGGGGAAAAAATTATTTCACTAGTTAAAAATTAAGGGGAAAAAGTTATTGAAAATTAAAAATACTGAACGTTTTTCATTATCACAACCATTATGGGCTATAAAAACTGCTTCAAGTGCAGAGGTGTGTCTTCAACAAATGGCGCAGACCATCAGAGCTTTGATGTCTATTTGAACTCAGAGAAGTGCCTGTTATTGATTTCAGGCTGCTTGAGAAAAACTGCTTTTTGAAATAGACAAAGAACTACCATGGTTACCTTTGACACTTTTGCAAGAGTTACAGAAACTCGCAATTATATAATTAGCCAGTGTGGTGTTCACGAGAGGTGTTAGCGCTATTAATGCCGCCTTTATGATATAATAAACATGAACTAGTCAATAAGGAATGCTTGACCAATGTGAAGCTGGTTAAAATAGCAACATATCCAAGTACGCATTTCCCACATAATTTACTGAAGGTACAACAAGAAAACTGAGCTTATGTTTGAGAGAGTTCTTCAAACGATATATTAAACAGATTATCAAGTATCTTTCGAATCATTAAGTTGCATTAAGCCCTGACTAAACAAGAGATAGAGTTGACGAGAATTCGTGTTGATGAGAGTTTACCTGAGTTTGTTAGAAGACAAATGAAAGCAAGAGTTTAAAACTCACAGTTTCTAATTAAAATTTGAACAGAGCAAGAGTTAGTAAGAGTTCACACGAGTTAGAAGCAAAGTGAGAGCAAGAGTTTTGAAATTCCAAGCTTTTTAATTAAAACTTGAGCAGATTTAAGAAAGTGCATGAGAGTCACTGAGAACACATGAAGTTTCAGGTCAAACAAGAAGCTTTAAATAAGCAACCACGACGGCAACGCCAAGGAAAACGTGACTTCCAAATATTTCAAACTTCTTTGCGATAGTTTCAACTCGTTCAATCTGTCTAGTGTAGCCGAACAATCCAGGAGCTGACTCTGTAAGGACAGCGTTACAGTTCAGGTAGAAAAAAGAAATTTCACTGTCGTGTGTTCACGTTCTACATAGAACTTTGAATTTGGTCATTTCACGTTGTTGTTTTTCAGAGGACGACAAAGAAATGTACCAAAATCTGTATCGCACGTGCAGAGTCATTGTTTTGCCAATAATAAACCTTTTGTTTGGGTTGGGTTTTATGTCTGATAAACAACTCACTCTAGTAAATCATCCACTCTGATGTCCACCGACAGATAATAATGAGGAATTGTCTGCTTGGATTCCAAGAGTCTTTTAGCTATAACCTAAAAAACAATGAACAAATTAAGTGGAGAAAACATCGCCACATTATAGTATTGATATTGAACCACATTGTCCCAGTTCCTCTTTTCAGTTTATAGCTACAGTGTAAGAAACATAGGCACGCAAAGCGTGCGTGAGCTATTTTGTAGCTGTCAATGAGAGGTACGGAAATGGTTATTGAATAAACGTGCGTGTACCAAGGTACACTACTGTGATGTTGGTTATTTGAGTAGCGTTGAGCATTCGAAAAGTATTGGTTTTTAGACAGAGTTTACCTTATAAGTGGAGCTGTGTCCGATATTGTGCAACCTCGTTCCCAGGGCTTCTTACAGATTTGAGGGTGATCAAAGATCAATGTTTGAGTTTATATTAGTGGTTTCGAATTCGTATGCGTCGTTGATCAATAGATGGTACGCTAATGCGTACAAGTGTGGCTTCAAATGACGACAAAACAAGAAGAAAGTGAGATAAAATCTGTAAAATATCTGACAACAGTGTGAATATGGGACAAACAAAATAATACAAAACAGCCCTTTCTGAAGCTCATTCTCAGATGTTTCTCGGCAGCTCAATGGATTGAAATTTAATTTTGTGGCTTTCTAATGGAAAGAATATTTTTCCATGGACAAATATTTTGGATCTAGTAGGAAGCGTAACTTGTCACAAAAATTAATTCTGTAATGTTTGAACCAGAAGAGAATAGCCGATCTTGAGAGTCACGTACGTCTTCTTCTTGCGTGACATCATGCTTGACGAACGTGGCAACTCCCGTATCCAGACAAATATATAGGTAAGCTCTGTTTTATTTTCCACATTATTTCACACGGACTTACATTTAGGAACACACGGCTAAAATCGAGTAATAAGCGTGCCTTGTTAGAAAAGATCATGCCATTGTGTGTCTTGTGCAAGTCTTGCGTGACTAGTCACGTAGCAAACTGACAAAAAAGCCAGAAACATTGCACGTGCTGACATACCGTGTGGTTGACTGTGGCACTAATTTTTTCGGGATTCAAATTTTTATGATTTTCGCGGATTTTTCACGATCCGCAAAAAAAAGTTCCCGCGGAAAAAAATAATTTCCGCAAAAATTTACTCCATTGTCGAAATTTATATACAAACATCGCCTTTTACATGTCATGTAATATTATGTTGGTGCCCATTTACTTTAACCGTCTCTTTCGTTCAAAAATAAAACGAAATTAGAAGCAAACCATTCAGAAATAAAACGATGAAATTGCAGTCGGTACATTACAAGTAATAAGCTGTTAAAAGCTTTAAAGAAAAGGATCGTCTGAAGGTACTCCATTGATTAACTGATTTAACATGTTATACATCTGCATGTTGTCCACCTGCATTCGATTGTTTATACTCAAAAAACGAGAATGTTATAATTACAAATAGAAGGCGGCTTCCGGAAAATCGCAAAAATTAATTCCAAGAAGAATAAACAGTTTCCCCAATCGCAAAGATTAGTCCTGCAAAACACACAAAAAAAAATCACCATTCACAAAATTAAACTCCCGCAAAAATATTGGTGCCACACGGTAGTGGTCTCAGCTTCGCTGAAGCTACATAAAAATCAGTGGTTGTGTTTAGCGAATAAATTTTGTTTTGATGAGCGTTTTGATGTGAAAGTAAGATACAAAATTGGGTGAAAATAATATCAAAGGATGTTTTGTTATGTAGAGAGGTGGTAATGGGCAAAGGAATCGTTGGAATTTTAAATGAGCGAATTCGAGAATAATGGAGTGGTTGGCCTGTGTGGTAAACAACGTGAATTTTATCAGGTGGAGTACACGTGATCAACTCAAGGCCAAATTGTGCTTTAATAGGTCCGGGGGGGATTTTATCGTAGGGCCAGGCAGTCATGTGATGATGTTTAGTGTGGGTCGTTTCACGTGTAAAGAACGTGTTATGTTGATTGAGCGTGAGATCAGATTACTGTTTTGTGTAAACAAGTGGTGTTTTGTCACGTACAAACATGTGATGAGACAAAGTTCAATGGCGAGTCACGAGACTTTCAGGAGACTGTCATAAGTTCGTTTTCGGCGCTTTTTATTGGCTTTCGTGGCAGCTAGAGTTGAGTAAAACTTAAAAGGAAGCGGGGAATGAGTAAATTTGTGCGTTTTTCGTAATCTGAAAAATGATAACCGATGTTTGTGTCTATAAGACTGTAAAACGAATCTTGCGTAGAGCTGTTGCGTTTTTGTCTTCGTATTGGAGGTGATAATTGTTTTGATTTGATTTGATTTGATTGTCTGCTGATCTTTCCGCTCAAACTTTGTACAAACAATCCCGCTACCGCCACGCAGCCTAACCAGAAACCCATTTCTCTGATAAGTCATCTCTAACTTTGTGCTTAGCAAGTCGCACGTACGAGCAACGTTTATGCCACCCATACAATGTTTTTCCTTGTCGACCTTGTGCCTTTGACGGACCTAGTGATTGAGTGGCATGGGCATTAATTTTAAAACCTACCAAAAGGTGCGAACAATAATTCGTTTTAGTTCGAAATTCACGATTCTGCCCATTTTATACCTTCAAACTATTTGCCATCTATT
The DNA here is from genome assembly GCA_964030785.1 of Siderastrea siderea. NCBI lineage: Eukaryota > Metazoa > Cnidaria > Anthozoa > Scleractinia > Rhizangiidae > Siderastrea > Siderastrea siderea. The sequence goes on from OZ034974.1 coordinate 29,348,714, forward strand.
TACCATCATTTACTATGGAACATCCCTGCAGAGAAGTCATGTTATTTCTCACACTCTAAAGTTGAACCATATAACTCAAAACGTAAGTTGTGCGCATGCGTACAGAGGATTATTTACTAGAACTCGCTTCCGCTCACGTGTAAACCGGGTTTGTGCTGACGATTCGTTTTCTAAGGAAGTCTACCACAAGGAAGCCAGCCATTTCTATTTGATATATAAATATCCAACATCAAGCGAATGAAATCAGGACACTTTCGTAGTGTCGCTTTAGTAGCAGAATTTTCCGTGCGTTCTCATCTGCATTTTTGTTCCGGCCCCGACAACTAGCCTTTCGGTAAAATTCGACAGTCGTCGGGAATGCCGAACATTGGCCACCCAAAAAAGAACCAACCAAAGAACCAACCTTCCCAGAAACTTGAGGCTGCACGCCGACTATGAGGCTATTTTGTAGACAAAATAGCTCAATAAAGTGAATGCTAATTATATTAATGTTGGAAGGTAAGCAGTACTTGAAGAGACACAGGTGAAAAGCAATTCATCCCATTTCTTGCTTCTAGCTACACTGTACTGACTGTAGGCTGGAAAAATGAGAGGGCATAAAATTGGCATGCTAGAAATTTTCTAAAAATTTGCATAAGCTTGCAGAAACTTGGAAAAATGACAAGGGGCTTGCAAAACTGTTGGGGCACTCAAAATTAATGGCTCTCAATAGCTGTTCAGTTTACTGTCAATTATACGAGCTGTACTCACTTTTCTTATATTTGTGAGAGGGATATCTGTATATTCTGCTCCTAAAGGAGAAGTTAGAATAAACTGAAGGTCACAAGATTGGTCCACATTCATTGTACAAGTTAAATATAAAAATGCATATTCTCCTCACTGTTCTTCATACATATCTTATGGAACTAGTAAGGAGAATTTGTCTAAATATCAAGACATCTTATCCTTGGTGATCATTTTCATTATTCCTGTACTTGAATGTATGAGCAAGCAATGATAATGTAAAGAGAAATTTCATTTCCGTCACTATTAGGGCTTAAGGAAGGAAAGCGTCAGGCGATGATATAAACCATAAAAATATGGTGACAAAGGAGGTTCTAAACAGCAACAAGTAACTCAAACGAGCAACATCGAGATAGACACTCAAAGTCTTTCTGTTGTGGCCATTATAAATACCAGTCTCTGTGCACGTTTGCAGGACAAAGAAGACAGTAAACTCAGTAACTACTCAAAACAGTTGGCTTAATTTACTTCATTTTAAAGATCCTAATGTCAAGGGCGTAGCCAGGGGGGAGGTCCTAAGGTGCCTGTGAAATGCCCTTGGGAATGAAAGAATTTTAAAATGTAATTTGATTTGTAAATTCAGTAATTTAACACCGTACAAAATGATGGGCTTTCATATCGGCACAGTGCTTATTGCACAGCCACATCACAGTTAATAAAAGAATCTGGTTATGAAGCTCAGCAGAGTCCTTTGTTTTACGTTTTTGTTATTGTTTTTAGCCTTGACTGTGCAGATAATTATAACAATAGGTTTTAAATTTTGCATGAGCAACTACCAATAAAAATGTTACTGCTAAGATATTCAGCCATAGTGTGTGAACGTAAAACAAAAGATTGTACACAGTCGCAGTACTATCAACATAAATTGCAGTGCCTTTGTTATGGCCTTTGAAAATTGTAAGGTTTCATAACCAATCCTTCGACTACTTTGGCCACATATAACACAAGTTTTAATTAGTGACTCTTCATAAGGAAAAAACAACTGGCTACACCCTTGAAAGTGAACAACACATTGGGACATAAAGGAAAGTGACAGCAATGCTTCCTGCTACTTAAAGGGCGACATCAGTACTTGGAAGATTGTGACATGGCGGCATAACAAGAGAAATACACTGTAGGAAGAATTATCCAACATTGCATAACATTTTGCAATTGAAAAGAGCAAAGAGGAGGAAGCCAACAAAAATAGGTTGGGGAACTGAGATTAAAATTTACACAAGAAATGTCAACCCTCTGCAAGGCTGTGGCCTAAGAAAACTTTGGAAAAGCCCACAAAGCCAAAAGCTGGTAAGTTTGGAGCACAACCTATGAGATGTTAAGTGCTACAGCGAAACATTTAGGCACCCAGAGCTATCCCCTGGGCACCCCTAGGTGGGCTCTTGTTAGGCATTATTACCACCTTGTCCTGTCCCCCAACTTGCCAGTTAAGACTCACCTGGTGCAAATACAGGAGTTGGCACTGCAACAGCAGGCGTTGCCACTGACACATCCTGTGCTACCACTCGCCCACCAGGACCACTACCCTGTAGAGCCTGAACACACACACATAAATGTCATCAGTGTAAGAGAGTCCAGTCACAACATTTACAGTTCACTGAGCTCTGCTTTATGGATCAGAACCACTCAATACAAACACCCTGCTATTATGGACAGTTAGTCCCGAATAAAAGGATACAAAATACACAAACTACATCACTCATGAGAAAGGATGCTGTTTGTATCAATGGATTCAAATGTTAGCTATTTTGTCAGTACAGATCAGCTGGAGAAGCCAGTCTGTAAATACAATGAACTATTTTAATTAAAGGACTAGTAGAAAAAGTCCAAAAAAATGTGGCATTCCACTGAAATAATAATTTTGTGAACCTTTGAAAAATTTACTCCAGTTTGTCAAATTGTACCCAAAAATAAGTGATTAAGGGAGCTGATTTGTAAATAGGAAGTACTGTACCATAGAAGAATAATGAAACTGTGTTCAAACTACTTACAGACAACTCAATTCCTTTCTCCCGAGCAATCTTCTTTGCCAAAGGACTGGCAAATACCCTTCCACCGGGTGCTGCCGGGGAGGGGACAGGGGGAGAGGCAGGAGTTGCAGGTGGGGGAGGGGGTGGGGCTGATGGAGTAGGAGGTGGGGGAGGAGGTGGGGGAGGAGGTGGGGCAGCAGCTGCAGCTGCAGGTTTTTCCTGAAAATAAAATAAAATACAGGTAAGATAACACTTCAAATTAAAGAAACATAACCCACACACAATCAGCTAAATTTTGACAGCACTTGCCACATGAGCCAGAGACTTAAAAACGTCACCAAAAAATTCAGAATTTGTATTTGCCCAGAAAGATTTGACACTTGCCTAGGTGAGTGGGCAAGTGACAATTTCCATCCCTGCATGGGTATGAGTACCAACTGAAGTTAAGATGACCATTATTTATTAAGAACCCAACACAAATGTTGAAAATAAGGTGCACATGTTTCAACATTTGACTGATGTAAAAGTCTAAATTTGCTATCACTAGATTCTTTTGTCTTGTGACAACATTATTATTGTTGTCTTCTCTAAAGCTGAACTGGTTCTAACTTATGAGTTAAGAACCAGGTCAACGTTTTTTTATATACATTTTGTACATGTGAGGAGCATTTTGAGAACCATCACTCAAAGAAATTGTTCTCAGCCCAGTTCATTTTTCCTAACCCACTCATTCTCAGTGAATAAATAATGAACACTCCCAGAATTTTGTCTAGTCTTCTTGACGATATGCTGTGAAGATACATCAAGACAATACACCAAAGTTCAATGGTGCTTATCATTATTCTCGTTGCCTGTTTTCTCGCCAATGTAGTTGATGGTTTTCTTTACTCTCAACACATCTCCCTGCTAATGAACTGATGTTTTCAAGGTGAAAATAAATGTTGATCACTAGAATTGAGTGGAGCAGTACATGAAGACAATATCCCCTAGCTAATGGTTTTCTTCATTCTCACCACCTGTGTGCTTGCCACAGTATACTGTTGGGAGAGATAAGATGTTAATCTCTAGGATTTGGTAAATTATCAAGACCAATCTAGCTTATAGTTTTGTTTACTCTCATTGCCTGTCTGCTTGCCATTGTGTTAATACAGTACGGAGAAATTAGCTGTTGATCACTACTGATTGGTGCTACATCAAGACAACTCTCCTACAACTGTAGTGTAGATGATGACACTGCTCATTCTCACCACCTGTTTGCTTGCCAATGTATTGAAACTACAAGGAGAAATTAGAGATTGATCACTCTACTTACAGCTGCAGCTGGTGTTGGTTCATCTTCAGGAACATAGTCCTTGAAAGCAGCAACGTCTTGTTTATTTTCTACAATGATACAAAGGAGTTTGCCAATGGGTACATCCTTACTTCCAGCTGGAATTAGGATCTTTGCCAAGAAGCCTTCTTCTGGGGTTTCAAACTCCATTGTTGCCTTGTCAGTTTCAATCTGAGCCAGCAGATCACCCTCGCTTAACTCGTCACCTTCTTGCTTGTCCCAACTGACAATTGTTCCCATCTCCATTGTTGGCGACAACGCAGGTAACATAACTTTTGTGTGAGAAGGTAGACCTGACAACGAAGAAGACAAAGTACATGTTAAGTCCCATGTTAAGAGGAGCAGGGATGGTGCAGTGGTGAGGGCACTCGCCTCTCACCAATGTGGCCTGGGTTCAACTCCCAGTCCTGGTGTCATATGTGGGTTGAGTTTGTTGTTGGTTCTCGTCCTTGCTCCAAGAGGTCTTTCTCCGGGTACTGTGGTTTTCCCCTCTCCTCAAAAACCAACAACTCCAAATTTCAATTCGATCTTTAGTCTCCCCAGTTAGTAGTGCACTTGTGCACGGCTATAACACTGAGACTATAATAAAGTTGTTTGTTTGTTTGTTTGTTGTTCCGTCAAAACTCATCGCTGGAGATGAGCTTGGGATTAGGTGCTGCATAGTGGGGGATGCAAGCAAGCAATCAAAGTCCAAATAGTAGCATGGAGGTAACCATGGCAACCCAGACGCAGCCAACCACCCGGGCATCTGTCACACTGAGAAGCTCAGTGGAAAACCTTCACACTTACCATCCCCAGGGAGGGGGAGAGGCAGGAGTTAAAATTGGGGGAGGGGGTGGGACCGATGGAGTGGGAGGGAGGGGGCAGGAGCGAAAATCTGGTGAGCTATGTATGTGATGTATAGCACACTGCAAGCAAGCAAGTACTGCCAGGTAAAGCAGCACTCCCTGTAATCTGCTGAGGAACCCCCAAAAACAATGATGGAAGTGTATCACTGATCGGCGACTGCCTCGAGTTTAACTTTGCCTAAATAAAATTAGTCTCAATATACAAGGCTTTGTTCCAACAGGGTTCTATTTCATACATTTTCCTGTAACATTAGCCAGGCTAAAGAACGTTGCTTACATTTGAAAGGGGTCTGCTACAGTACACCCTGTATACTATTTTATACCCCATATACCTTGTACAACCCCGTTCCCAGAGTCTCTACACCCCGTATACTCTTGCATACCCGGTATACTCTTATACACCCTGTATACCCTTGTATACCCTGTAAACTCCTGTAAACCCTGTACACCCTTGTATACCCTGTATACTCTAGTACACCTATTTGTATACCCTTGTCGATTTGTCACGGTTAGCAACTATGATACTGTAATCCATTTCCGGTTGTGAAATTTGATATCTTACCTGAGTCTGAAGTGAACCATCGAAAGCCACATTTGGGAAGATTTGAAGATAACACACGTCTAAAGCCAGTCGAGTCCCTGCAAATAAATTCTATGCAATGAGTACTCTCAAAATAACCTGCAAATGGACTGAAGTTTTGAAGTTTTCTGGTTAACTTTAGTAAAAAAATGGTTGAAAGAAATACAGCGAGACCCTGTTAACACAACAACTGACAGATCAGAATATCTTGGTCCTATTAAAGGGGCACTTGGGTCTTTAGATAGGAAAATGACTACATGACATTTGGTTTGAGCCAAAAAATAGATGTGTGATGGGCTGGTGGTACTAAGAATGGGGGGCAGGGGGGGGGGGGGCATGTCGAAACCTGAGAGAAAAGGGAGTGGAAGTGTACGGGAGACAGGAAGAGAGTGATGACAGGAAGCGGGATTCCCAAGGTGGCGGGAAGAGGCAAAAATAGGGAATAATTAAACAAATTACTGAATATTTTACAACCTAAATTGCCCAAAGCTGGCAGGAGCCAACACAGTGCCAGAGCAGGAACTGGTGTTCAAGGGTATGGTAAGTGGGAGGTCAGTTTGGACACCCCTCTCCCCCTTGGTTAATGTAAAAGAGAAGGTAAATTTTTAAAGTAAAGGACATTCACATGAGCTTCGATGCTTGCACTCTGATGTACGAGTACACGTAATATGTTATTAATGATAAGACATTTTGTCACAAATACACAAAACAGTACATCAAACAAGACACTTCCAAGGGGAAAAGTGCCTACATCTACACCTAAAATCAGGATTCAGAATTTAGGGTCTAAAGTGTCACAACTAAAATCTCACAAAGGTTAACCCTCTACACTTTGTTTAGACCGCGAGCAGTCGTCCTTTCCTCAGAGCCACGCATGGTGAGCGAATCGTATAATTATGCAAAATTATCAGCGGTTAAAACAAGGAGGGATTGGGGCGGAGAGAGGAAAAAGGATGACTGCGGAGGTTTTATTGTATTTTGAATTACCGTTTCAGTGAAACGGAAATTCCTGATTGGTCGGCTACTTATCAACCTGTCAACAAAAATATCTCTAGTACCTATGCCCAATGTTTTCACGGGAGGTTTTGTGAGTAGAGTAAGATGGCGGATGGAAAGGATGTTTTGAAATGTGTTTGCAAGGAAAAGTTAGGCGGGATAATTCTGAATTCATGATGGTGGTTATTTGCTCATTGTTATAGCTTGTAGCAGGGCAAAAAACGGCTTGGTACAGTTTGTATTCAGCGGAGGAAAAATGTGTAATTTAAGCACTTTGTGCAACAGACAATTTCATGATTTCAGCGTGTCCTGTTGAATTTGTCGTCCGTCTTGTATTAAGAACTGCTAAAAAATAATCTGTCTTTTAATCTCTTTACAGTCGTGATTTACGCAATTTCAGAGTACAATGTTTTGATTTACACAGCACACATTCTGTAAATATATCCTGTCTTGACACTGTTTTTTTGGCTTTTTTCCACACTCCACACTCTTTTTCAGAGTTTAGGGATTCAGTGCGATTCCCTCATTGCAACAGCTCACAGTTAACAAAAGAAATAAAGCTCCCAAACCGAACGCACAGTAGCAGACAGACACAATGTGTTTGTTGTCACAGATAAGCACAAGAATGTATTTTGCCACGAAATGGTATCGTTTTTCAAAGTGGGAGGAGCTGTCCATTAAGGAGGAGTGAAAAGAGGCAAATTGCCAGATCAAAGATCCCATTGTAGTCTCTTATTTTTTCTTCGCTCGGGCTCGTGCCCTTGTTTCTTGTGGCTTTGCCACTCCTAAGTCAGTCGCGCGCCCGCTCTACTATCTCAAAACTTAAGAAAAATAAGAGACTGCTTACGGTCTCATTTTGTTTGGGTTACAGAAATTAACACTCCAAGAAATTAATGCTCCAAGACATTAACCAGACTTAAGGCGCTGTTACACTAGGCAATCTTTTCTGCAACTTGTCTCGCAATTTTGTTGCAATACAAATTGCAAGAAAAATTGCCCAGTGTAACATACTGTACCCCAAAATGAACATGTCTCGCAACGTTTTTGTTGCCGCATTCATTGCGAGAAGTAGAAGTCGGTTCTACTTTTTGCTATGATCCTCGCAATGCTGCAGCAAATTTTTCCAACATTGCATAAAGGTGTTACATGTACACTGTACTAGGCAATGTTGCATGCAACTTGTCTGGCAATGGCTCAACAAAATGCTGGACAAGTTGCTAGAAAAATTGCCTAATGTAATGGCGCCTTTATATTAATGAGCAGGTCTAAAATTCAAACTAATTTTTTACTTTTTGCTTTCTTTACGTCATCTCAATCTGAGGCTCTGGAAAAACAGATGCAACTTTTTCACTCAACAATGTTCAACATTGTTGAATTCAACATTTTATGGTCATGAAATTGCATTTAATGCCATCCAATATCATTCACCATCACCCAACATTATTCTACATGGTGGCCAAATATGAAGAACATGTTGAATTCACCAATGTTGAATGTTCAATGTGGAATGGAAATCATTCATCCATTTGTCTGGGGCCATATAACATGATTGGTGCATTTTAATTTACAAATACTTTAGCAGTTAATATAAACTGCACAACAACCTAAAACCTGTTTGCATCTTGTAAATGAATAATAAAAATACCACCTACTGTTTTATGCTTTATTTTACCAAGAGTTCCAACACTTTTGAACTGATCTGGATGGAATCACTCAATATTTTACACTGAGGTCAGGTTTAAGCTTTACGTGTAAGCATTGCAATCTAGATCTAGTATTTAAGCTCTACATGCCTCGATCAGCCTCTGCAACTTGCGGGTACTATTCGTATATTTAAAAATGTGGTGAACCAAATGCAATGCTCAATGTCCAGTCTCGATTGAACTGAGCTTATAAGGCTCAATACTATTATAAACTTTGCATTGAGCTAAATTACAAATTACAACAAAGAAAAAACACTTCTAAGAACCATTTACTCGTGCTAAAGGCTAGGTTCAAAAACACATGGAAACCTCATTTCACCTATTGCAAATTACATAATACGAAGACATGATCAGAGCAAAGTCTACACCGGTGAAATTCACCAGAACAAGTGATCGGATCATGGCGGACACCGCTACCGCAACAAACTTACCTCGCACACCAAATTACAACTGTTCGTCGCTGGCTCAGAGATTTTAGCTCACAAATACTTGTTCGTAGAGCTACGCTACGCCCTCTTCGCCCTATAAAACCAACCAAACGTCGGGCAGACAACATTGTACAATCTCGCAACTATTGATTGAACCGCCCGAGACACACAAGTTACATCCCTTCCCCTCGTATAAGATGCACCAAGGTGTCCCTTGATCCCACAACACAACTGTTTGCGTTCGTTGTAACACAAGCTAGCTACGAACTCTGGGAAACGTTACCTGGGAAATACAAAATGGCGGCAAACAACACATAGTTTTCATAACAAACATTTGCTTTTGTTGTGTAAGTGAGATTTTGGTTTTCAACATGGCAGCGCAACAAGTACAGTACTACCTAGAAAGGCACCGCATTGGAGCATTATTTGAGGTAATGATTTTGAGATCAGAGATAAAGTACACTGTACGTTTCCGTTTTCGTCACTTGCACAAATAGTAAGCTCATAACCATAACATGTTTTGTTCTTTGAATGAAGTGACTGTAAGTGTGAGACTAAATTTTCGCTTAATTCTTTACTAATAAAGATTTGTAGAGTTTAGAGACCAAAATAAATTTTGTGTGGGATTTAAGTTGATATATAGATAGACCTTTTAGAGTACTGATAATTGCATATGGCCAAAGGACTGGTGTTATTAGAACTTTTATTAGAGTTCAGTTTTAGTTATAACAATAGAAGGGATCCTTTGCTTTATTCCTGCCAACTCTCTTGCCTCGTCTGTTCCTGGGTAGCACTGACCAGAAAAATATACCTGGGTCAATCTCGGCTTAACTGCAGGATACCCTCAAACTCTAGCTGTACATGTACCACATATCCACCTACATGTAATATTGGCTATGTTGTCAGAGCAAGAACTGGGATGAACGGGTTAACCCATTGACACCGGCAAGCTTCGAAAAAATGGTACTTTCAAGCACCAAATGCAGGGCTGCAAATAATTTTTCTTTCTTGAATGGACATATGTCCGACCAAGTCTCCATTTTGGTCGGACAAAACAGAAATTTGGTCGGCATTTTTTATTTTTATTATTTTAAAGTGGAAGTTCTCTCTGAAATAATTATTTTTTATCATTATTTACTTATAATTTGGTAAAAGAATTTGTCTGGACATGATGTCTGACCAAAGTTAAGATCGCACATGGGCCGATTTTAGTCAGACATTGTCCAATGTCACCGACAGTTATTTGCAGCTCTGAAATGGCCTTTTTTAGCCCTACATGTATTTGATCCAATTTTGTTCCAATCATCACGAAAAGTGCTTTCTAGCATGAGCCGTTGGTGTTTTGTGTGGTTTCAGGATGTTTTCTAGCATTCTGAGTTCGGGTATGTGCACAGTTGAGATAGTTTTTTTACGTGAAAAACTCCTCCATCAACTGCTCTCCGAGATTTAGTGCAAATCCTGTTGGTTTCGTTTGCATTTCGATTTTTGTTTTTTGCTGTCGAGTTAGCCATACGACCACGGTTTCTGGTGATGAGAAAAGTTTGGCCTCAAAGCTGGTTAATGAAAAGGAAATAGTTGGCCAAAAGAAGCAGTCAGTGTGAAGGCCATGATTTTCTTGTGTTTTGAGGTAAAAGTTGCTTGGTTTTCTGGCTGTCACTCAGGCTTACATGATCTGATCATTGTCGCTCAGGTATCATTTACAAAATCTTTTTGTGTTGCATCGACTGACTATCAAACTTTTCAGGGTCACTTAAACTGATGACGTCACAAGTGGAACAAGACCCCTGTTCATTCATGGGCGCAACGGGCGTCAGTGGGTTAAAGGGAAAAATGGTTTTCTTGTGACTACCCATCTATGCTTAGGCACTATCAGTACACATCTCGTTCTAAAAATGTCTGATTCCTGTAAAAATACCAAATTCCTGCAAATCACTCCAGACCTAAATTTTCACGGCATAGATGCGTAGATGCTTAGCCTGCACTTTTTGAGTGAACTTGGAGAGTTTGAATAAATTTTCACAACATAGATCGTTAGCCAGTTTTTCAGTGAACTTGAAGACCAGGTATTAATAAATTTTCATGGGGTAGATGTGTACCCTATTTTTAGTGAACTTTGAGTTAAAAATTTCCATGAGGTGGACGCACTAGACACAAAGCCTTGTCTCCAGGGAACTGGGAGAGCTACTACGTAGACACGTAGCCGGATACACAGTGTAGCTAGAGTTGCAGGGTATTCTGCAGTTACTCCTCAGTCTAAAACATCCTGTTAGAGGTATTTTAATATAGTCAAGCTCGCCTCACTTTTTTTCATGTTACCACCCTTTACTTATAATCCCTGCAATGGAGCAATACATGTATATGATTATTTAATGCTGTATTATTATGTGACCTTGGCTTATCTAACCCTAGAAATGTGAGTGGGAAAGGATATTATAACCAGGTGCTTAAGAACTCTGGATCATGTTAAATTTGCAAGATTCTCTTCTACAGGATTTGATGGCAAAAGTCATAAAGGACACACCTGAAGAACCAATTCCTTATCTTATAAAAGTCTTGAAAAAGATGTATTCTGAAGGAGGGCCCAAGGTACACATGCTAATTTTATTAATTAGTTAACAAATGACACCACAACTAATTATTGTAATTTTGAGCTGGCAATACTGCATTAATTATATACATGTATATTGACAGCTAGTAGGACTTCATAAAAGATGGTCCATATAAGGCAGTCACAAAGCGGGTGGGGAATATATTTTTTTCCAATGCAGCATTTATTGAAAGAAAATCCAGCGATCCTGTAAGATCATTGGTCATCTTATAGGCTAGAAAATCCTGTAGGGTCTTGTCTAATAATAATAATAACAACAGTTTTTATGAATGCATTTTGCAGAGCCTCAATGCCTTTCCAAGATAAAAATATCAAAACCTAATTTGCGACCCTCAAAAAATAGATAAAAAAGTGCTTAATATAGATAACTACTAATAACAATGGATAAAATATAAAAATGCTACCCACTAATTTTAAATTACAATGGATAAAATATCAAAAAAATGGGTCTACAAAATAAGGGAAACCTGTTAGAAATCCTATACAGAATTCTATAGGATCCTTTAGGATTTTAAGTAGGATCAGATTCTAGGTTACAATATGTAATCAGGGTTCGTACGGGTCGTGGAAAACCTGGAAAGTCATGGAATTTTAGAATTTCATTTGCCAGGCCTGGAAGGTCATGGAAATTAAGCATTGGTCATGGAAAGTCATGGAAAATGAAGTTCTACAAGGGTCTTGTGCAAAATTGATTTAGCAGTTGCTAATTTTCTGTGAATGAAAATCGTAAGAAGAGAAAATTAATGAGTCATAAACTGGATCCAATTTACCTTTTTTGTAAACAAAAGGCTAAATTTAGTTCAACGTTAAAAGATCCTGAAAAAGGTCATGGAAAGTCCTGAAATTTCTAAATGTTCAAAGGTACGGACCCTGTGTAATTAGGATCCCACAAGATCCTAGGTACATGTAGGATCTCTACCACTGGGTAGTTAGGTATTCAAGCAGTGCCTTGTTTTGGGTTTGTGAAAGAAGCTAGTGCTCAAAATTATAATAACTAGAGAAAATTCCTGGCCTCCAACCTTATCGACAGCCTTGCTCTAATATTAGTGTTACTGGTACCTACTGAATGGGCAATATGTAGATTAAGAAGAAAGCCAGTAGAATGTAAATGCTTTTTTTTTTTTTGATAGGGTCCTGGATCATCACTTCCACCTTCGGGCTCAAAGGCAACATTTGTAAGGTCAATGGGTCTCACAGGGACATCAGTTGCAAGGCATTCATTTGATGAAGGTAAGTACAATCAAGTCACCAGTCTATAACATAATGTTGTCATTACTTGAACCTCAATTATCCAAACCCTGTGCAACCACCAAGAATAGTTCCAATGATAGAAGAATATTTTCTTGAGAGAATTCAAAACTGAATAAATCATCAAACACAATTGCAGTGAGCAACTGGTAATCATCTGATGGTTATTTTTTAAGGAACATTTAAGAAACCTTAAAGAAACCTTAAAGAAACCTTAAACAAACCTTAAACAAACCTTAAAGAAAAGAAAGCAAAGAAACAGATGGCAAAAGTGGCTGCATGTTTGACTCAGTTTTTAGTCGGCAACATGAAGAAAACAAAGTCACTTACTACAAAGTACAAACCTTTTTCCACTCAAAATTGTTATACATGACATGTAACTGTGTCATTGAACGAAATTGGCACAACAGAGAAAAGTCCATAAAATTGAAAAGACTGGTACAGTGTAAATCAAGGTCCAGATAGCCTCCGTTTGACATAACCTTCTTATCCCCATGCAGGCAGGAGTGCATTAGCCAAATCTTGGGCAGGACCCAGCTCACACACAGAGGGCTCGAAGTGCCGACCAAGTAGTGCTTCCAAAGCTGGAAGAGATTACCCACGACCCTGGCTTAGTGGCAGCAAGCCGGGAAAGAGTCCTGCAGTGGCAGACAAGGATAACATGAGACCACAGGCTAGAACCGGTACACAACTTTCATTGAGCAATGCTATGTGAATTTGTAGTATTATTATTAAAATTGCTTGCACAATATATTTAACTGTTATTCACTGAAGTTGGAGGTGAATAGTGGTGGATATTTGCGAAGCCGCGAAGCAGCGAGGTAAGTATCTATCACTTTTCACCGACACATAAGTGAACCAAATAGTCCCTATTTTTCTGAGAAATGAGGAAAAATGTGCTCGGAATCCAGAACAATGCAGGGAGATGAATAGCAGATACTATCCTGAGTTTAAGTAACCAATCAGAACATGCAAAAATCACTATCCACTGGTTTGGTATATACTATTAATAACTTTTTATGACCTAACACAGCATATCCTCAAGGTGTTAATGAGAGACCTCCATGGAACAACAAGACTGCTGTTCCATCACATGACTTTGATGAGTGGTTCAACATGCAGCACAGGCATACCAGGTCCACTGATGAAGCTGCACAGGAATACCAAGGATGTGAGTGATCTCTGTTATTATCTGTTGGCATGAATGGAACTTGGCAGCATGGGCACTGGACTTTTTGATAAAGAAGTACATGGTACAAGTCCCCCTCTGACTGCTAATTGCAGTTGTTTCTTGTTAGACACGTGTTCAACTCCAATACATGGTACCAAGTCAACTGGTCTGCCTCCTGCAAGCTGGGTTTCTTACGTTTGTTTGTTTAACCCTTTAAGCCCTGATATGAAAATGCATATTCTCCTTACTATTCTCCAAACATTTCTTATGGAACTAGTAAGGAGAGTTTGTCTCAATATCAAGACATCGTATCCTTGGTGATTGTTTCCTTTATTCTCATCACTTGAAGGTTTGAACAAGTGGTGATAATGTGAAAAGAAATTTCATTTTCATCACTGTTAGGGCAAACTTGTGGACCTGCAGCATATTAGAAAGATAAACCAGATGGTACAATATTATTTTTTCTTATGACTTTAGTATGCCACTTTTGTAGGGCGTTCTGCTTGCATCGAGCAAAAATCGTAAACAGCCTGTCATTCTGGTATTTTGATTTTGGCTACGACTGTCTTAGGGTTTCTTAAAAAACATGTTTCAAAATCCTACGTCATTTTTCTTGTTGTGTGCTTGCAACTGTTGTGAAAATGTTGTATGTCTGACTTGGATGACATGATTTGTGTTGCAGACATGTCTTTGAAAATTGCATACAATGGTTGTAAACAAAAATTGTGCCTTCTAAGGCCCTGTTTACATGAGGGATTTCATCCCGGTGCTGAAGACCGGGATGAAATCATTCCGGGGCAAACGCATTTCAGCTCCAAATCATGTAAATGCTTACAGGTAAATGACTAGACACTGAGATGGAAGTCATCCTGGGATGAGATGAAAGTCATCCCGGGCGAATCTCATCCTGGGATGAAATCACTCATGTGAACAGGGCCTAAATCGGCCCTAGCATGCATTCCTCATCTAACTTTCTCAACCAATCAGAAGTAACCCAAAACTGTTCATGACTTGCTCACACATGTTACCCCACAATTGACACATACTGAAGCATGTAAATTGTAACAGGTGTTATCAGGTTTCAGCCCATAGTAGAAGCCTTGATTTGAATGAATACTTACCATATTTAACTATATTCCTTTTAGCTTTTTCTTGGGATAGAAATGGTGAAATGGTAAGAATTTTTATTATTTTTGTTAATTATTAAGAATTAAACTTAATTTTCTAACGGCCACAGATGAAAGCTTGAATTGTTTCAGTCATGGCCTCACAGTCAAAAGATTTCTTTTCTCCTGCGGATAGCCTTCCTCTGACGAAAAACAAGAGATAATTATTAAAGGGATTTTGCTCAGCTTATCGTATGTACGCAAGCATCTTTTGTCATGGCTCGTTTAGATATTAAATTTGAAAACAAAGTTTCTTTTCAGTGCATCTGGGCCTGCAAAAACCCTTACCCTGTTCTAGACTACAAATTAATGTTTTAGTAAAGCTAAAAAACGAGATGTGCCAAATTTTTATTCAGAAAATTTGCCTGATTTTCCAGAATACGATGCAGTACAGTGTACCATATATTAAGTTACTATAATTATAACTTACAATATTTGTAGCTGCCAGCTGAGTCCCAGCTAGTGCGTAAATTTAGAATACAAATAAATGTTAATTAATATCCATAATTTTTTCTTCAGAGTAAATCGACTTGAGAACAGTTCTTTTAATTCATTTCAGCCAGTAGTCACTCCACTTATCATACATTGTAACTTGTTTTATTTTGACAGCAAATGCCAGCAGAAAGAACAGTGATTTACAACAGGCGAGGGTCATCAACAGGGCCTGTGTATGATGCTGGTGATAATCTTGAAGAAGAGCTTTATATGGGAAGAGATATTAAAGTCCAAGAAGGAGAGAATGACGCCTCATCTGTGATTTCACATGAGTGAGTGTCTTGTCAAAAACTGTGAAAATCATGAAGTTTATTTAGAAAAATTTTTGTCAGATGACTGAGTTTTGACACGAAATTCACGTGATTTGTTTTGTTTTAGGTCTACTAGATCACGGAAACAGAAGGCTCGGCACGCTGCAGAAGAACATCGGCGACAACTGCAAGCCCTCCTACTAAACAAGAATGCAACCAGAGGAAATGTTAATGGCATGAGTTACAGTGACGACCTGCCTGATGATGGCACGGAATTATTAGGTACGCCGTTATCTAAATAAATAAACTTATTTTATCAATAATAAAAATGAGCGAAAAAATGCAACAACGACATCTCGAAGCTACCTTAACTTCGTTTTCAAGTTTGAAAATAACAGTTGATGTATGTTTTGAAAGTGTCAGAATAAATTAATAGAATTAATTAATTAATTAATTAATTAAGTATGTAAGTAAGTAAGTAAGTACTAAATTTTACAAGGTTGTAAACTGAAGCGTTCAGATGTGTCGCAAGTTGAGCTTGCACTATAATGCTAAGTAAAGACTAATTGGCATAAATTGAGTCTGGCTGTGTGTTCAGTTTCGGTATTCTTTAAGAAATGATAAACATTTCATTTCTTTCACGAGTGAACAACATTTTCTTCAATTAAACAATCTAGGAAATCACAGCTTCTCCAAAATAATTTATGGTTGGAAAATAGACAACAAGCTCGACATCAAAAAGCAACGAAAAAAAGAAGATGATCTGGCCTTTTGTCACACAATATCAGTAGTCAGTTCCAGTTCCTTAAAGCCTTAAAAAGTTCTTATGTAACTGGCACTTTATAGTAATTGTAAAAAATCGACCTCGACTGAGACAAACACGCAAAGGAAGGAAAGATATCGTTGTTTAGACGGAGCTTTTAAAAAGGCTAAAAACCTGCGTGTGGGGTGCATTTAGGCTTGCTATCCCCATTACAACACTTGAAATCGTGTCCAAGCACATTTTAAAATTAGTCCGACATTTCAGAATTTGAGTCAGGTATTGTCTGATTAACCAACTCTTACTTTTAATTCCTAATTATTTCAGAGAATGTGGATGAGTTGGAATCTGAGGGTGTGTCCAACTTAAACAGCACGGGAGCAAAGTTATCCAAGGTAGCTTCTTCTTAGCAGATTAATTTTGTATGTTGTGCAGTTATACAGTGTACATACAGCGGGACCCCGCCCTATATACACAAGTAGGAGCCCATGATGGTGGTGAATAAAAACATCTCCTTATCACAGTCAAACCTCGCTGCCTCGTCCCCAGGTGCCGGTATATCGCGCGTGCAAACAGGGAGCGCGTGGCGTCGTGGGAAGGATGCAAAACGCGGACTGTAGTGCACCTATCTCGCAATGCTATGCGCACCATCATATAATAAGGAGGGACGTCTGGGGATGAGGCAGCAAACCTCGATTATCCGGACTCGGTTGGACAGTTCCGAAAATAATCCGGATAATCGAGAAGAAAGAATATTTTCTTGAGATAACTCGAAAGTGAATGCATAGTGCGCTTTTCAATTGAGTGTCGTAAAACCAAAACCAAAATAATAACCCCAGCCAATCACAACAAACAATGAGACAATCAGAACTCGAAGCAAATATATGCACATCGTCATGTAACCCGGCGCCAAGCGAGGGAAAACGCGTGCGAGCAAGTCGCGATTGGTTTAGTTTTACTTCTGATTGGTCGAGAAAGTGGCGCGAGATTTTTTAACTAATCACAGAGCGAAGTAAAGCAAAACGAAAGCAAAACGCGAATTACTTTTGACGCTGAATTGAAAACCGCTCTAATCAAACAAGAATTAGGCGAGCAATCATCTTGAGGAAACTGTACTTACAGGCGGCTAAAATAGTCGCATGCTTCAAGACTTCATCTTTTCTGATAGTGTTCTCAATCAGTTTTTGCAGTTGAACATGGAGCAAAAAGCCTGTTTCAATGAATTACCTTCGCGTTTTTCCGCTCAGAGTTGTTAGACTATCACTTGTAAGTGTTCATAGATAAATTGGGACCACAGAGAAAAGTACAGATAATCCAAAAGTCCGAATTATAGAAATAGTACCGTACAAGCACTTTCTCTTGGCCTGAAGGATGGCTTCTGCTTCTTATCCCCTCTTTCGCTCCCCCTCTTCCCCCGTTTCCCACACTTCACTCCCCCACCCCCATATTCCGGTTCCCCCCCCACTCCCCACCCCTCTGTATTGTAAGCCTTTATAAGAGATTAACCCCATCTCCTCCCTTCAAATGATTGTGGGCGGGCCGGCTATCCGTAAAGAGCCACCGACAGTCACAAAAAATTTACGTTAAGCCTTGTAGTAATTATCTACCATTTGCCATGTTTTCGTTATTTTCTTTCAGTCTGTGAAACAAGGAGCGGCAACATCGGAATCAATACGAGTTAGCATATGTGCAAGATGTGCGAAGTAAGTTGTATGGGAGGACTTCGTGCAATAACTGCAATAACACTTAAAGGAGCTACGTCACGGATAACGCAACTTGAAAAAGCTGGCAAGTTTTTTCAAGTTTGTCATTCGTAATCCGTCTTAATCTCCCTCAGTCGTAACCATCCTTGTTTAGTTTTGGTTAATTATTACGTCTTTGGTGTTTTTCTACCTTAGGAAACTATCATTTTGAGGTTTCCGTTAATGAGAAAATAATTTTGTCAAAACAGAAAAATAAATGAAAACGCCGTGACATAGTTCCTTTAAAGTGACTTTTCCGGCCAAAATTTTCATGCTAAATTCGAAAAAGTCACATAGCACGTTCTTGCCCGTAGCCTTTTAGTTAGCAATACAGCATAATTTATTGACTCATAAACGGGGTTTGCAGCGTCAATTTACAATTTTTAATTCAAAACCACGAAAAAGAATTAAGAAACTAATCTAACAGAATTACAGTTGGGAGTAATAACAAAGTAAAAAAGAAACCTACGACTTGACTTATATTCTATTCCATGGCTACCTCCTTATTTGCGTTGAATTGCTCTCTAAGCAATGGATATCACGCAGGATAGAATTTAATGACTGGACTGAAAGATTAATTTTATAAGGTAATGTATACTTAAAATGTGTGGAATAACTTGTTACGTATCTATGAAACTAATTTTTGTACCCTTTTTTTTCAGAATTATTAGTGGCCAACCGGGTGATCGGAAATCAGAAGGTAATGATATGAAATACTGTTGAATCTCTCAAAAGGCCCGTTTACACATGTGATTTTTGATGCAACTGTTGTCGCACTTTTTATGCAATTTTTGTCGCGCTCAAGTTGCATCATTACATCGCGCGTGTAAACTTGCGGCGATTTCTGTGCGATTTGTCGGCGCGATATCGCACGTTTCGAACGTGATCGAAACTTGATGCAACTTGGCAGCGATTTGTGGGAAATTGCGGCAAACGTCGCACCCTGTATCACAGCGAAATCGCCGCTAGTTTACACTTGCGACAAAAGTTGCATTGGAGAGCGCGACAAAAATTGCATCAAAAATCGCGCGTGTAAGCGGGCCTAAAGAGCACCCTCGTAAACGCCTGTGTCGCTTTAGCGGTTTGAAACTCAGTCTGAATCAGTTCCCGGCCAATTAATTCAGCTGGAATCAGTTCCCAGTCAAATGCTATAGTTTCTGAAAGAACAGCTCATCTATTTGAAACCCAGTTGGCATCAGTTCGCAATCAAACTTAACATTTAGAATCTTTCGTGACGACCACCTCCTTTAGCGACTAGTCTTTTTAAAGGCTGGTCGCTAAAAAGATATTTTTAAAAAAATCCGGTTTAAATCTGTTCTCAGTCAAAGGCTATAGTTGGAATCTCTTGTAAGAGGTCATCTATTTGAAATCCTATACGCATCAGTTCTCAGGAAACCTCAGTATTAGGAGTCTTTTATAGCGACCACCTCCCAGTCTTAACAACAAAATTCCGTTTGAATCTGTTCTCAGTCAAATGCTATGCGTCTTAGAGTTTCTTGTAAGCGACCGTTTACGTCAGGCGACCATCGTCATGAAATGACCAACTTGAATTATCTCCTATTAATAGCAATCGCCTTTCCGAAATCCGGAGTCAAATATCTATATTCACAATTTTTCTTGAACGAATGCGGTTGCTGATTTCGCGAGTGGTTTCTTGCGAGAGATTCAGCTAAAATTTCTATGAAGACAGTACAATTATTTTAAGTCGTACGTAGCGTTCAGTCTCGTCTGCTGATTGTGTAGTCAGAACAGTGATAAAACTCTAATTTCTCCTTGAAATATCAACACAAGAACCAGCATACTGGGCATAAGAAGAAAAGAATTGATAACCAAGGGAAATGTGTCATGTTATTCCCAACAAGTAATTATAGTAACATTATAGACCTAGAAAGTAGAATTTGCTTGCTGACATCAGTACCCCTTTTGTTGTGTTTCAGTTGGCAGTGTTTATTCAGCAAGTGAAGGTATGATCGACTGCACACTTAAGTTTATAATCTCTTGTTAATCTTAAGATTACTCCGGACCTTCGCGGGTGTCCTCGGGGAAAAAATTCGTATGCGCGTCATTTTAAAGGAAAACACGGCAAATTATATATCGTCGGAAAGCTTAATAAATGTAGATTTCGGAAAAAATATAAATTGCCGGTTTCTTCAATTCTGCAAAATAAAATCCCAATCAACCGCGAAAATGACCACGTGTTATTCAATTGAATTAATAAGGTATCAAATCCAAGTGCATTGGCAAAATAACTGCACAGCGTTAATCCCAAAGGATCAATCATCAAAAGTGTGTCAGCATTTTTCCATATTCTGACTGGTTATTTTTTAATTAATCTGCCAAGTTCGAGAAGCAAAGAATGTGCGATGGGCATTGCATTGAAGATCGCCACGGGTGAAATATTATAAATTTCAAAAATCCCCGACACGCCTTTGTTTCACAACATCTTAAGAACGTTTGGGCCAAATTTCACAGAAATCTGCCGAATTTTGGTACCCTATTAATTCATTTGTTTACCAGAATGACACATGGTCATTTTCGCGGTTATTTTTGCAATTTTCTTTTGTGGAATTAAAAAAACTGGCAACTTCATATTTTTTTCTGAAATCTCCATTTATTAAGCTTTCCAACGATATATAGTTTGCCGTGCTTTCCTTTAAAATGGCGCGCATACGAATTTTTTCCCGGAGGAGACGGGAGGACACCCGCGAAGGTCCGGAGTAACCTTAAGTGTTGGCAAACTCGTACGATTCGAGCGTTACCTGTTTTCATCCGTCCTCGCCATAGTTTGTCGTCCTCCTTTTTTGCTAATGTGCTCATGTCATTTTTCTTGCGCTTTTGCACAAGACCAAACCAATATTTATGAGCTTCCTATGATTTAGATATGTTTTCGATTTACTAAAGTAATACAAATGTTAAGTCACACAAAACGTATAAAACATTCACACCAGTATTTGCAATCTGCTGTCTTTATATTCACTTTTTCGCAGTTGATGACAACTTTGATAGTGTTTCACAAGTGGGAAGTACGGTAGGTCTTTTGTTGACGTTCTTTCTTTTCTGGTCTATAAATATCCTTTACTTAGTCTTTCCACCTGAACAGAGTAATTTTAGTGATACTCAAAAATACCGGTAATATTTGATTCGGTTTGACGTTTACAGCTGACCTCTAAATCATCGTACTCACATGCCGGAAAAATTGCACTTGGTCGGATAATTTGTTGTTCCCGACCGTCCCAAACATTTCCGACTTATTAAAGTACCAAGAAATAGATGTTCCTAAGCGCGGGACAGACGTGGATAACTCAACAAAATAAGAAACGCTGTTTTCCGACTTGTCCCAGATTTCTGCAATCACCGTCGGCAAGGATTCCCGACTCGCGAAATCGGTCGGGGCGTCGGCGATGTGTTTAGCTCAATACAACCCTCAATTCAACAACAGGTTTCAAGTTTCAGAAAATAGCTCAAAAAATTAAAATGGGGCAGTTTTTCCTGCGCCTCTGTTTTTCACATTTATCATGCAATACTGGGGACTGGTCAAGACACAATACCTGCGGTTACTGTTGGCTGTTTTACCGCGTTAAATGCGCTTTTACCATAGTGTGTGTGTAACCACAGGCAATGAAATCTCCGATTCCCTGAAGTTTCCCCTACAGATGCGTGAAAACCAAAAACACGAAGTATGAGTCACGTGCTGTAACCAATCACAGCAAACACGTTGCTTTCAACCAATCCGGAACAAAACCATCCGCGACTTGGCGTGCGCCTATTGAGTCCTCATTTTCCCGCGCTTGGCACCGGTTGCACATTTTTGCTTTGAGTTTTGAATGGTTCGTTGCGTTAGTGATACGACTGTTGTAATTGGCCAGATCAGTGTTGTAACTTTGGACTTGCTTATATAACGTAGCGAAAACTCGTTCTTGAATTAGGTCTATGTTCAAACATTCTTCTTTTTTTCTGTTTTTAGACCGGGCTTGACAGACCTCCTGTATGGCCTTCGGGATTTGACTCGGAAAGTAAGATTATCAATAGCCATTTTTGTAATGTAGGTTAGAAGCTGTTCACACTCTGGTTAGCTTTAAAACTGTTTTATTTATTCAAGTAAAGAAGTCAAATCTGTACAAATTATATAATTAAGAAGACAATCAACAATCAATTGGCTTGAATTCAAAAGAATCTAACTGTGTACACTTAACTCTCCTTGCGACCACTCTCGTAAGCGACCAACTCTAGTTATGAGAAACCTCGTTTTAATTGTCACTTAAACCGTTTTAATTGTCACTTAAATCCTGTGATTAAAAGTTCTCGCAAGCGACCGCTCCCGTAAGCGACCGCGACCACTACTGGTATTTTCAAGTACTTTTTTACTGATTTTTGTAATATTAACGCAATTCAGCCTTAGTAGGCTGCTTATGTAAATAATTTTAATAAACTATCTATCTATCTATCCATCTATCTAAGCGACCAGTCATCCGAATAAGAGATTCTGGGAAGTTTTCAGTCTGTGTGGATGCGTGACCAGTACATAAGTCAACCTCTTCTGTCCTAGGAAATAGTTATACTACAATAGTTATACTACTACTAACCAGTATTTTTTTTACAAGTTTTACGCTAAACTCTCTGGTAGATGACCCCCCGCTATTGTCTTATCACATGGTTAACCATCCCTAGTTGAGACCACGTTTCTGAATTTTCGAGGTGGTCGCATACGAGGGCTTCGACTGCTAGAGATACAAAGCGTTTTATTTTATCTGTTCAATTCCCAGGTGATTCGAGTCCACGTAAAGGCCAACACATGTGGAACAGCCCAAGTAGTCGATCACCTACGAAAGGAAAGCACATGTTTAGGTACGCTCTTGTTTGTAGGCCCCTTGTTAATACACAGTCAGGCGATTTTTGTTGCAGGTTTAAGTTTAATTTGAAATTGCCCTCGTAAATCATAGGAGACTTTATGTCGATTTGATTTGTCCTTTGAAGGGCATGTGCGGCGGCACACAACACAGTGGCAACATAAAATGAGTGTGCGTGCGCTAACTCGTTCGCGCCGCCTGGTGTACCCCCCCAGAGTCTTATGCTGTCTCCCCCCCTTGCACTGCTACATATTATTTAAAATTGCAATGAAAAGTTGAAAATTCTGTGTTTCACACAGGTGATTTGAAATTGCACTGAAAAAGTTGCCTGCGTACGTGGCCCTTCAATGTGGGCGCAGGACAAGAACACTGCAAACATTAACATATACATCACCTATGTATACAGTACTGCACTGTTTATGGAGACTACCTGTAAATGGCTCTTTATAGAGGCAATTTTCGTGTGATCTATGGCGCGATTTTAGCGGCATTTTTAAAAAAATGTGATCAAGAACTGTTTGTGTTTTTACGGCCATTTGATTGTGATTTTGAAATGGTCTCCAGTGAAAAGAGCATGCGGTATTAGCATAAATCACTCATAGTTCCTGTTGGAGTGCCTCAAGGCCCCAGTGCGAGACCAAATCACCGTGAAAACGCAACAAAAACCGCCGATATAGGTCACGGACGAACGAAGGCCGCATTTCCATTCAACAATTTTTGCTTAACGTTTCAAAACTTATTAGAACTTCTTTCTCCGTTGCTCATTGGACGTTGATACTAACTCCTTTTACGTTATAGTAACCACTGAGACTGTCTCGTGGTTTGCGTACCTTGTAGTCTGTAGCTTTTTCTTTTTCTTTCCAGGGGTGGTTCATTTACCGAAGACGGGCCAGATAGTTCCAGGCCGCCAACAGCCTCCTCGAGCCGTAGTGACCTGATGTACTCGGGACGACAACAGAAGTCGTGGAAATTCGACGGATATTCTTCCGATAATGATGTAATGCTGTGTTTTCATGCTAAATTCAATGACTTGCTCGTTCTTCCGAGGCAGTTTTTCTGGACAACATCATACTAGGCCACTCCCTCGTCTTGCAACAATGCAAAGCAGTCAGTTTTTCTTGAAAGATTTCTATTTTGGAGGAGCGGGGAATAATCATATCATATCATATCATATCTCGCATCATGTCGTATCGTATCATCTATCTTTTCGTGTTGTATTGTATTGTGTTGTATAATGGTCACACTTTATTATTTCATCCACAGGATCAACAGTTAGAACCACCTTGTACAGGAACTAATGCACATTATAGCCCGTATGTACCGTGGGTCAATTCTCGTTTTAAACACTGAACTTCTAATTGTTACTGTCTTCAGACGGAAGTCAATTACAACCGAGTGGGGTCCCCTGAGTTAGGAGGCAGTCGGCCGTGGGCCCGGGCACCAATGGAGAGTGGGAGCGAGACAGACTGGGAACCAAGACAAGGTGAGATCAGTTAGCCTCGCTTTGAAGAATGGTCTTGATCTTGGTATTAGGCGCTCTTTATTTGAGGAAAAGTCCGAAAGTCGCGAATTGTTTTGGGAGCTCTTTCATTTGGCCTCCAAAAACAGAAATTCTGGGAGGGAAACAAAATGGAACTGCAGATCTGAAGTCCAACGTACTAACCACCACACCACCACGCCCCCACTTCGGGGAACGAAAATCCTGAACTTAAAATCATCCGATGTTGAGGTTTCCGCCATTTTGAAATAATTAAACTGATCAACAATATATTTGTTGATAGGTGAGCTAATAGTTGGGTTCTTCCCTCGCCGCCAGTTTGAATATCGAGAGAATACCAAGACAATGATATTGGCCATAGTTTCGCAGGTTTCCTAGGATAAAATTCTTAAGGTCGGTGGTTCGACGCCCAGACCCTGCCATCTTGTTGTTTCCTCAAACAAGAAACTTTACCTCACATTGTCTCTCTCCACCCAGGTGTATAAATGGGTACCGGCGACATACTGCTGGGGGTAACCCTGCGATGGACTAGCTAGCTACTCCATCTAGCTAGCTACTCCATCCAGGGGGGAGTGGCAATACTCTCAGCTGCTTCATGCTACAGAAACCTGGATAAGCTCCGGCCGTGTAGGCCTTCTTGGCTCGTGTGCGACTTTACCGATTTTCGCTCGCCGCCATTTGGAACACCGAGGCACCGTGGAAAAGAGGTTGACATTTGGCAGTGCATCACGCTAATTGGGCCCTCTGAACATTAGTTCGGGCCTTGACGGTCGTGTAGCTTAACATTCGAACCCTGTTGAAACGGACACCGTCGGCATTTGAGAGAAAGCCTATTTTAATGGTGTGTTAACATGGTGTCCACGTTAAATGACGTCACTTAGTCGGTCCTTGCAAATTCATTTTGGGCAACAAAATCTATTCTTTGACTTAACGCTTCGTTTTCGAGTTCTTATTTTGATTAATTCCTTCTTCCGCTCCCATTTCGGGAAAGTCCGGCAAGCGAGAAGAACAAGCGAACGTGCGTGACAATCAGCTGGCTTGTGAAAACGCGCCGCGCAACAAAATTCTCTCCCCAAACAAGCGGTTATACCGAATGCGTTTTCTAACATTTGAATCTTCTTTTTTGTAGGACGGCGGGCGCCTGGCCGAGGATTTGGTCGGTTTAACAGCGGCGAAGAATCCGACTCCGCCTAGGCCGAGGATTTGATCGGTTTTCGTTTCTGGACAGAAATAGCATTTTCAATCAAGGCCTCGGAAAAAACGGGTTCATAACATTTCCGTTTAATACCGTTCAAGGTTGTCGAAACCGACAGGTTAATTTCAAAACGCGTTTGCATGGACACCCTACAGAATGAGATCGAATGATGTTGTTCTCAGGTATGAACCAAAGAAAAGATGGGGGACTGGGCTAGCCCCCATTCCCCTATTTTTTCTCTAGCGCGTTAAATCTGTTTGGTCTAAGAACGATTTTATAATTGTAGGCCAAGCCATTTATGTAATTCAATTCACACAGCAAGATATACGTATAAAAAGTTATATTTATTGTCTTTGTAGACTCTGAAATTTAAGGTTTTCACCAATTTGCACAATAGTAAAAGTTCAGGAGACCATTACACGGAGCGTCCTTAGTATTCGTGACTCAGTTTATTTTTAGTACGCCTTTCCCTTTGAGAATTGTCATAATTAAGCTTGCAATGCGTTTTCATTCAGACCAGTTGAAAGCAGCATTAAACCCAAGTGGTAAATAACTTGCGTCGAGTTTTACTTGAAGAATTTCTCCGGTGGACACTCAGGAAAGTAAAAACAGGCCTCCTTGCAGTAAATCGCCAACTCAAAAATGTGGTTTGTGGGACTCACTCCAAACGTATGCTCCTGTTGATAAATATTTATTATGGAGTATTTGTGTTTGTTGCTCAGGGATAGCACTTAATGAACCCGTATACGTCGAACAATCACAAGTTACGCAGGTATTTTTCGTAGAGGATATTACACGACGGTGCGAAGATATGAATTTTATTTTCGAGTGTTAAAAACAATATTTTACGAAAGAGCGCAACAAAAGAGTAAAATATTGTTTTTACCACGAGAAAATGAAATTCATATCTTCAAGCCGCCATGTAAGTTTCATTTTTATTATTAATATAGAGAAGAGTGTGTTTGCACAAACAGCAGTGTAAAAGTAGGAAACGAAGTCATCGATATCCTCACTGGTGACGATATATGGGAAATACGTCACTCGAGTCCCGGATGTATTTTCGTGTAAACTTCAAGAGTGGTCTATT
Organism: Siderastrea siderea; assembly: GCA_964030785.1. Taxonomy (NCBI): domain Eukaryota; kingdom Metazoa; phylum Cnidaria; class Anthozoa; order Scleractinia; family Rhizangiidae; genus Siderastrea; species Siderastrea siderea. The sequence continues at coordinate 29,375,417 of OZ034974.1, forward strand.
TTCCACTAACACTCTTGTCCATATAATAAATTGTAGTTATACTTGTAGATGGAATAAATATACCGCTATAATATGTCAAGACGTGGGTGCTACTGAAGTAGTTTGTGTCTTTGGGAGCAAAAAGTGGTCTCTAATAACTCTCGTGAAATCCAAACCTCCCTGCCTATTAAAGGGGCTATGTCACGCTATTTTAGCACCTTTTTAAAAAGCTAAAAAGTGTCTTGGCATCGATTGAATTCTAAAAATAATGGTCTAGCTTTGTTATTAAAGACTATCTTACGGCACTGAAACTGTTCCCTGTCATCTGTTGCTACCGATGGAAAGGATGGAAATGGATTGCAACCCAATTTTTTTCAAGTTTTGATGCTATTTTCTCAAAACTCACCAAAAAAAATATGATGGCTAGCTCTCTCTAAGAAAATTCATTTGATATCTTCCTCGTAGTTTAAAAGGAGCATTTTGTGTGTGAGTAAAGGCAAGTTAGGTTGTGATTTTAGCACAGAATTGACCTAAAATAGCAAAATCCTCGTGACATAACCCCTTTAAATTACAACAAAGAGCAACATCAACAGCAAAACCAATGCAGTGAGCCATTTATAACTCGAAGCGAAAACGTGCGACCGGCGCGGGAAAACATAAAACCGATGTTAAACGTGAGAAAACCTGCGGCTGTGCCGAGCGAGGAAAAAGGTGTAACAAGTGCCGAGCACGGAAAACATTCAACTGACAAGTGCGGGAAAACGTGCGGTTGACTTAGCACAGGTTGGTGCATTCTAGCACAGGTACTCTCATGATACCAGGGAAGACACATCACCCAAATTCTCCCTTTTAAATTGACATGCATACTATGAAATAAGATTGTGTAGCTTTCCAGCTTGCAATTGTGGCTTCCCAACCGGGTGTTTTTGTTTACAAGTCCTTGAAGAGATGCAAAAGTTTACCCGAAGACACCACTCCATTCCACATCTTGGCTTTTTTCTTTTGCGGAGGTCGGCTAAAAATGTATCACAAGTGCTCAAGATGTTTGACGCTCATGTAAAATCATCGCAAACCGTGTTAAGGGATTTGGTCCCTGCAGGCTCCATATATTAACACGGCTCGACTGTGTTTACCGTGTTAACATCCAGCTCGCTCATGTGCTGTTCAATCCACTCCCACACCATCTTAGCCACTTTTTCAGAGGTATCCAACACAAACGCATGCCTTATGTCCTTGTCACGTGACAGCTTAATGTCTCCATCCGGGAACCTCTCTTTCATGTCTTCGTAGTATTCCTGTGGCACCCAGGGATCGCCCAACCCGTAGAAGAAAACCAGTTTGTCCAGGTTTGACTGGATACACTCGTAATCTAGTTCTTTTATCGTCACAAGCTGGCGACCGATCTCTAAGATGTTATCCACAGCAGAGTAATTAAGCAGCGATTGTGCGGCTGCCTTAATGCTCTCCTTGTTCTCGACTTTGTTTAAATACATCCACCAACCAATAGACCATCGTTGAACAAAGGAAGGCAAAAATGAGACAAACACTGTCCCCATAAGAAACGGCCACTGCAAATAGTGACAAATGAACTTCCAGAATTTTCCGCTGGGCGCGGTATCTACACGCTCAATCGCTGGAAATAATAATACGCATTTGAGCACTTTTCCTTTATCGTGATATCTTTTCAGCATTTCCAATGCGATGTATGCCCCAATGGAGTGTCCTATAAGAATTACTTTGGAATGCGCAGGAATGTAGTAAGCTAGGAAAGCGAGTTTATGTTCTATTTGATCGGCAAGAGTGAAAGACGAAGGTTGCTCTTGGTCCCATTGCTTATTAGATTTCCATTTGCAAGGACCACTTGGTTCATCGACTTGTGCATGGCCTGTAAAGAGATCGAGGAGAAACAAAATTCACCAGTACATTACAGATTCCCTTCATTAAAGGGAATGAGTTATCTTTTCAAGATCCCGGTCGGTAAAGTTTGTAGGCAAAGGCTAATGACGCCGAAATGTCGTTTTGTTATTGTGCGTTTTTGCCTGTCTACGCGTCAGTAAGTTAGTTACGTTGAGTTTTATGAAAAGCCATCAAAGTCGATCAGACGGGCTTCTATCCTGCTAACAGAGTCCCTTGCGATCTTCCTAGATAAGTCAGGAAGATCTAAGGGGACTCTGCTAGCAGGATAATGGGCTTCAATCACAGCCCCTCTAAATGTATCTCCCCCCCATCCCCAACCTAAGAAATTAATAGGGGGGGAACTCTTTCAAACCTTCTCCGATCCAAAGCAACAACAATAACGTATTCCTATAATAGACGCAGTTGTGGCTGGTCACAAATCAATATGGATGACAAAACGGTCGGTGTCCTAGTCAGTGTGTCGTTAAACAAACGCAAGAGCTCTTGACAAAGGGTAGTCTGAGAAAACAGCCGACGTTTCGCGAGGTCGCCACTTGAGCCCTCGCAAAATGACGTCTGAGTAACGAGCGGAGAAATCCCATACTGATGACGTGCACTACCCAGTTGTTGGTAGTGCTTCTGATTGGTTGAAAGAAAATTCCCTCGCGACATAACCAATCAGAAGCGCTACCAAGATCTGGGTAGTGCACGTCATCAGTATGGAATATCTGCGCTCGTTACTCAGACGACTTGCGGCTCAAGTGGCGACATCGCGAAACGTCGGCTGTTTTCTCAGGCTAGACAAAGGGTACGGTTTTTTTTTGGTATCCTCTGGAATGAGAATAGGTAGTATGCGAAACGGATAAAATTGGAAATGATCCTGAAATGATATGAAACAAGAAAAAAACGGTCGTTCCAAAAATGGACTGAACACCGAACGAGCCGGTTCTTTTTTCCTCAGGCTTGGTGGAAGAATTAAGATTTGCCGCGGATGCGCTGTTGTTTTGGTCAGCCATTTTGTAATATTGCCAAGTAATTGACCACTTTTTCATTCTGTTCATTCTGGCCTAAATAGCAGAATACATGAAATGATATAAATCACCATTCTAACGATCCCGGATTGAGAACAGGTAAAATAAAACGCACCAAAAAAGCCATTCCAAGTATTCTTATTCCAGAATAGTTCCCCAAAAAAACGCGCCCAAGGGTATTTATGGTATCCCGTATAACAACCTTAACTAATAAAATCGGGGTGGCTTCACTTTCCTTGTTGGCGCTTATTGAGTATCTCTTTTTATTATTCTACTTCTCTCCATCTTTTTCTCGAAAAGGTCAAAATCTGGGATGGTCGGACAACGGTAAACGGAGGATAAGAAAATAGAATACTGATAACCTCAACAATTTTGTCTATAGCAAATTGCGCGAGCAAGAAACCGCATGGTCTGTGTGTGTGGAATATATAATTATTTAACAATTATTCGCCGTAGGCGAAGTGAATATTGTGTGTATTATTCCACAATATTCGCTGAGCCTGAGGAGAATAATTGTTTTAGTATAATTGCTTAGGTGATTATCAGAGCAAATGTATTTTCTTTTTTCTTTTCTCCAGAAACATCAAAAATCGCGCGGTGGCCATTTTGAAAATCAGTGCTTCTGTACTATAATTACCTCGCGCGGGGTGATTATCGCAAGATATGACGTAATCCTCGACCAATCAGTGTGCGCGCTTCTCTATAATCACCTGAGCAATTATATCGTTAATATTGGCTTAATCGCAACGCCCTGCCTAATTACACAGCACACGCCTAGTTTGTTTTTGGCAAATAATTTACTTATACAGCCAAAAATACTGTTTTAAAACTGAGACAAATTTAGATTTCAAAATAAAGGCAATTTTTAACCCGTCGGTCACTTTTAGTCGGAATCAAAATAAATTAATAATGAGAAATTGAAATTTTAAATAACAAGAGAAAAAGGTTTTATGGTTTTTTTCGTATTTGAGGTTCCTTTTCCCTTCTTTGCCAGTTTTGTTTGTGTTAACACGCTTTTGGCGGTAGAAAATGAGCGAATGGCGTAACGCTAAAAGCAATTAGTGGGTTTTTGTTTGTAAATTGTTTTGCTTGTTAGAGTTTTCCGGTGGCAGATGGTCGAATTCAAATTTTGTGTTATCTCGTGTTATATTCGTAAAAGTACGGGGATAATACGACAGTCATATCTAAAAAAAAAAATCCTTGTTTAGCTGACAACTGTAGAAAGTATATGTTGAACTAATCGCGAAGATACGAACTACGGGTAAAAAAATGACATAAGAGATTTGTGAAAAAACTTTATAACAATGAATTTATCCATGGTCCTGATCAAAACATTGCAAGCTTACGTTTTGTACAAAGAATTTTGCGCCGTTTTAAAAGTATATTTTCATTCTACACGCTTGTAATATCATTCGAGCATTTTTAAAATATCCTACCTGCGTGTGAGACACCGTAAACGGAGTATTTTCCTTTCCCAGCTTGAAAAATCGTCGAGATGAAGATATCATAAAACCCGATGCCACCGGGATTGCCCGGGATAACAACAATACAAATGTTTTCCTCGGGTGATCGTGCACTGGCAATTCTTGTAGCCACCCCATTGATGAGAGCAATTTCATGCTTCACGGTTGTATTAGAATTATTATTCATTTCTGCGGCGAATTTTTTTACAGCAGAATTCAGTTCTTTATAAATCTTCTGTCGCTCTGTTGTTTTCAAACGGAAGCGTTTGACACACGCATGCGCCGTAAGGCATCAGTTGTCAAAAGAAGAAAGTTATAAAAATTTAAAGAATAATTTCAACTTTGAACAAATTTTATCAACAAATAAAATGAACTTTTCTTCTCTTTAAATTTTAGGTATTGTAGTATGAAATTAAATGAGGTGAAGTAGGGAAAAAAGTACATAAAAATTCACGAAGGCATGCACTCTGAACTTTTGTTTTGCTTTGGGTTTTGTGAGCAAATATGATATAAAAATAATTTCAGGTGTCTACGGGGGTAAGTAAACACATAAAACCGATCTCAAAATATTAATTCTTCCCAGTGGTCAACAAATACTGGTATGTGTCTGTGTCGGATAACCCCAAGTAATACAAGTAGAATCATAGATATTCAATTGTCGAATTCATGTTAGTGACGAAACACCGTCTTGGACGGAAACTTGCGTCTTCAGATCAGGGCAAGCGAAAAACAACTCGTCGTAAAATTTTTGCGTTTGATATGAATATAAGACAGATTTCCGTCTAAGACGAGTTTTCCGTCCTATTTCACCGTCGGTTTAGGCGGAAAAATAGACGGAATTCCGTCTGTGTCGAGTTTCCGTCTTCTAATATGAATTCGGCTAATATGCTTCCGATACAAGTAACTGAGGAAGATGGTCTACAAACAAATTTTTTGGAACCTTAATTTTTTTGCGAAAAAACAATAAAATCAACTAACGGTAGGACCTTTCATAAGTTCTGTCTTGTGGGTCTTTATTCAACAACGAAAGAAACAACAGTGTCTTTATTCGGCGATACTTTCCCAAAATTTCATATCGGTAAGAGTCCTAGCGGTGCAAGTTTACCCCGGTAATTGTGCGGATCGAGAGATTCTAATTCCGGTACGAAGCAAGGCAGGAAGATGCATACCGGTATCAAATGACCCCCCACCTCCCGCTCACCCCCATAATATAACAGCGATCTAATTTACGGGCCCGTCAAATGACAACGAGAAGTCGCCGGAATTTGAGAACAAAAGCCGCTTTTGATTGACCCCAACTGCCATGCGTTCTAATCGAATTTCGTGAGACTCAAGAAAGAATTTCCATCTGCTCCTGGGCTATCATCCAGTCGTTTTACCAGTTTTCCTTGGTGCTCTGTGCGACTGACTCTCGTTGTCTGGTCGACCCCGGTCAGGAGCCCATTACCCTGCCCCGGTATAAAAATGATCGGATGCGTAAGTCCCCCCCGCCCCCCCCCCCCCCAAAAAAAAAAGTTGGCATGAGCTTGGCTGATCAGCGAGACTGGCGGGAGTTTGCCCCGCGACTGGGGAATTAGCTGAAGTTTAATTTCTGAGGGACAATACAAAGACTTAGAGAGTTAGCCATCGAGCCTTACAGATAAGAACATTTTACTTTTGAGTACGATTCACGATTAGTGTTGATGGTAGTGATAATTCCTTTCAGTGGGAAGTTTTTAGCTTGCAACGAGACACACATATTCCAGCCGTATTTGATTATTTTCCAAAGAGAGGATGATCTCCTAGATGAGCTTCTTTTGTTGCCTGTACTTGTCTGAAGACCGAATTAATGATTATTATACCTGTCTCAGACGGAAAGTCGTCAGAAATAGATTCGTCTCCTAGCCGAATTAAGCTGGAACGTTTATCCTCTTCTGCTCTACACAAGCAGACTGCTTCAAGACATGGTGGTTGACGGAGAAATATAAGTTTATAACACGATTTTGGAATTGATTTTTCCTTTTCTGGAGGGGGGCGGGCAATACAGAAAAGACAACATAGCTCGAAACGAGGGACATCTTAACAGTGCTGGATTTAGGGGTAAAACGAGTAGCTGAGGCTAACATTTCCCACAATACAATTATCGCTGAACAAATTCTCTTGGAACACCCCTCCCCCGGCCTTCCCTTAGTTTTTTTCCCCTGAGCTTCTTCCTATACGTTCTGTATCCACTGCGTAGTGGCTGTTTTTCACTGTTAAATCATTCTTGATTTCTTGATCTTAAGTTCGTGATCGTAAACGTGCATCGGGCGAGCTTTGTAGCTTTTTCGTAGCCTGCATAACAGGCGTTTATTAAGCCAAGCGCCGGCCCAATGACATGGTCTCTGAGCTCAGCTAAATAAACGCCTGTTATGCAGGCCAGCTTTTACTCAGCTCAAGGCAAATAAAGACCAATAAATAGCAACTGACAACCCTATTGACTGTATCTTGAACGTTCACAGTTTTTAATTCAAGGGCCCGGCGGTGCAGATCAGTAAGAAATAAACGTTAAGAAAAGAAAACCAAATATTCTAAATATCTAAAAAATAGCAAAACTAAAAACAATAGACTAAATATGTGATTATAACTCTCACTTATAGATAAAAAACTCCTCCTCTCTTAAGGGATTATAATTTAAAATATGGTTGAAACATAAAGGGGTGCATTGATTTTTGACGTTTTCATCGTCATGATGGCGAAAATATCTGAAATATGCAACAATATCGCCTTAAAGTTGGGCAAAGCGACATCTTTAAATTATACCATAGGTCTTCTGTTAAGGGTATTGGGGTAATAGAGCGAGATGCCATGGGTCTCTCGTTCGTGGAAGTGGGACCACTATTGAGTGAGGAGAGGGGGTTTTGGCAGATGCCATGGATACCTGGATACACAAGGGGAGGGGGCTATAGGGAGAGGCAGTAGCCTCAATGTGTTCTGGTGGGTCCCTAGCATGTACAATAGTTTTGACCACTTCCCTAAGATGGGAAAATAGTACGGACGTCGTCACCAAAAAGTGGACTCCACGCGCCCTTGCCAATAGATGTAGCTCAGCAATTCACTGCACACCCCAAAAATACTGTTTAGTAATCTCTAAAACTACGGTGCCACCGTAGACCATGTCATCAGGGTTCCTGACGGAATCTTATCGGCTTATTCTTGTCGCATTCGTTGACAACAACACCTTTTAATCCGGTATTTGTGTCCCTGAGCTCGTAACGTTTTGCCCTTAGAGTCATTTTCTGTAAGACCCTGAAGAAGAAAGGCTGTACCTTTTGAAATATTGGTAAATATACAGTTTCCCTACCGTTGAATCAGGATTGCTTTTTTATCGTACTTAGTTCTATGCTCCACTGATATACAACTATAAATATTGTATTTTCCTTAGGCTATTTCATATCTAGGCCCTAAAATATCTCCCCCTTCTGAACGGAACAGCAAACATCTATACGCTATTTCAGACCAGTATTCTCAGGAGTATCTCCCCAGAAATTTGGGTGGGGGTGTGTGGCTGAAGCTCCTTGAAACCCTTACCCTATTTCAGACTAAAATACCGTAAACTGCTGCTTATAAGCCCTGGGCTCATTATACAACTTCGTAAGGGTTTTGGGTGGGCTTATAAGCGAAGGGGCTTATATCCGGGGGGGGGGGGGGGCTTTTAAGCAGAATAAAACTGAAACGTTTGGAAATGAGCCACAGCAGTGGTGATCAAAATACGTTTTTAATTTAGCAGTTTTTAATTAACCTTTGAAACGTCATAATAAATCGAATTCATTTCAATTTTAACAAAATCAAACGGTTGTAACAACACGAACGTATCCGGAACGTAACAACAAAACAGAAGCTCAGAGTTCATCTTCGCAGTGTTCTGCGAGAGTGCTTAATATTAAGGAAACAAGGAAAACTAGAGGGGGGCTTATATCTGGGGGCTTATAATCGGATGTATTTTTTTGTTTACAGGCAAATGGGCCTATAACCGGGGGGGTGGGCTTATAAGCGTGGGGGGCTTATAAGCGGCAGTTTACGGTGTGTGATTTTCCCTACCCTATTTCGGACCTGGCGTGCATTCAGTCGAAAGCCCCGAAAACTTTTCGGTTCCGAAATGCTATTTGTGCAAACATAAACCACTCCTTCTTCAAGTCTGTCATTTTAACATGTTTTTAAGGCCAGAAAATTTTAACTTGTAAAAAGTTTCATGCTTAGAAACGTCTTTGTTTACAAGTTGCAGTGTGAATTATTGTGCCCGAAATCGGCCCGAAAAGTTTCCAGGCTTTCGAGAAACGCACGCTGGCCTTCGATACCTTATTTGACCTAGACTGCAAGCAGTCGTCTGAGTCGTTATTTTTCTTCAGGGATACTTCCCTGCTAGCAGAGGTTTTTTATCTTGCCGCTTCTTTTTCGTAGTCTTTTTATGGCTGTCTTTACCGTTGTTGTTTTCTTCTGGAAGAAAACAACAACGGTAAAGGCAGAAGCGGCAAGATAAAAAATCTCTGCTAGCAGCCGGTACAGGGATTAGATACTAGAGCGGGCCGTGCGAGCAGCTTGCGGCCTCACCGCTCGCCGCCAGCCCCTGCCGCCAGCCCCTCTTTGGCACCTTGGATTGCTCAAGCCAAAGACCCTGGGAACGAAGATCGCCTCATTTCTGAGCCCATGGTGTTTTCAACTCAGCGGTAAAATTTCTTTGGTTACGCGACGCCACCTTCATGTTGTCACTGTTGCTCTCCTCAGAAAGACATGGCGTCGTTTTCAAGGTCGAAAGGAACACGGTCTGGTAGGTTTTTCGAAACCTGTTGTAGTAAAATAAATTAGCTGTTATATTTCAATTTTAATATGGTTGATTTTTGCTCCCCCAAAGCTTCTCCCCTTCGAAACAGTGCCCCGGATAATTTGCGGCGTTCTGGAAGTTTTGGAAAATCGGGCAGAGGTCTGCATCTAGCAGCATCGTTTGAATCGAAATCTGGGTATGTTCATAAATACTTGCACTTTAATTTGTCATTGTCAGGTACTGCTGTGGTTATCGCATTTCTCACTTAAGTTCATCGAGGCGCCATAATCTCAGTATGCGGTTGTAAGTACAATGAAGAGTATTTGGCATTCTCTAGTTGTCAAAACTGCTGTCGCCAAGGTTCACTTTGCTGTCGCTAAGATTCTTTTGGAAATGTTTGCCGTGCATTCTCCGTGAAAGCACCAATTTGTTTCCAGAGATCTAAATAAATGAAAGACCTTTATTTGTTGCTGAAAACTGCTTCTTGCCATCATGAGATTCCTTGGAAAATAATTGAACTCGATATATGCATATTTAACACAAACAAGGTTATAAGAACTTAATTAACTGGAAGCCGATTTTAGTTACTGTGTTTACCTTTAGAATCGCCATGAATCCTTCGTGAATTCCCTTCGCTTTTATACCTGAAGGTGAAGTCAGCTGATGGCAGTTACAACAGGTTAAAGATGTTTAAAAGCTCTTCATTGCATTTTCCAAGAAACTTTAGTCCCACGTACGTCTGATGTTTATTACAGAAAATTAACACCATGCGAAATACAAAAGAAGAAAGTTTGTCAACCTTTTTGTCAATTATTCAACTACTAATTGAGTAAGCTTAAGTACTTAGTAAATCAGTCATTAAGGTATCAGCCACGGAAAAAAGAGTCATTTTTTCATAAATGAGATTTTTACATGCTCAGATAAATCTCTTCGAAAGCTTTCTTTCAAACAAAAAATTAGAAGAGAATAATGGCTCAGTGGAGAGTTATTAGGAGTAAAAGATTTTTCCTTGTCAATTATGGTAATTGATCGCTGACAAGTTCTATCACACCTGATTAACTTGATCACGTGAAATTGAAAGCGCTTCATACGAAATGGTTTTTAAAAGTTTTTTTTTACGAAGTAAAGAGAGTTTCTTTCACCTAAATGCATCATTAAGAAAACGGTTGTGTGTGTTTTTTTCTTCCAAACCAACATTGAAGGAAAAGAAAGCCCTTGACAAAGAATGGGCAGTGAATTAGCGGAGAGCGATCAAGGTTCATTTTATTGACAGGGGAAGTGGTTGCGTCGATGATTTCCCCAGATTTTGCCGCGATTTTTGGCATCTTTATCAACCTGGTCAGCATTTCAGGAAATATTCATAACACATTTTCATTGTTACATGAAATACGGATTGAAATAAGGAAAACATTTCGTAAATAAAACGAAAATGACGAATGTCCAAGAGCGGTGAGTTAAAAGCCAATAAATTATTTTCTGCCGCTCGCTGCGTAAGATTACTCCTGTTACATGTTACCTGTCAAAGTTCTATTGTTTGAGAAAGCTGATATCTCTCCAAGTATCGATCAAAACAGAACTCACCGGACATTTAGGTGTCTTAATCTCATTACTGGCAAGACACCGCAGAAAATACATTTTCTTTTCTCGAAAGTCAAATTTTGGCGAGTTGTACGTACGTTTTAAACTACAAGTCGACAGCTGCTCGACCAATTTGGCTGACATTTGGCCAGTTCATTGCCAGATAATTTTTCTAAAAAACCGTGTCTGCGAATTTTAATCCCTCTTTTTGTTTTAAAGCTAGTCCTTTTTTCCACGCAAAGTGGTAATTTATTTGTCTTCTCTGGCTTCATCTGCTGATAAAAGAAGAACAAAGGCACTTGTCAAAAATCTGAGACATGGTTTTTTAGCCATAGGTGGCAGAAGAGAATGCAGTGTTAATCATTTTGTTTTCTTTGTTTCTGGAGGGAGTGGAACCTAATCTATTAAGACAATTGTATGTGTGAAAAAACCTTCCCATTTTCCAAACATGTTAAACTTCTGCCCCTTTTTTAATATAAAGTCATTTTCTGGAATTATTTAGCTGCCAAAAAATGTATAGTTTATAGGGTTTTTCATGAAACCAACAAAAACAAGAGGGATCCACACGCAAACAATCCCGAAGGGTGGCTGATACCTTAAAATAATTTTCAACAACCAAGTAAAACAGTAACCTGATGGATATAGAACTGGTAATTTGTCAACATCCACAGATTCAGGTGCACACACAATATGCACATATTGACTGAGTGGGAGGGTGATATGGGGAAATATTTGGTATGAGGTGATGTTGAACAGACTGAGATTAACAGAGTCTGTGCTTCATAGATGGGAGTCTGCTTAATTTAAGGGTCGTGTTCTGTTAGTTGGGATCAAATCTTAATTAGTCACAGTACTAGTAGGCCAGATGAAATGATGTTTCAATTACTAGCATTGAAATCAGGTGAAAGGACAGATCATACATGTATTGGTCAGTATCAGTGTCTACCAGTTCAACCCAAAATGGATGGAGGAGTACTAAAGTCTTTGTTAGTTCAAGAGCAACCAAATCAATAATGCTTGGATGGGTATGAATTTAAGGGGTCGATATTATAGTCCATGTGGACTGACATATGTATTGTTTTGTTGGATTGGGCTTTTTTTGGCCCAGTTAATAGCTGGTAATTTACAATATCTTGCATTTTTCTTCTTTTTACATAAATAGAAAACATACAAGATCCTCTACATCCAATGCCGAAATTGGAAATATTGAGAATGAGTACATCAGGAATCTCCAACAACAGATTTATTTCCTTGAGTTGGAGGCCAACTATTTGTATCCTGATTTCAACCCTAAATAATTAACTTGAGAAATGTTGCCTCATAAGAAGTAAAGTACCTTTTGGTAGTATGAAGATCACATTCGTACCATATTAAAGTACTCCCCAACAATCTCGATCCCCAACAGCCATCGAAAACAGCCATCGAAAACAAATGTCCTTTCCAACTATTTTTTTGTTATATTTGTACTAATTAATTGCTGGGGCACACATGCACTTTCTTTCTCTATTTTTTCTAGGTGTCAGTACTGAACGTTTTCTAGACACAGCAATAAGTCAAAAGCTAATAGAATTAATGTAGATGTTGTTTTCCAAAATTGCCCTGTGTTTTAATCATCTCAGATGCAAGTGGTATTATTTGTTTATTAGATCATCCAACTATCTCAAATCCTCTGCCCCCCCAGCTGGGGGGATGCTCCCATAGGAAACATGTAGTTTGAGTTCTCACCAAGCGTTGTTTCAAACAAACAGCGCTGAAATATGTCGACCATTCAATAGAATTATCACCTTACCGTCAGTTCTGTTACCATGTACAAGTCCCATGTTCATATCAAACTAAATACACAATGCAGTTTATTTACGGTGGCATCCTCATTCAAATATATGCGTTCCCTTTCCTTAATGGTTATAATATCAATAGACGAGAGCAGGCACGCAAAGCTTCAGGTGAGACTGTCAGAAATTTTAGAAACTGAATTTGCAACACTACATGTAAAATGTCTGACTCATGCAGCTAGTGTTGGAAAAAGTTATGGGAATTTTTAAGACAATTTTGGCTAAGAGAATCTGGAGTGAAATATTATGCAGCTCTTGGGGTTTCCTTTAAAGGAGGCTCGAAAGGGTTACCACCAGAGAAGTTGTAGAATTTAGGGAGCTCTCTAAAAATGCAATAAAAAGGGTAGGTCACCCGACTTAGGTTTTCATGCAGATAATTGGCAAAAACTGAAATTTGGAGGGTTTTTTGTGGACCTTTTAAGTATTGCCATGGTAATGGCTTAATGGCATCACAATCACACTTTGCCCAACAAAAGAGCGATGTTAAGATATTCATAGTTTCCCAACATGGTCATAAATACTTCTTTGTAATCTTTCCTCGTTTCAAAAGGATCATAACAATTAAAAACACTTTGGAGCCACCTTAAAACAGGTGATAGAAAGTGAGTTCCTTCTCATTTTGCCACTTATAGTCAGAGTAATTTGTCTCATGCCAATTCTTCTCTGGTTCAAGCCCAAACCCAAGACCACCAACCACTGGTTCTTAAATTAACTGGCAAGAATTTCATACCAATTGGCTCAATGCCTATAGTGTCTTTGTTCAGAATCATGACACATCAACTTTATGTATTCGGACATGAAGCACTGTCTGTTACATTGGCTGCCAACATGATGCTTATGTTGAAAAGATTTCTTGTTCTGTTGTTCACACCGTAACAGCCATCCCGCCTCGTGTCACAGAAGAAGCAGACCGAATGATGCGAAAGCTGCGAGATCTACAGTCACAGGTGGATGAACGAGCCTCAGAAGTTGCCAAGAAGGAGTCTCAATTACACATGTTGGAGGCAGAGAAAGATTCTGCAATTAAACGACTGAGAGATGCTGAAGGTGAGATCTGGAAAGAATTCAAAAGAAGCAATTAGGAGCTATGAAAGTGTCTTTGATGGGCTCAAAAGTTCTCCTTTCTGTTGACAGGTCATTGTTCTTAGGGGGTGGGGTGGGGCGGGATAGGGCGTGGTGTATCAGTTTTAGGGCTGTCGCAACTTTTGCTAGATCCACACAGTGTTATGTGAAAAATGCCGTTGCCACTCGCTGTATGCATTGGCAGTCGTTCTTTTGTAATTGGCATTTAGTCCATTTGTAATCCCTTAGAGGGGAATAAAAATTAATCATTAATTGCAGTGTCAATTTCAGCCTATTTTGACCCTGGCCAATTAAGCCTCTTAGGAAGTTGTGAACTCTGTTTCAATCAACATACTAACTGGTAATTACGTACATTCCCATTAATTAGGGAATCAGTTTGTGAACTTTGAAGTTTGCAATTTGACTTGATGCGTCACTGTGTGCATGGAGTGTTCAAAGTAAGCTGAAGTTTACTGTGACAACTGTAAGGTGTGATCTCAAGACTCCACATTTGCTAAATTTTCCTTCCATTGCTTTAGAGTCCCATGCATCAGAGAAACGTCAATTGGTAAATGAGATAGTGTCTCTCAAAAAAAGGTCTGACCTTCACGAACGTGACTGTGCTAGACGAGACCTGCAGGTGAATCAATACAAGAGTGAAGCTGACAAAGGACTTGCAGCAATACAGGATGCTGAGAGAAAAGTGCAGAACTATAGAGTAGAGGTACTGTGATAAAACTTTCACTGTATAGAAAAATTATTGTGTGGTTCCAGAAAATATCCATACCCACCCCTGTGATGGTCATTAGTTAAAGGAAACTATGAAGCTTACCTGGAATTTCCAGAGGGCTGTAGAAGGGGGGGGGGGGGGGGGTTATAACCCCAAAATCATCTGTGGCAGAGGTATGGATATTTTAGGGAACAACACGTCCTATGAACGTACAAAAAATAAAAACGGTTTCAACATTTTTTTTTTTACAATAAATACAACAATAACAATTTGTTATGATAATTATTACTAGTTACAAATTATAGGTGCAGAGTACCCCCCCCCCCCCTCACACACACATCTACAAATAAAGACATAGAGCAGCTATAATAAGAATAATCAAATACAATATTGTTTGCAGCAGAATTATGAAAAGTTACAGTAATAAATGTTTCACACGCTATAGTAGTCGCGTTAATTAGCAAAACAAAATATTCCATGGAACAATCGGTTGAGTGTCTTAAGACAATGTCCTTGTTTAGAAGTAGAGTTTTTCTAAGTCATATCTCCAGGTGAATTTGACTATGAATTCGTTTAAGGATAATTCTTTTAGAGATAGTTTTTGGGTATATAGGTAGTATTTAGGGAACAGAATTGTGAAGTTCAGTGTTTTATCAAATGAGTTGATAATTGGTAACTTGATCATGGTCACCCCAAAGAAATTTCAAACTTGACGTTTATAGTGTTAGCTCTTCTTTAGAGCAAATCCTTATAAATCAGTTGATAAATCTAAATTTTTGTGGTTCACTTCGATCCCCAGCAACCCAGCACTACACTTTCTTTAAAAACCTAAAAGCAGTTATTTTTACTGTGACCTTGTCATGCTAGCTTCAGATTCTAACATCAGATGCTTGAGGATGTCATAAGTGTGCTTCAAATTCTCATTCAAAGGCTAATTTGACTGCAGGCGCTAGAGGCAAAAGTGGTTACTTTTCCTTCCCTGTTCATTCATGGTATCTTTAACAGCCTACACATAGTCAGGGACTGAAAAAGGTTCTTTCACCTACAGCTTGATCACAAATCTGAAGATTTGAGCAATCTGCGAATTGAGTTGGAAGAAAAGAGAGCGGAATGCTTGAGGCTCAAGACCCAGCTACAGGAAATGGATGACAAATTCTTTGACTCTCAAGCTAAGACCAAAGAGGAGTTAGGACGAGCACTCAGGGTGAGGACACACCATGTAGTTTACGTGAAATATCGGTGGATACACTATTTCAAACCACTCGGTCGTTCAAAGCAGGATTGCGGAACTAACCCAGGATTAGTGTCAATTTTAAATTCAGTCTTATACAGACCTTTGATTGCTTTCAAACGACCAATTAAAATTAGCTTTTAAACGAACTCTTTGTAACATAGAGAAATAGGAACCTAGGCTAAATTTTAATCCCGGGCTAGCGTTAACCGGCTTTCGAACAACCGGGCCCAGAATGTCAAAAACAGTGCCAAATTAGGCCAAAGAGCTCCAAGGCATGGCCATGTTGCTTTTTGTTGTTATAGCGCACAAACTGAGTTCCATCTCACACAACTTGCCTGCTATTCTATTAACCCATTGAAGGACCGCGGTCCCTGTTAAGGGTTTGTGACGTCATCACTTTTAGTGACAGCAGATGTTTTGATAAGCAACCGACACACCAGGCAGAATTCTAACAAACGGAGTTCAAACTATAGAGCGATAAGAGAAATTTGAAGCAAATTTGGCCTTGGCACTGGTTGGTACTTGTTGCCAAAAAGTTCCGGCCTTTTCTCAACGTTGAGGTGAAATCTTTTCAAAGAAAACGGAACTATCAAAGGGCCAACAAACCTACAAACAACGGGTCTGATCTTTAAAACCCAAAAAGTTGGTATGGTACGGCGTTTTTCTTCGTCCAAAATTTGCTGGTCTCAAGGTTTTAACTTGTGCGAGTGATCGAAGTCAAATTCGCAAAACTGCCTTGGAAGTGGAGGGAAAGTTTAGTTTTCATGTTGCAAATGAAGCTAATTTTAGACGTTTGGATTGGAATTTGAGCGGATAGGAGCCAAAATACGACGTTCATCGCTTAATTGGGATTTCTTCTGCTAGAGCACGACTGTCATTGGGTTAAGCAATGTTTTAACCAGTACAGCTTCTTCTTATTATTCGTAGGAAGAAATACGACAGCTACGGCTACAGCTAAAAGAAAAGGAAATAAACGCTGAACAGGACAGAAGCTTAAGGAACAAGGTACATGTACATTGTATAAAAGCAATACAAAGAACAATCAAAAAAGCATTGCAAGCACTTTAACTTCGGTCTAAAAACAAAAGCAACGTTTTCGTGTTAATCTTCATAGGTTTATTTCTCTACATGTGCCGAACCTAATGCAAATTAGCAAAAACAACAGCTTTTACTCATTTGCATTAGGTTCGGCAGACGTTAAGTTCGACGATTACACCGGGCCTTACGAGCAACTTAATGCATGGAACCACAAAAACGCATCTCCCAGGTTTGGCCATTGTAACCACTATAAATGAGGTCACAATTATCCGTAAAGCCAATAGTGTTAAGTAGCCATAAAGTATTGCCCTAAGACAGCGATGTAAAGATATTCATGGTTTTACCGCATGGTCAGAAATACTTTGTGGTGAATTGTTCTTAAAAAAAAAAAAACTAAAACAATGAAAAACCCTCACTAGCCGCCGTTATTCAAGAGTTTTTTTAGTTTCTCATGACGCTAGTAGACTTTCTTAAAGTCCTTTCCAATGAATTATTTTTCCCATGTAAGTCAGTTTTCATTCTCCCATATGTTGTGTTGGTTTCGCCGTTGGACATTCGAAATTCGCGCTCTCGCTTCGTTCTAGGGTGACGAATAAGAGAAGGCCGAGTTGTGGCAAGTCTAAACGCAGGTTGCAAATTAGTCTTTGTTTTTCTTTCATAAGCTACTTGGTCAGTCAGGTTTGCCAGGCTTTTGACGCTTACGTATTGACCCTCCCTTTTGTTTTCAGATTCAAGATGACTGCACTGCGTTAATAAAAGAAAACGCCGCCTTATCGGCTCAAGTTGTTGAGCTTAGGAAGCAAATAGATATGGTGAGTTATTGTTGGATTTGTATGTATATATATATTTTGGCTTAAGCCCATCCCACATAAAAATCTACAAGGGCCGGTTATTTTAACGGACTTTATACGGTGTTTAGCAACACCGCGGTCTTAACCAATTTAGATCTGGCCAAACCCAAAGTTTAGACGTTGTTTATGATAAACATTGCTAAGAAGGCATATGGCAGGGACTGGAGAAACTATTTCTCCGTTTAAATTCATCCACTTATAAAAAGATTTGGAGGTCCAGTCATTAAACAGCAGTGTTATCAAGGTCAAAATTAAATGAACAAACTTGTTCCAGTTTGAATTTTGAAACAAGTCTTTTTGCGTATAATTACTTTCTAATTGCAGCTCTTTTTCCAGTTTGAATTTCGAAAAAAATTCTTTTTGCTTACAATTACTTTCTAATTGCAGCTCTTGCTGCATGCTCAATTGCGAATGAAGTTTATCTTGGCATTACCTGTTAAAAAGTTCTTCTTTTTGCGCGTTTGTTGAGGTGAATAGAGTATCACTACATTAAAAATTACTTGTGAAATGTTTTTCTGCGTGATGTTTGCAAACCACCCTACGATAGTCGCTTTGCACGGAAATTCATTTTGTAAATATCTAAAACTCTTAGTACAAATTCTCTTGATAAGGCTCTGTTTGCAGTGTATTACTGGCGCCGTACGTCTTGCTCCGGTGCGATCGAAATCACGCAGACTTTGCCGATTTCCGGTTTATCGACGTGCAATTACTTTTGAAAAAAGCCTTCCTTGACAAATTTTCTGAGAAAAGTCTTCCTCGACAAATTTTCTGCGAAAAATCAACCAGGCGTTCCAACGGACAGTCACGTGATTTAAACTCTCCCACGGATGCGCTTCAATCGTCACACAATTTTGTCACACCATTTAGAGATTTCTCCATGTCATCAATGTATCTTTTCCACTTAAGTGGTTTAGTAGTGCTTTGGCTGATTATTTCCGTCTCAACCGAAGACATAAAGATGTTCGCGAAAGCGACTGCCATCTTTGTGCCCATTGCCATTTCGTGTATTTGGAGATATTGTTATCGTTGAATTCAAATGAATTCTCTTGAAGGATAAGCCTTAGAATTTCGCTGAGGGATTGAGTGGGGATGGGGGTGTTGTCCCCGTAAAAATTCTCGTATGCTCTGCATACTCTTCTTGTGGGATATTTGTGTATAGGCTGTACCCTCTGGAAGGGTTGTCCTTTCTATCAAATTTACAAAGTCTGTCGTGTCCTTAACAGGACTTTCGTGACTTAGCTATAGACTGAAGTACTGCTGTCAACGAATGCTAATATTCCTTCGGTGGGTCCGTCATTTCCTGCCACTATGAGCCGACCAACAGCTGTTGGTTTGTGAATCTTTGTGAGAGTGTAGAACACGGGTACTCTTGGTGGGTTGGGAGTCTGTGATAACCATTTGACAGTCATTTTGTCAGTGTAACCTCCCTGATAGAGTTCTTCGGTTATTTGCTTAACTTTTTGCGAAGTTGCCTCTACCATCGGTTCTTCAATGGGTGTGTAGTTGTTTCTGTCGTCTAGTAGGATCTGACTCTTCTGTGTTTTATCTCGTTTGTTCATAATGACTATAGCGGTGCCTTTATCCGCTTTCTTGACGTTTATTTCAGAGTAGTTTTTTAGCTCTGTAATAGGTTTTCTTTCGTTAAGCGGTAAGTTGTGTTTCGGTTTGGTTATCGGTATTTGCGCAAGTTGTATTTTAATCTCTTCCAGGTAGCTCTCTAAAGCAACTGACTGTTGAACTGGGGTTCCCAGTTAGAATTGACATAGAACGAGTGGATGTTATTATCTTCGCCGTGATACATGTACTGGAGCCGCATTCTCCTAGCAAAATCTTTGAAGTCTGTTATCAGTTGTTTTCTTAATGCGGTTTCGTTTGTTATTGGCGTGCGTAAAAACTTCAACCCCCCGGGAGGGGAGATTAACTTGATCAGTTGTCCATTCAAAATTTTTTGTATTTTCTCTTAGATTCTGTTTTCTTAGCTGTTGTATCTTTATGGTTTTTTTCCTTCTTTCTTTTTGTCTTTTGTTCTTAACTTTGCGCTTTTCTATTATATCCCCCCTTTGCTTGCTAGTTTATGCACTCAGAGAGCAGACAGGGATAAGCTTCAACAGTTTTTTTGTTCATCTCTTCAGGTTTTCTCATCATTACATTGACTTCTTGTAGTCGCTTCTCTAGATTAGCGCCAACAGTTTGTACACTTCGGAAATAGTGTGCCAATAGTTTGGAAAGCTGTTCGCACATGTGCTAGACTGGGGGCGTGCCTTTAAGCTTGCCCGATTTGATTGTTTGTCTGTTTTAGGTTTACACGATTTGGCTCTGCGCAACTTGTTCTGGTTGCGGTCGATACGGCGATAGTGTAAGAACTTCTATTCGGTCTCTTTTCTGATCACTTTTATGTCATATTTAAACTCTTCGTCGGGGTAAATGTTCGCTTTTGGGCATGTGCCCCTCAGTGTCCATGTGTTCTTTCAGTCCCAAGACTGATTGTTCCGATTTTTCTATTTTCCTTTTGCAGGGTTGTAGCTAAGAAATTTGTCTGCCGGTTAGCTTAGAAATTGAGCCGGCTAAAGAAGGCGCAAAGCACCTTCTGCCGTCGGCAGAGCCGACAAGGGGGTAGGTATGGTAGAGGGTCGCCCCCTCCCATTGGGGGGGTATGGGGGCCTCCCCCAGGAAATTTTGAAAATTTTCATTCAATTTGGTGCACTCTGGTGAAATCTAAGAGCTCTTTTATGCAAAAAGAAACAACCATTAAAGAGAAAAAATTATACATGCGTAGGCATTTTGTTATTTACCATCCCCTGATATTGGGATTATATATCATATTATTTTATTTCTAATACAGTGAATGCAAATAAAAATACATTTAACACAGGATGTTGAATATGGGAATATAAGTTTAATGTGCTCTGTTGCTGATTTATAGCTCATCATCTGAGAAGAAATCACTGTCATAGTCTGAATCACTATCACTATCACTGTCATCTTTATTTCCTTGTTCTTCCAAGTGGAACAGCCTCAAAGCACAAGAAAGAAAAGAAAATGAATATATAGTACCTCCTTAATTTTGTAAAGCTAACTTTTACTCTTCCACAAAAAGTAAAGTTTAACTTGATTATTCGAGCAATAACACTTTTAATAAGGACGAGTTCGGAGCAACTGCGGAACTATTTAACACTAACTTAAAAATATTTATTTCTGGCATGTGACTTACTTAACTGTAATCACCTTGTCGCCTTCGAGCAAAAAATGCTTAATATCCCCCTGGTCGGTATCACGTTTTCTTTTACGTTGATTTAAGCTTACATCTGCTGATTCCATCGATGGATAGATTGTAAATTAACAACTTTCGAACAACTGTCGGATGACTTTACAATATTCACTCGTTGATCGATCAAACTATCTTGTCTCTCTTGTCCCACGTTTACGAGAGATCCGAGAGACCTGGTAACAAACTCGTTCCCAATCTTTCGATATAGTGGGTGCAGCGTCGGGCACCAAAGAGGAGTTGGAAGATTTCACCACCTTCGTAAATAATTTTCATCCAAGCCTGAAATTCACTTGGGCCATCTCAGACGACAAGCTTCCCTTCCTGGATTTCTATTTGACTCCATCCTCTAACCGCCTGATCACTACCATTCACTATAAAGAAACAGACTCCCACTCTTATCTCAATTACTCATCCTCGCACCCAGTTCGTTGCAAGAACTCAATTCCTTATAGCCAATTTCTCCGCCTGAGAAGGATCTGCAGTGAAGAAGAAGATTTCAGAACTAGAAGTGAAGAAATGACTTCATTTTTCACACGTCGCGGCTACCCACCTGCCGTGGTAAACCAGGCACTCCAGCGCGTTCAATCAACACCTCGTGAATCAACGATCAACTCAAACACCGCACCCTCCACAGAAGAACAAGCTGTCCCTCCTGTCCTGACTTACCATCCCCGAAACACGCAAGTAAGGGAAATCATGACCAGGAACTTCGCTCTTCTCAAATCCGATCCTGACACCAAGGATATTTTTCAACCCGTCCGTATCTTGTGCGCGTATCGCCGCGACAATAATTTACGTGACATTTTGGTAAAGAGCAGCCTTCAAACAACAGGACCTACCGATGGAGAATCAGGGACTTTCCCTTGTGGCCGTCCCCGCTGCGTAACCTGCGCCCATACCAACCCTTCGATGACCCTCGACACCCCGGGCGGTCAACTCAGATTCGAGGACAAGTTCACTTGCACGACCAGTAATTTGATTTACGTCCTTTCGTGCCGCAAATGTTCCAAGCTCAACATCGGGGAAACTGGGAGACGCCTCGGCGACAGATTCCGTGAGCACATACGATCAGTTGGCGCGAATACTGACCTCCCTGTTGGGAAACATTTCTCGTCCCCAGGACACAGTGTGGGCGATATGCTGGTGTCCGTAATCTGTGCGGGGTTCAGGACAACGATGGTGCGACGCAGCATGGAAGCAAGATTGATCTTCCGTCACAAGACTTTACAACCAAATGGAATGAACATTGACTTTGCATTTCTCTGATTGTTACTTTTTAGCGCGCGCGCCTGTCGTAGATACATTTTTGACTTTCAAAATTAACCGACGCGCGTTACTGCTTAACGGCATTATTTCTCACTGAAGAAGAGACAGCAGTCTCGAAAAGTCTGAGGATTTTACCCCATTTTCTATTTCAAGCGCAGAGACACTAATTTTAATTTACCTCAAGAATATCCCAATCTTTCACAACGCCTTGAATGCGGGGGGGCTACCAAGCTTCGTGTTGACAAGATGGCGGACGCAGAAAACGGAAAGAGGACACGGTAAACAAGTTCTCAAAACAGGACTTTATTTCAATTACTTTGTGGCATCGATACTCAGGGTAGTCAGGAGTTTATTCAGCCTTTTCACTTAGAATATATGATTCTAAATCGAACAATTGCTAGTGCGTAACCAAAGAACTGTTCATTGCCCTTTTAACCGAGTGTTCGCCAGCCAAAATTCAGCCGGCGATGACCTCTTTCCCAGCCGGCGAATTTCGCCGGCAGCCGGCGCTTAGCGACAACCCTGCTTTTGAGGAGCGAGATCTCGTCGAGGGCGGTCCGTCGCGCCCTTGTGGGAAGCGACACGATCAGCGCGTCAACAGGACGTATTAAGTTAACAATTTATTTGGCAACTCAGTTTGTGTTTCTGATAAAAACTGCCATCTCTACCAGACGTTGAGCATACTCGCGCAACACGTTTGGATCCATTAGCGAAATCAAAACAACGAAGACTGAAAACAGCACAACACGGAGAAATCTCCAAATGGTGTGACAAAATTGTATGACAATTTAGGATTGAAGCGCATCATGGGAGAGTTTGAATCACGTGACTTCCTCAAACCACGTGGTCTGTCCGTTGGAACGCCTGGTTGATTTTTCGCAGAAAATTTGTCGAGGTAGACTTTTCGCAGAAAATTTGTCGAGGCAGACTTTTTTCAAAAGTAATTACATGTTGATAAACCGGAAATCGGCAAAGTCTGCGTGATTTCGATCGCACCGGAGCAAGACGTACGGCGCCAGTGATGCACTGCAAACAGAGCCTTATCAAGAGAATTTGTACTAAGAGTTTTAGATATTTGCAAAATGAATTTGCGTGCAAAGCGACTATCCTAGGGTGGTTCGCAAACATCACAAAGAAAAAACCTTTCACAAGTAATTTTTAATGTAGTGATACTCTATTCACCTCAACAAACGCGCAAAAAGAAGAACTTTTTAACAGGTAATGCCAAGATAAACTTCATTCACAATTAAGCATGCAGCAAGAGCTGCAACTAGAAAGTAATTGTAAGCAAAAAGACTTGTTTCGAAATTCAAACTGGAAAAAGAGCTGTAATTAGAAAGTAATTGTACGCAAAAAGACTTGTTTCGAAATTTAAACTGGAAAAAGTTTGTACATTTAATTTTGACCCTGATAACGCGCCATACAGTCTAAGTTAGACTTCGTTTAAATAACCCGTCCTATGTGTTTTCATAAAGTCTCCCTTTTAATTGGCAGCCAAATGTGTTTTCAAAAAGTCTCTCTTAGTTGCTTATGGCCCCCCGACTCGTAGAGCTTCCACATTCCTGTCCACACTAGAGCTCTTACATCGTATTGTCCTGTTCACACTGAGGCGTGTTCTTTGAAACGCGTAATTTATTTCATGCATTTTGGCCTTCTGCCCTAACCAATAATACTTCGAAAAAGCGGTTTTGTTTCCATAGTAAGACAGGCCTTTCTCGATGAACATTGCGGTTTCGTCGTTTTAGTGTAGACTTTGTCGTTGTTTCGAGTATTTTTTTTTTAGTGTAAACTTCAATGTTGTCTTTAGTGTTCGGTAGTGTAGTACCTCTCAAAAGCTTGTATTTTCATTGGACCGCTATATGTAGCAGCTCTATTGCTTTTACGCCTCGTTCTTTGTTTCTTTTGTTTGTTCTATTGTTTAGCGGACCAATCGTGGAAGACCTTACGAAAGCTGCTGCACCACCCTTAGTGTTTACTTAGTTGTTGTTTTTAGTTTAGACTTGTTGTTGTTTATTACAGACTTTGTTGTTGTTCGTTGTTCTGAAGCGTTATTTCAGTTCTTTACCCACAACCGTGCAGAATAAGCTAAGCTATAAAAAAACTATAGATCGTGCTAAAAATAAGACTTTTGTATTTTGTTGTCTCCTTATACAGGACCGCGCTCACAAGGACGAAAAAGATTTCCGTCGACAAGCTAACATTCAAGAGCTTGTAACGCTGAAAGAGAGCGAGAAACATTTACAACAAGAGTTAGAACGGACCAAAGAACTGTTGAGACTAGAGCAGCATAACCACAGGGGAACGTTAGAAAAGGTATTTGAAACATGTTTGCTGAAAATAAATGAACCTTTTAAGGTTTGAATGTTGTCATTCAATAGCATTTTTAAAAACTTAAAGGTTCAAAGGTTCAAATGAGGCCTAACACTTGTAAAAATTAAATCTAAAATCCAAGCTTTCGCCGATCAGCGGCATCATCAGAGATCCCTGCATGATGATGCCGTTGATCGGCGAAAGCTTGGATTTTAGATTTAATTTTTTACAATAGTGTTAGGCCTCATTTGAACCTCTGAACCTTTAAGTTTTTAAATGAACCTTCCATACCTAAATCCTATTATCGAACTTTCAATCTCGGTTAATGAATTTCTAGCTTTTTTATTGGTCACCGCACACAGATTATCCGCGAATAACACTACTTTTTACTTTATAAGGAAATTGGAAGCCGTGACAATTGCTGCGGTGTTCAAGATTTCACTACATAGCAAGCATTTGTCCAAAAACATGGCAAGAAAAATTCATCAATGATCATTGAAGCTGAGAATTTAAGGAAGCAATTATTCCACTTGTGCTTTATGGATATTAGGTGATTGAAACCAACTCGACACTATGCACTTTGTTGGTTGTTTAGCCTGCAAGCAGGCTCACTTAGTGAGTTATTCGCAAGAGTAACTTGGCGGCGAAGCGAGTCGGCGAGAAGAATGTGGCGAGAAAAAGTAACTTTTCCTCGCCCCATCTCGCCCGTGAGCGTGCTCGAAGGCTATTGGTTGTTTGTCACCTCTTAAGTAAACAAGGAGCAGATCTGTGGTCCGGGATTTTTACTTCTCGGAATTGTGTCTGTAGGCCTCTGCGGAGGAAAGAGGCGCCGTACAAAACTCTGGTATAGCTAGAGTGATGGGCCAGGCGTATGGGCCCCTTCCTCAACCTTTAAACCTGTTCTTCCCTTTTTTCTTTCGAAAAAAACCAAACGCATTCAAACCAAACTAAAGAATAAAAAGAAAGAAACGAATGTAGACCTGTCCAGTGTTGGATAACGTGCCTTCATACATTTTGATAAACATTTCCAACAACATTGGCCGGCTGAAGAGGAACGAAAACACGATTATAAATGACGGTTTCCCAACAAATTGTCAATGATTGAAGCGCTGTGTATATTTTTTTCTTTATTGCTACCGTCTGTGTCTTCAATTTAACTACTAGTTAATCTGTCTTCGTCCAAGCCACGTGTACTCAGGGAATTCTATTTTTTTTTAGCTGTCAAGAGAGGAACAAGCGTCGCTAGAAGGTGAGCATTTAATGAGATCTAAGGATATCGTATTTGGGCTAGCTGATTGCCAAAGAGTTATTTTGCCATTAGTACATGAATGGCAGCGAGGCGTTTGTAAAGTTAAGTCATGCTTTGGCCACAGGTAGCCCACAGTACCAGAGGTTAACTTGGCCTGTGCTCGTGAAGCCACAGGGTGAAGAAATTATTAGTACAGTGTAGGCTTCTTTAACGGTTCCCCTTTTACCCATTTACAAACCTGGGCTGAGAGAACCAGCCAACTGCAGAGATTAGGCTAAAACTGTTTAGATCTAAAGACTAAGCCCTTGATCAAACGGTTCAACATTATCCAGCTTTGGTAGCTAATAAAAATGGGGTTTACAAATGTTAATTTGTTGGTGATCAACTCTGTTCAACAGCATTCACCACTGACCATCCTTCAAAATAATTTAAAATCATTCAATCATTCAACAGGGCCCGCAAACGCGTTTAACTTGCCGAATTTAACTGATATTGTTTTGGCCGGGGGCTACCCACTTATATGTAAACACCGCTGGTTCTGCTGCCTTTTTGCACAGGTCTTCTCTCCTTTTTTTTTTTGGTCCAAAGTTAACGAGTTTACTTTTCTTGCCTGCAGCCAACTTGAGACGAACCCAGCTACGTAACGAGCTAAATGAGGTGGAGGGACATCACGACTCTACTAATTCCGAAAACGTCGCGCTGAAAAGAGACAAACTACTTCTTACGGATGAGGTGGCAAATTTGAACGCTAAGGTATGGTATACTGAGAGATGGTTTTGATTTTTGTAACTACTAACCCTACCCAAATTTGAAATAAGCCAATGACCGTATTTATCTGAGAAGACACATTTTCAGGTGGAGGGACAACACGACTCTACTAATTCAGAAAACGTTGCGCTAAAAAGAGACAAACTACTTCTTACGGATGAGGTGGCAAATTTGAACGCTAAGGTGTGGCATAGTGAGAGATGGTCTTCATTTTTGTAATTACCCTACCCAAATTTGTAATTAGCGAATGGCCATATTTATATTAGAAAACATATCAGTGGCATGTTTTCCCGCGCTTGGCATCGATTCAAGATTTTCCGCGCATGGGACTGGTTGCAAGATTTTGCCTGGAGTTTTCATTAGTCGAGTTTTCGTTAGTCGAGCGCTATTAGCCAGATGTGTTAGTGTTGCTTGCGGGTATTTCAGTTTACCCTTCGGGTAAGCTATCTTTTTAGACTACAAGCAGTCTCTCTTTCCGCTCAGGGATAGTCGAGGAAAGCGTACAAGCGAGCGGGCGCGAAATCACCTGCCGCGTTGAAACGTGACGCGCTGTCGAGCCGCCAGTGTACACTAGCGGCTCGACACGAACGTCACGTGTCAACAACGCGGGCGATTTTCGCTCCCGCTCGCTAGTTCGTATCCCTCGACTATCCCTGAGCGGAAAGAGAGACTGCTCGTAGTCTAGCTATCTTTGGGTCTTTTTATAATTCTGTGTATTTATTATTTCTTTTTTACTTACAGCTGGACGAGCGTGATGAAGAAATCGAGCGCCTTAAGTTAAGACTCGAGGAATCAGAGTCTCGTTGCTCGCATCTAGACTCCAAAGTTCGGATGCAGAGAAACTTGGAGTCCATAAAATGGGAAGAGTTTGAAAAGCTAGCTACTACTATGAGAGAGTTCTCCAGATCTATGAGTCCGTCCAAGAGTGGAAGCTTAGCAGACTACTAGACAAAGTACACAGTGTCTCTCCCCTTCCCCCTTCTTTAGTGACACCCTGAAGCGTGAAAAGTGGTGCTTACGTAACAGCCATTTTTTAGTTACTTGTGAATAATGATAAAGTTTTTGCTTGTTCACTGAGCTATTTTATTGGTTCAAAAACCTCGTGGAACGTGCTCTGACCAAATAAAAGGCCAAATAAAGGGCCACAAGTCAAAGAGCAATTCACTTGGGTCCAGATACATAGACAGATATGGGCTCTTTAACAAATGGTTCCAAACTGGAAGGAGTAATATATTACAAGAGTGATTACAAACCGTTTTAATTAATGACATTAATTTGTATATGTAATCGCATGAGGCCGAGTAGAATTAAGGATACGCGACTCGGGCAATTTTGTGAAAACTTTGAAAATACAAGTGAAAATTTATCCTTAATTCTACGAGGGCTCAATGCGATTACTTGTTTATAACATAGAGGGCAAAATTTTCTGAAAACTTTTCATTGCACGTCGAAACACAATCCGCCGCCGGCACTCAGAATAAACAATTCTCCACACAGCGTCCAGAACAAAAAAAGAAACTATCTTTTATGCATATGTTCATCTTTTGAGATAATTACAATTCTAGTTCGTTGACAAACTCACACTCAAAACTCAAACTAAGTAAATTTATTTAAGCTTACCTGCGTTGCGAAGTGACCTCTCGCTCGCTGAATTAACCAAGGTTTTCGGTAGTTTTAGAACAAATAACCATTTGCTGTTTCCCGTAAAACGTTCAGGTTCACCTACTGGAATTTCTCTTCGAACTATAAGCCGATTACCATACCATTTTTGCCAACCAACTCGGCTAAATTTAAACTCTGAAACTATATTCTTGTGTTGAACAACTCAAATCCAATTCAAAATCTGCTTTTCGTTTCAAGACGCTTACAAAATGCAAATGGAGCGCTCTCGCGCTTAGCCAATCAAATGCGAGTATTTTTGGCGCTTGCCCAATCAGGAGTCAGTAAGTTTGCCCTCGTTGGAAAGAAAATTAAGAAAAAACGCCACCTGTCTCAACCAATCAGCAATCAGTAATTTTGCCTTCTATGTTATAATAAGTATTATTTAGGGGTTTGTTTGAGTGTATAATCAGCGATGTGTTGAATCAAAGTTTAGCTGATCAGAATTATAAACGTCCGGTTTAGTGTTTAAGAATTCTTTTCACTTTTCCTTAGTAGGGGGCTGTCCTTCTCTTTCAGCTACCCTCCATAACGTCATTCTTTATTTCTGACAGTAGCGCTAAGCACGCTGTATATGAGATATAAACTTTGCTATAGCCTACAATCCCGGCCACAAACCTTGAAACAGTTCGTTAAGTTAGCTTCCCCTTTCAGTGTCATTTCAAACATCACTGTTAAAATGAGGGTTGTCCAATACACCCGCCCTGTAACGGACCGTGAGACTATGGTTTCGGTCCGTAGAGTTTTGTACGGACCGTGAACTTCACATACGGTTCGTGTAGAAGAGTTCACGGTCCGTAAATTGCATCTGATTAGTGGGACTTAGAATATTTCATTCCCGTTGTGAGAAGCAGATATCTTTGTTACGGACCGTACAGTTTGTACGGACCGTGAACTTCACATACGGTCCGTATAGAAGAGTTCACGGTCCGTAAATTGCATCTCATTAGTGGCACTTAGATATTTCATTCCCGTTGTGAGAGGGAGATATGTTTGTTACGGTCCGTACAGTTTGTACGGACCGTGAACTTCAGATACGGTCCGTATGGAAGAGTTCACGGTCCGTAAATTGCATCTCATTAGTGGCACTTAGATATTTCATTCCCGTTGTGAGAGGGAGATATGTTTGTTACGGACCGTACAGTTTGTACGGACCGTGAACTTCAGATACGGTCCGTATAGAAGAGTTCACGGTCCGTAAATTGCGTCTCATTAGTGGCACTTCGAGTATTTCATGCTGGTTGTGAGTGGGAAATTTTCTTATTATTGACCGTACAGTTCGCACAGACCGTGAACTTCAGATACGGTCCGTATAGAAGAGTTCTCGGTCCGTAAATTGCATCTCATTAGTGGCACTTAGAATATTTCATTCCCGTTGAGAGAGGCAGATATCTTTGTTACGGACCGTACAGTTTGTACGGACCGTGAACTTCAGATACGGTCCGTAGAGAAGAGAACACGGTCCGTAAATTGCATCTCATTAGTGGGACTAAGAATATTTCATTCCCGTTGCGCGAGGGAGATATTTTTGTTACGGACCGTACAGTTTGTACAGACCGTGAACTTCAGATACGGTCCGTAGAGAAGAGTTCACGGTCCGTAAATTGCATCTCATTAGTGGGACTAAGAATATTTCATTCCCGTTGCGCGAGGGAGATATTTTTGTTACGGACCGTACAGTTTGTACGGACCGTGAACTTCACATACGGTCCGTAAATTGCATCTCATTAGTGGCGCTTAGATATTTCATTCCCGTTGTGAGAGGGAGATATGTTTGTTACGGACCGTACAGTTTGTACGGACCGTGAACTTCAGATACGGTCCGTATAGAAGAGTTCACGGTCCGTAAATTGCGTCTCATTAGTGGCACTTAGAATATTTCATTCCCGTTGTGAGAGGCAGATATCTTTGTTACGGACCGTACAGTTTGTACGGACCGTGAACTTCAGATACGGTCCGTATAGAAGAGTTCACGGTCCGTAAATTGCATCCCATTAGTGGAACTTAGAATATTTCGTTGTGGTTGTGAGTGGGAGATATGTTTCTTATGGACTGTGAACTTTACATACGCGCCGTATAGAGGAGTTCGCTGTCCATAAAATCGGTTCGTAGATGTAAAAGTGGTCGTTTGTGGAACACATATTCGTTGCTTAGCCTGAAAATAACTTGTGTCGCTCGATGGTGCGCACTTTAATGTAGTGTCTCTGGGGATGAATATAAATACGAGTGAAAGCAATATTCTTTATGAATTGTCCCGTGCAGCATTGTAGTCGACATTTCATAAATAGTGCGATTGATAGTTTCCTATGCAGCTGGTTTATTGTCGCCACGCAAGGCTCCTGTAGACATAAAATGCCTGTGTAGGGGACTAGGGGGACTACGCGATTGAAGGCAGAATTCGCATGAAACATTTTGTATTGTTTGTGTGCGGCAGGGCTTTATCGAGTTGAAAGTGTGGAACGAAGGCAGAATACTACATTTATAATCGATCGATCGTTCGTGTTTAAACAGATCGTAATGGAAGAGAGAATACGGCATGAAAATAATTCCTATTTTTTTCTGAAGCATTTTTCCGGTCCGGAATCCGGAATCCTTGAATTTGATTGGCTGTTGGCGCGCGTTCCGCCGGTCCAGTTTTTTCCTATCCGGACCGGTTTTGTTATGGTAACCGCGCGAATTAACCGCGCGAAAACCATTGAATGAAAGTTGAAAAACAACATACCTCGGTTGAACTCGAGAATTTTTTATTTACGGCTCAAAGATGCGACTTTTTTGGCAAGTCACAATTCTTGTGTGTGTTGTAAATGGAAAGTTCAACAAGGAGGGGAATAAAAGACCTTGAAATACCTTCAAAAGGCAAGTACTCGTTTTAATTTTGTGCGGTAGCTTAGCATGGCGGTTGGTGAGTTTGTTGTTGAATTCACTTAACACTGCAGTTTTAGTTTTTAAATTGCGATCGCCACAATGCCTTTTGACTCCGATATTTACTTTAATGACTTCGTTTTTCAGTTTTTTTCTCTTAAATTAACGAGGTTCGGTATATTTTCATTCAAGAAATTATGCAGGCTTAAACTGGAATTTTGCTTTTTCATCTGTCGTAAATGAAGATAAGCTTAAAAGCCAGCGCACCGTTCGCTTTAGTTAAAACTGAGATCAAACCGAACGATTTCGCTAAATAATTAAATTGTTTATATCCAAAGAACCAGCACATACGTTTACAGGTACGAAGCAAAACATAAAAAGAAAGTAATTAGGCTAAACAGAAATGTTTTTCGAAGTATTATTCTCTTTCATTTTTTACGCAAGGGCAATTAACCCTGTCCTAACAATTGAGTCCTTTGTTTTTGTTTTTAGTAAGCTTAAGCTTAATTATAAGTATTTAATTGGGTTGTCTATCCCTATGCCGGGCAGGATTTTCCATGTGCGTGTCTGTTCTTGAAAAACAACCTTTTCCGTGTTGATAAGATAGTTTCTAGTCGAAAATATTACACTTAAGTTTTAAAAAAGTTTGAAGTGTTTATGATTACATTCGCTCCACGGTTTCCTGCCATCTGACTCAGTGAAACTTACGCGCGTTCTGACAACCTTTCAAGATTGATCTGCAAACTCGCAAATGTTGGGAAAAAAAATAAATATGTTATTTACCTGCCTAAGTCGGTCCGTATAGGGAAAAACTGTGCCCTTGGTCTTGAGTACGGCCCTTGGCCTGCGGCCTCGGGCCGTACTCAAGACCGCGGGCACAGTTTTTCCCGATACGGACCTCCCCGGCCCGGCCGGTAAATAACATATATTTCATCGATCGTTTGCGGTCGGTTGGTTGCCTGAATTGATAGTATTGTAACGAAACAGCTATTTTAGAACTATTGTGCGCGAGCTGCAAGGAACCGTTATTTTAGAAGTGTTGTGCACGAGCTCTAACTATGACAAGCTTTGAGGTGCAAAAAAATGTTATGCAAATTAGCTGGCTGCACATTCAATGTGCAGCCAGCTAATTTGCATAAGTAATTCAAAGCCAAGGTTTGACACCTCTCCGTCTCTTGAGGTTTTAGGGGCCAACCATTTAACTTCTGAGGGGGGGGTTGGGTGATTTGGTATAAGCATGAATTTTTTTTTCAACCCCTTAATTCCCCGTGTATTTTTTTTCTCAGGGTATGTGCTTGCAAGGTATTTTTTTCTCCCTCCAACGTTCTGCATGAAATTTTTTTGGTGTGTGGATGGGGTTTAAAGTAGGCCTTCATTATAAATCAAATTATAAAAGGTCAAGGATCTGTGAAAGAAACTTTGAACAAGTATATTAATTTTTATCTAAGAGTTTTTGAGTGACTTTTATAATACAGTACAATACCTTTAACACCAAATGTAAAACATTAAGGTGACCCCTTCCCACTGATAAAAGGAGTCAGACCTGTTCCTGGCCATGGACTTTGATCATTTTGCAAGGTGAATGCGCCTACAGTACAGTACACAGTGCGTGCATAGAGCTACAGAACAGTACAGTGCATAGCGCGAATGCGTCTTCAGTACATATTTTAAGGAAAGATAATGAGCCACATCCTTTCCTTGTTAAATCAAACTGGCAGCAATAAGTTGCTTTAGAGAGCTGATCTAGAAAGGGTTAAATCCAACTTGCAGCTGAAGTACACATTACAAAGCCCCAAATTGAAAAAAATCTGCACAGAGCTCTTAAGTTGCTTTGTTGCCAAAGAGTGAGATTTTTGACGGCATCATCTTTGTAGGGGGGTCTGGGGGCATGCTCCCCCAGAAAATTTTGAAAAATTAAAGTAGCCAAGACGTGTTTTCCTTTATTCTGAGAAGAAATGTGACCCTTCGAAAGTAACTATTTAGATCCCAGATTTTTCTTTAAATTGGACTAATATCAACTCGATCTTGACATTCTGACTTATCCAGAAGTCAAATTAACATGCCATAACGCTTAAAAACATCGTTGATGATGCTCTTTGTTGTAGTTCCAAGTAGCTTTCTTTACAGTAGCCAACAAATCTGCAAGTAGTTCAAAAGATGACTCTTTGTAGGCCATTTTGATAGTAAGCAAAAAGGCCAACGTACCGTCCACCTGGAGAGATGCTGCCAATAGCTGTTTTGTTTTTCCTTATAAGAGGCACAACTCTCTCTTCACCGGCATTTGAATGTGGTAGAGTAAGAACTGTTTTGGATACGTCATTTATCTTACCAAATTTATGGGTACTATTCCCTAGCTTTAATGATGACAGATATCCCCAGATCACATCCATGCCAAAACTGGATGATTTCTCATCATTTTCCTCACTTGCAAACTTTACTGATTAGGGCTTCATCCCAGGCTTTCTTGGGACAAAAACGAGGGACAAATTCAATTAGACAACATGCACGAACGTGGAAAACTACTGAGGCCTCTTGCAGTACCTATGGCTGAAGATACATCCCGTAAAGTACAACAATTGATTACAGTGCTTCACAATGAACACCACATTAACGAAATGACTGAAAAATGGCTTTGTCAAACACCAAACCCGCCTCGAATTCTAGTATTTTATACCCTTACGAAAATCCACAAACTGACTTGAGAGACCTTGGGAGTTTCAGGTCTAACAGAGAAGTTATCAGCATTTGTTGCCATACTACTCCAGCCGTTAGCACAACAACAGAAGTCGCATCTCAAAGACTGATACAGTCAACTGACTCCATTAATTTCGTTGACAGGACTAAAGTTCCAGAGAACACAATCCTTGCATCTATGGACGTAACGAGCATTGTATACTAATATTCCACAAGAGAGGGAATACATACAGTATGCAAGGCATACGACACTTTCTATATTAAAAGACACACCTCCTATCCCTACACGTTTACTTGACAAGCGTTCAGGCAAATGTTACAGGAGAGCTCATTCCAGTTTTGTGTCAAATGGATAGTTAATAAAGTTTACTTCACGTTCGAACAGCTATTCTGGCATTCTTGATTTAGAGTGCACTGAACACATTGGTCTTCAAATCACAACACCAGCCGTGATCTTGAAGTTCAGAAAACATGTATCAAGATTGGTAACCACAGGTGCTATAAATGTAAAGAAAAGGCCATCTGAGGGGAAAACATCATTGTGCAAAGAATCCCTCTTACCCAAGTCCAGATATGCTAAAATCTTTTAACAGTCTGCTGATAAAGTTCGATGTGTCAACCCAGGAAACATCTTGCCAGAATTTTTTTTCCAGCCCACTGTACGTGCGTGAATTTTTTTTTGGACAATAGTCTTGTGCAGGAAATTTTTTCTTACGCACAAGCGCTTGCAGGATATTTTTTTTCAAAATCACCCAACCCCCCCCTCAGAAGTTAAATGGTTGGCCCCTTAGCTGAACACACTAGGAAATCAGGCAAACGCCCACAAAAAAGTAATTCAAGCTCTCCTAAACTGAAATGAAAGCAACCACAATTTCCGGATTAATGAAGATACAACACTAATTAGTGAGCGCTTTGTCCATTTTACTAAGGAAAAAACGATCACACATTTTAAAATTGTTCCTCAGCAGAACAAAACTAAAATACAAGTAATATACGGTAGTCAAAAAGCAGCATAAACATTAATTTACCAGCCTTTTTTAATTTCAGTCAGTCAAATAATATAAAATGTTGGTAAAATCAAGAATACAATTGTGTAACCGGTAATATTGAATTGAATAAATTCTCTGCCCCGCTACCTGTAAGACCGGGAAAAAGGTTTTCAAAAAATATGATGATTTTAGAGTCGTAATACAACTTAACATTCAATGTACATTAATTGTAAATGAAAACCTGGCAATCGGTTAATCTTTTGTTTTGTTTTGCTTCTTTTTTATTGCACAAATAACAGAATCTTCCAGGTATATGCATGTTACCTAAGGAAGACAGAATAAGCTATAAAGCGATGTTAGACATTCCACTTCCAGGTATGTGCTACCCAAGGAAGACAAAATAAGCTAAAGCGCGATGTTAGAAATTCCGCTTCCAGGTATACGCCACCCAAGGAAGACAGAATAAGCTCTAAAGCAATGTTAGACATTCCGCTTCCAGGTATGTGCTACCCAAGGAAGACAATAAGCTAAAGCGCGATGTTAGAAATTCCGCTTCCAGGTATACGCTACCCAAGGAGGACAGAATAAGCTCTAAAGCAATGTTAGACTTTCCGCTTCCAGGTATATGCTACCCAAGGAAGACAGAATAAACTAAAGCGCGATGTTAGAAATTCTGCTTCCAGGTATATGCTACCCAAGGAAGACAGAATAAGCTATAAAGCGATGTTAGGCATTCCGCTTCCAGGTATATGCTACCCAAGGAAGACAGAATAAGCTAAAGAGCGATGTTAGAAATTCCGCTTCTAGGTATACGCTACCCAAGGAAGACAGAATAAGCTTTAAAGCGATGTTAGACATTCTGCTTCCAGATATATGCTACCCAAGGAAGACAGAATAAACTAAAGCGCGATGTTAAAAGTAATGCTTCCAGGTATATCATACCCAAGGAAAACAAAGCGTAACGATAGCGATCAAGTTTCCAGGTACAGCATATTATGTGAGAAAATCAGAATAAAGCTAGAGCGCGATGCTAATATTTCGCCTTAAGATATACACGTATTTAAAATCGTAATTCTTATTGCCACTTACCAAAGGTCTCTCGTCTCTTTTTATCTCGATTCCATAGCTTCGTGGACCGGTCGTCGTTAAGACGCGCGCGATTTTCAAAACCTTACATTTCCCGCCACCACTGTGTTACACACACGCAAAACACAAATTCAATATAATGTTTTGAAGAAAGCCTGATATTACCCAAGCAGTCGCTAGGTATTTAGGCTGGAAACCTTCTATACTTGGAATAAAGTAAGTAAAATATCAAAAGGAAACGCAATGACTCGCGGCTGGGAAATGTTTAATACATGATACTAGTGTAGCTTGAATAAATTATAGTCGAGTTGTGAAAGCGCCACCACGTCCCGTGGGTCCTCTAACATACATTTCTTGACATAAAAGTCAGTAGCCTAAAAATTTGATCAACGTCGGGTTCTTGCTCGACCTACATGCTTAGTAAAAACAACTATGAACTTTCAGTTTTCTAAGAAGCATCGAGGAGAATTTGCTGGTTTACGCAATGTTGAAATAAATTCCTGCCAGATAATTCTCACACAAAATTAAAATTCTCTT
The DNA here is from genome assembly GCA_964030785.1 of Siderastrea siderea. Taxonomy (NCBI): domain Eukaryota; kingdom Metazoa; phylum Cnidaria; class Anthozoa; order Scleractinia; family Rhizangiidae; genus Siderastrea; species Siderastrea siderea. The sequence continues at coordinate 29,411,579 of OZ034974.1, forward strand.
TTTACAGCCTGACCAGGAAAATCTACTAAAATCGCAATTGCATGCATCAGCCGGTTTTAATTGTCACAAAGGACTATAGTGGCGGTCTAGCAAAGAAAATATACCATAAAACTGAAACGACGAACACATGTCGCACCACATCATTACAGGGAATCCCGAAACCTCGAGTTGGACATCGAGTTCGAGTTCGAGTTCGAGTTCGAGTTCGAGTTCGAGTTAAGAATCGAGATCTTTTCCAAATGACAAATTTAAAATGGCTCAAAAGATGCTTCCAAAAAATTCACCACTTCTTCATTCCTTTCAAAACAAGGGGAAAAAGGTCGTTGCGCGTCATGTTGTGCCTTAGTATCACAAAATGCTTCTAGAACAAGTGATTCTACAAAGAGAAAAGAAGCCATTTCTTGGTTTCTTTAACCATTTTTCTGTTAATATTTTTCTAAGGGACGAACGTGAAAAAAAATGTATCCATCCGCATTACAGATGCAGATAGAGATGGTTGCCCCCCCCCCTCTCTTCCGTGAGCTTGCTCACAGGCGTCCAAGGCATTTTTTTAGTTTGAGTAATACTATTTAGAGCTATTTTTTCTTTTCCCGATATTTTTTCCCGTTTGTCGCTGCAGTGATTGATTTTTTGTCTTGTGCTAAGCTTCAAGTTGAGCTTAACAGTTTATGGGGATTTTCTAACGGCTTGCGCAAATGATCTTTGATCCGACCTCAACGAACCCTTGGCGACCGATAATTACTAGGTGAAAGATTCATAGATAGCAAGGGGGTGTGACCCCAAAAGGACAAAAAAGTGACGTCCCAGATACGCCTAGGCTTAGATTTCATTGTCTCGCCGGTGCGAACGTGGATGAGTGCTGTTGTGTTCTTAGTGGAGAAAATGAGCAAAAGGAGCTATGCTGCTGTTGTATCTGGAAGCGATAGTAAGTTAATAAATTTGTTGCATCGCGTCTGATTCATTTTTTTTTTGCAACCTTTAGGTCGTAGCAGTATTTGCCAGTCATACTAATTGCCCACGTGCTTTCATTTACAGGGTCGTTGGACTCCGATCCAGAGTTAATTTCCAGGTGTGTGTCTGTTATTTTTTTAACAAAGTAATTAAATACTTTCTGTTTCGTTTACAAGGTAAGTTAGTCCTTCATTAAGCCCTCGACAAACCTTGGAAAAGCGTTTTATTGTCATGCACTCAGAATACACCCATGTAAGTGGACGAGAGGCGGGGTGCCAGAAAGCGGGCAGGAAGAAAATGTTATTAATTGTAATTTAAGGGTCCTTATGTTTTCATTTTGTCGCCTAAAAAGTCTCAGTTAAAGACATCGTTAGCTGTTTTTCTTTATTTCGTGTCGAAATAGATTTAACAGTGGACAATAGACCACCCCCACAAATCGAGAAAAAGGGTTACTTAGCTTGGTTGGTATTTGCTAAATTTGACATGTGCCGTAATTGCCATGACTGATTTACACGTGCCGATTAGCAGCTCAACGTTTGTTGCGGCAATTTGTTGCCTTTTGTGATTTCACCTCAAACGATGAACGCCTGCTTGTTTCCGAACAGCATTTGCGATAACACTCAAAAGCTTTGTTTATGGTGCCTAACTGTGAATAACTGTCAAAGAAGTTATACATTTCTCCGGGCTATACTCACTTCGATTCTGACACAGTTGAGGAGAAAGTTCACTTCATAAGCTGATCGATTTTATCGTGGTTTTTCTTCCGCTTATAGAATTTTGCGACCAGGACAAAGGGTGGCAAGAAGAAATGTATTCTGCACTTAATGACCAGGGCGCCGAGGAAACCGCACACTAGGGCAAAATTGTTTTGTTTCCGGTAGAGGTTCATACTGAGGCGACACAAACAATTTTTTTTATGTTTTTGTTTGTTTGCTTGATTGTTTTTTTGTCAAATGATGGTGGTTTTTAACACTTACTTCGCTGACAAGAGGCTCAAAATTGAAAACAAAACTAGGCTATGATCAGTCTCTCTTTAGGAACACGCGAGGGAGAGCGCAACAGCCTACCACGTGAAAACGTGACGAGCGCTTGTGATATGCCGCCCATCACCTACGTAGCCTGCGTAGCAAGCATTTTCCCACACGTGTGCTGTAGAACCATGCGTGTTCTGTTTGCTATCCGGCCTGAGCGAAAAGAGCAACTTAAACAAAAATCAGTCTATATAAGCTAAGAAAAGTCGATGGCCAGCTTTGAGGATAACCGCTTGCGAGGAAGCCGTGAGAATGAGGCCTGAGCGAAAAAGAGCAACTCAAACAAAAGAGCGAAAAGAGCAACTTAAACAAAAACAGTCTATATAAGCTAAGAAAAGTCGATGGCCAGTTTTGAGAATAACCGCTTGCGAGGAAGCCGTGAGAATGAGGCAAGGCACAACGCACCAAGAAAAAAGTAATAAAATCTCTTCGATATTAATTATTACACTCTAAAAGATTTGGTGATTTTTCCTGGGCAAGAGACAAGAGGATGTAAAATATAGGAACCCATTTTTGATATGCTAGTCTTTTCAATCCTTGCCATTGGTAGGAAGAGCGAGATATGTTCATTGTTTCAATGCATTACAATGTGTACATTACATGTAATTTGCACCTCCAGTATTTTGGGCATTGTTGATGCTTATAGAGCGTGTACACGTGATGTTATTGACTCTACTACAATGCAACGCGCGCTTTTGTTTAAGTTGTGAAGTTTTCGAAAAATAAATATTTAAACTTTGGGGTTTCGTATCATACGGAACCTTCGCTGATAGGCGCCTTGCATTGTGGTGGACAGAGAGACAAAAGGTTTCTCATCACTTTCTTTCTTATGATACGATTGGCCGCCACGCTATCGTCCTTTAACCCTCGGGCGTACAAGGGGGGGGGGGGGAGGGCTGATGCCACCCCAATAAGATTTTCTTGAATTTTTGCAAGACGACCTGTTCAGCAGCTGTGCGCAAATCCCTCAACACATTTTGATACAAGTTTGGTGAGAATCGGTTGCTATGGTTATGGTGACGTCAGGTGGTCAAGTCATGTTTGAAGAAAACTGCGTGTTGAAAATACTGTAAAAACTCGTGTTTTGCATAATTTATAAGCTGTGTTCACACACTACATTCTACAGCTTTTGAGTGAATGACGTCATTGTATCCTTTCTGGTGTAATAATGGTGGACCATTAAAACGGAAAATTGCAGTTTAAATAAGCGGTCTTCTTCTCAAAATTAAGGCTTAAGATTTCGCTTGGGGAGTGTTTAGTAAACATAGTTTCGAAACCCGAGGAAAAAATAAGACTGAGTTTTTGATCGTAGTACCACTTTGAGGGGACACTTCTCCTTTTCCCTAGGTTGTCCCGTTATGGAGGTTCCGCTGTAGTGCATGTACTGTTAGAGGAAGGCTTGTTGATTAATAAAAGTTTGCATTTTTCAAGCACTGAATAGCCGGGTAACATTTCAAGTTTCTTTCTAGCTGTGATTTTGTACAAGAGTCGGTCAGAACTTCACGCCATCGCAAAGGCGTCGACGGGTAACAAATTCTTTTCAAGGTATTCCACCTTCTTCGTTCATAGCTAGCGCCAGTCCCCAACCGCGTATTAAAAATCCCTCCTTCACTGCAAATACCATTCCGCTACAATTGAACTATTTTTTAATTATCGATTATAGATTTTAACTCTTTTGCTAGGAACAGTAACTCGAACTCTAACTCTAACTCGAACTCGAACTCTAACTCGAACTCGAACTCGAACTCGAACTCGAACTCCAACTCGAACTCGAACTCCAACTCGAAGGTCCTTCACTCCCATCATTACAAACGGCGTGACAAGACTGAATACTTCTTTGGGCCTGTTCTAGATTTCGTTTCCTGGCGTATGGTGACAAGTCGTGCGACCTAAACCCTTTGTGTTGCTGGAATTCGACAGAGCCAAAAGGAGGTTACCCGAAAAACAGACAAACTTACCTGTAAATCCACGCACTTGCGCTGACTGCGCTCGTTCTTTCCTGTAATAATTTTTACTTCACAGCGTGATCGCCTTTCTCATAATCTTAATGTATGTCATGCTGTTAAGTAACCGCAAGGACACATACCGATCGCACGTGTTGATATAATTCTCTACGTTGCTGACAGAAATGACTCGAGTAAAATAACGCGTTTAATGAATGCATGCTGCGAATTTTTTTCATGGCCAAAGTCCCTCCCAGCGGCGGAGTGAGTTAAGATTACACTAGTTAACGTAGGCCCAGTTCAGACGCCGTACCTCTCATGTGCCGTACCAAGTGGTACGTAGATTTTTGGCAGTTGTACGGTGTCCAAATGAGTTTTTTTCGACAGATTTCAACTAGGCAAGCCAAAATCTCAGGGAACGGCAAAGCTTGCCGCTTAATACGACCTAGGAGCGAAAATGTATTTGGTACGGCACATGAGAGGTACGGCGTCTGAACTGGGCCGTAGATATGAAGGACGGTTATATCGCGAATAGCCAACGTAGTATACATGCAAGACTAGGTATAAAAGGGGCTTACACGTTGTAACGGGTTTTTTTGGTGCGCTGATCCTGTACTATAGAGGAGCCGCTGAGTGTAGTAATAAACGGTTATTTGAGAGCTGGATTTGTTGTGGTCGTCGACCGACGCAGCGCTCGTTACATTTGGTGTCAGGAGCGGGGTGGATCGCCACGGCCAAAGTCAGCAAAATTAAGTCAGGTCAGATCGTTTGTTTTGGTTGTTTTGAGTCTAGCTGAGTCAGCGGCTGTTGTTCTTGTTTGCGGGCTGCACAACGAGACATTGCGTAGTTAAATTTGTTGCTGTTGATCTGGGTCGTACTGAACCCTGTAGTAATAGTAGTAGTACTTGTTGTTGTTGTGGAGGCTTGTTTTCTTCCACGAAGCTTGAATTTTAGCTGTAGAGTTGTAGTTAGCTTGAGTTTAGAGTTTGTGAGTTTGGTTGCTGGCGTGAGCCGGGTGACCGTTGCAGTTAGTTAGGAACATTGTGACATTGTTGATTCAGGATGGCAGCTGCTGAGGAGAGCTATAGTGAACTGCGACCAGGCTCATTTGCGACGGATCCGCATGATGCATATTGTGACGATTTCGGCATCAATAACACAGCGACTCCAGAAGGGAATTTTTCGGCTTCAGTCGGTCGTGAGTCTCCGGCGTCGTTTTTATCCGCAGTTCAGGAACTAGGTCAGAGGCTCCTGGCAAATAGTGAAGAGATGGAGCGGCGGCGCCATTCGATGGGAAATCAGCATGGGATGACTACCGAGTTCAATTTGAGTTAATTGCAGATCTCAACGGCTGGGATGAGGCGACCAAGGCCATCTACCTCGCTGCGAGCTTGCAGGGGTCGGCGCAAGAGATTCTCGCTGATTTGGACGGCTACGCGAGGAGAAATTATCGGGCGCTCACGGAGGCCTTGTCAACCAGGTTTGGCAACGAGGGACAAACCCAACTTTTTCGCACACAGTTGAAACATCGTGCTAGAGGAAAGGATGAGTCTCTTCCCCAACTCGCACAGGCGATACGGAGACTGGTACGACAAGCTTATCCTAATGCATCATTGGCCATCCAAGACGTCCTGGTCAAAGATCATTTCATTGACGCAATAACAGACTCGGAGATGCGATGGCACGTAGTCCACAGTCGACCGGGGACGGTGCAGGAAGCCCTTAATATCGCCACTGAGTTGGAAGCTTTTCAAGTGTCGGAGCGCCGAAGAAATCGTGTAAATCGTCATTCCGCGTATGCTGTTTCAAGCCACGTGGTTGAAAAGCAAGGGACAAGCATTGAATCTACGCTCATTGACATTTTACAAGAAATTAAACGTGATCGAGAGGAGCAAAAGCAGTTATTACAAGAGTTTGTGAGGAGAATGACTGATTTTAGTGGATCTGGCAAAAGGAGTGCGTCGCACTCAAGGGATGGGAGCCGGGAAATTCGATGTTGGAATTGCGGTGAGCTTGGCCATGTTTCACTTGAATGTCGAAGACGCCTTTCTCAGTCTGGTGACCACAACCAGGGAAATGGAAACGGGCTGAACTTGAGGGCCTAAGTTCGGTCCGGTCTTGTCATGTAAGGCCCGCTGTGGTTTCCCCGTCGCTTTACCAGGAGCAAAAGAATGTAGAAGAAACATACCCGTATAACATAACGGCTGCTGATCAAGCTGTTGGTATCCCAGTGAACAATGTAGTGAAAAAAGCAGTTGAAGACGAAGTTATTGCAAGGGGAGTGACGGGTGTAGTTAAATGGTTCAACGTTAAGAATGGTTACGGGTTTATTAACAGAGATGACAACAAAAAGGATCTATTTGTTCATCGATCTGCAATGATGAAGAAAAAACATGCCTTGAAGGGCGGACGCAATGTTATAGAAGGTGAAATTGTAGAGTTTGATGTAGTGTCAGGAATTAAGGGTCTCAGAGCGGTTCATGTGAGAGGGGCTGCTAGAAATTCTCGTAATGGAGGGAAGTGTTCCCCGGCTCGAAGGCGAAGTTTCTATCGCAAGTATCGAAATACGCACATAGACAAAGGAAGGGCGAACATTGCTTCAAACTGTAAATTAGCTGGAAGGCGAGAGCGTGATAACGACAAGAAGCCATCCTTCAGTAGTCAGTTTCATCGCGAGGCGAATTTCTGTGCTACCTGTCATTCCCATTCGGCATCGCCTGGGGAGAGAACCGGTCAGTTCCTGGTGAGAAAGGGTGACGTGCACAAATATGATTTAGGAATTGGAGAGAACCGAAGACAAGCACGCCGCGGATCAGGCAGTGAGCTTCAGCATGGGGAAAGAGCGTGGAGAGCAGTATCCACTTCTACTTCGTCAGGCATCCTTGACACTTTCGCAGAGAGAACTGGACGAAAACGATAAAGAGACTACGAAAGCTGATACAGAAGCTCCATTCTGCCTCAAATCGCTGTTTCTGGAACACTAAGTTTTATGAAGATATTGGTGTGATCAGTTTGTTTATCACACGCCTGTCGCGATTGATCATATTAGAAAGACACTTAAATGAACAGTTATTGAGGCTTAAGACAGTGCCTGGATTATTAAGAGCAGTAATGGCAGATCAGAACAGTTAAAAGCATTTTGATTTTAATGACTCTTACCGTTGTATTATCCTATGTAGTTTTTGACTGCAGAACCCCTTGATGCGAGGACGCATCGCTTTTTGTTGGGAGGGGGCAAATGTAACGAAACAGCTATTTTAGAACTATTGTGCGCGAGCTGCAAGGAACCGTTATTTTAGAAGTGTTGTGCACGAGCTCTAAGGAACCGTTAAGATTACACTAGTTAACGTAGATATGTAGGACGGTTATATCGCGAATAGCCAACGTAGTATACATGCAAGACTAGGTATAAAAGGGGCTTACACGTTGTAACGGGTTTTTTTGGTGCGCTGATCCTGTACTATAGAGGAGCCGCTGAGTGTAGTAATAAACGGTTATTTGAGAGCTGGATTTGTTGTGGTCGTCGACCGACGCAGCGCTCGTTACAGTATGAATATTTGTTTGATAGATAATTGACGCAAAGCTTATAGAACGAGTAATAGAGGTGTTATCTTCTTCTATTTCGTGTATCACGCTCGCTTCGTATGGCACTTAAATAACGAGGCATAATTCACAAGGCTTCAATAGAAGGAGTAATGGACATAACAGTTCGCTTTTAGAACTCTGTTATCAGTTTACGCGATGCTTATAGAACGAGTAATAGACAGTATTATCTTCTTCTATTCGTGTACCTCACTCGCGTCGTACGTATTTCTTTCGTGTATCACGCTCGCTTCGTATGGCGCTTAAATAACGTGGCATAATTTGAACAGTTTCACAAGGCTTCAATAGAAGGAGTAATGGGCATAACAGTTCGCTTTTACAACTCTGTTATCAGTTTGCGCGACGCTTATCGAACGAATAATAGACATGTTATCGTCTGCCTTTCCCTGAACAGTTTCACAAGGCTTCAGTAGAAGGAATAATCGACATAAAAGTTTGCTTTTAGAACGCTGTTATTAGTTTGCGCAACCCTTATAGAACGAGTAATAGATATATTACCGTCTTCTCTTTCGACCTCTTTGGTGTATCTCGCTCGCTTCGAACGTACGCTTAAATAACGAGGCTCAATCATACTTGTATAGACTATTTATACCTCTACATACGGATCGTGAGTCGTAAATGACAGTCTGTAAGCAAGGATGACGGTCTGTGCGAAACGTAAGGACCGTCAACCGCAAATAACGGTCCGTAAGCAAGAATGACGGTCCGTGCGAAATGTACGGACCGTCAACAGTTGGCCCTGGCGCGATAATGAGATGCACGCTCTGTATTCGGACTGTAAGTGAGAATGACGGTCTGTGCGAAACGTACGGACCGTCAACCGCAAATAATTTAATTAGCGATATTCTGTTTTTACACACGGCCTCCTTGAAAAGCAGGTGTTTTCTTTTCATCTTTATTATTTTAGTTTCTTTTATCTTAGTTTTCAGATTAGTTAAGAAGTTAGTTTTTTCTATACTTCCATGTAAATGTATACCTGAAGGAAATACCGTCTTTAAATAAAGTTACCTTACCTTACCTTACCTTACCTTACGGTCCGTAAGCAAGAATGACGGTCCGTGCGAAGCATACGGACCGTCAACCGCAAATCACGGTCCGTAAGCAAGAGTGACGGTCCGTGCGAAACTTACGGACCGTCAACTGCAAATAACGGTCCGTATCAGTGCGGCAGTATTGGACATGAGTGGTTAAATGCAGTCAAGTTTGAATGAGGGGGTCTGGAGGGGGGTGTCTCAAGGAAATTAGACTGCAGAACAGTCGTATGTTTTGCGTTAGTCCGTGGAAACGCGCCGTCTTCGAGCGAAAGCTCTGGAGCGAGCGTGAAATAGACTAGTGTGAGGCTCGTGTGCGCTCCGCCCTCGCGTGTGAGCGCTTTTGTTCTCTCGAGAGTCTTATGAGAATAAAACGACTGTATTGCAGTCTACGAGGAATATTGTTACCTTGATCATAGCTCGCTCCCAGAAGCTCTAGGGCATTCAACCGGTGTGTGGAACGTCATAGGTTCCACTTCCCTCGAGAATTCAAAATAATTCCCTCCCTGTAAACTGACCAAGATCGTATCAGTAAATTATTATTGCCCCTTTCAGTCAATGAAATTCTCCTCACTGTTTGCTTTATGATTCTTTTGAATGACCATTTGCTTTTTTCTGCCTGTCAACGAATTTCTTTTGTGAAGAAAAACAAGTTAAAAGGATGACCGCAGTAAATAGGCGTGAAAGCTTGTAAAAAGTTGATCCATGACAGAATATTAAAAGGGTTAAAGCGTTTTAGATACAGAGCCCGTACTAAGCAGAAAAAAACTTGCGTTTTTCACTAACGCCAAAATCAAAGATAAAAGGCATATAACTACGAAAGAAGAGTTCAGTGCTACACTTTATGACATGAACAAAACATCACTCCAAAACTAAAATTTATTCTACCCGTACACTGAGAAACATGACAACTCAAACTAACTATGAAAAATTAAAGGAACTGAAAACTATGCACACTTTTCATCGCATTAAATCTAGATTACCTTTGATATCTCTATTTCCATAGTTATATTTTGTCCGGTCCCTGCTCTGTACTACCCCCTTAGGCTCTTTAGCCACCCTTGCCTGGCAGCTAGTTCTGCGCATGTTCTTTGCTGTTCTTTGTTTGAATGAACAATAAAAAAAACAGTGCACTTTTTGGGAGTGATTTGCGTCGTTTAGCAACTAACTCCATGCGGCAAAGCTTTGTCTGAAAATAACCAAAAATTAAATTTTGGATGTGTCTTTTATGGGCTAACAAAAACAAAATAACAAAGTATTTAGGATAATCAATTTATTGAACAATGAGTTTGATTCCGGACTCAGTGTTGATTATTGTTTTGCCTAATTGTTCTTTTTCAACAAAGACCCACCCGGATTGCATACGGTGGCGAATAAAGCTAATAGTAAAACAATGCTCGTATCTGAATTAAAGGCCGATGAAGAGCTCAATAGGGGCAGTGGATTGTGCAGCTAATGGCGTTTTGCCTATTTAAAGTAATTAATAATTAGCTGAGTCGTTTTCAGTCGTGTCTCAGAACCGCCTTTCTGGAAGGTGTTTATTCTTGGACAGAATGTTTGTTTTACTGATTGACTTTGGCTTAATTAGTATGGAACCAGAAAACTGACGACTAAATTCTCAGACTAGCTGCCAGGCAATTAAGACCAGTCTAAAGAGTTTGAGAGGGTAGCTCTTGCGGCAGACTACGTTGTACTGAGAAGCACGATTAGATATGAGATGACCGATATTTTATACCAAAAAACTAGAGTATTATAAATCTTGACTACGTTGTTACGAAATATGGTCACATGCTACAATCACAACATTTACTCAAAAACGCCATTTTAGGCTTCATTCATAGTCTCGTGGAGCATCCTCAATTTGAGTTACTCTGACTCTGCCCAGGCCTTCTCAACTTCATCCCATGCTTCATCAGACATATCTGTTGATTGAATTAACATTAGTGAATGATAGTGAAGAGGCAATTATCATGGCATAAAACTTGAGTCAACTTCGTTTAAAAAATCTATTGCAACAGGTCAGGTTCTTTAAACCAGGCTGAAAGAATATGATTACACCGGGAAAACCTCCATATCACAGTTTGATGAATTCTGGAAGGAAACTAAGCATTTCATTGACATGTACATTTCCAAAATAAGAATAGTGACAAGAGAGGATGATTCACTAAGGATACGTAAAGCTTCAGGGAGGAAATCGAGATCTAGTGATATGCCCTCGCCGTCACCTCAAATAACAGATACAAACTCCCAAGACATTCTGTCACGCGATATAGGCAACCTCACGATGAAGTGACGAATGTAGGGCAGTGAACGTCATTTATACTTGAGAAAGATTTTGTAGATGGTACCAAACGATTGCCTCTTTTAAATCTTCATTTTGTGATATGAGGTATCGCCTTTGCGGTATGTCCTATCAGTGAGTGTAGTTGTTAAAACCACGGCCTTTTTCTCGTCAAGGAGAAAACAATCTTCATGTCAGGAACCATTAGATCGGAGAACGAGTACGACTTTCGGCACGAGTGCGACTTATCAAACCTAGTGCGCATGCTCCAGGTTATCATGTGTCACATCACTCTCGTTCCTAGACCTCCTCGTCCACTGGGTACAGGGTGGAGCAAGGGCTCTGGAAACGAAAACTCCGAAATTTCATACTTTCAAATCTCGTTTTGTACTCCTGTATCTTTTATCTGGAAATTTCTGCGGTATCATAAGAAATTCTTACCAGCAATATACTTCAGAACAACTGCATATTCTTTAATTTTTTCATCTTGGAAATCTGAGAGATCCACCGTGGTCTGGTTTTGTAGAGCAGGGACACAGATACTTTGAAGAAATTCGCGGTCTGCGTCACTGAGAGACTCGTTAAGGGTCAATTCTCTCTGGTCTTTGGTCAGTGCGTCTTGAAACTGTGAAACAAATCTTGATTCAATTAAACCTGTCACAATCATGGCCAGATTGATTCCAACGCAGTTGAAGTTAGTTATCTATTTTCCGTGTTTCATGTTAACTAGTAGACTAGTTCACACCTCGACATAAACGTGAATTCTTTCAGTTTCATCTCTAACGAAAGATCAGCGCGAAAATAAATTTCTAACACGTAAACTGGAATCAAAGCTCAGATGATTTCTAAGCCTGGCCATGGTCAATTGAGAGCAACACGCGATGCAAGGTTGGAGATGATAGCTTGCGCAAAAAGTAAAGTTAGTTCACCAAACACAATAAGAACAGAAGTTACAAAAAGACCATCCCCTGATAGTCATTTGTACAAAGACCATGCAACTTCCGTCGGTTGTTCATTCGAACTGAGTTCGAAGTGAATGATCAAAGATGACTCTGACACGTCCAGAAAATAATTGATTAGCCTGTGATTAGTATACGTAAACGCATGAGGCCGAGTAGAGTTAAGGATAAATATCACGCGTATTTTCAAAGGTTTCACAAAATTACCTGAGTGGAGCAGCGACGATGGTAATTTGTGAAAACTTTGAAAATACATGTGAAAATTTATCCTTAATTCTACGAGGCCTCATTGCGATTACATGTTTATATTATAAAGGACAAAATTACTGAATGCTGATTGGTTGAGACAGAGGGCATTTTTTCTTAACTTTCTTTCTAACTAGGGCAAAATTACCGACTCCTGATTGGCCAAGCGGCAAAGTCACTCCTCATTTGATTGGCTGAGCGCGATAGCCACCATTTCTATGTTGGCTGTTGCTTTAAGTTTTTTTTTTAACAGCTAAAAACGTTGGAGCGACTAGGCCCCTGGCGCAGTCAAAGATTCATTCAGTGAATCATGGCGACTAACATAAACTAGTTACTTCGTTCACTTCACCACGGTTTTCTGTAGACTTACGAAGGAAAAGGAATTCTTTCAAAGGCACAGTAAGTACAATTTTCAATAGAAGAAACTGGGAGTCAAAATCACTAGGGCACATTCACTCTGGGGGAGCAGGGATGGCGCAGTGATGAGAGCGCTCGCCCCCCACCAATGTGGCCCGGGTTCGACTCCCTGTCCCGGTGACATATATGAGTTGAGTTTGTTGTTGGTTCTCGTCCTTGCTCCGAGAGGTCAAAATATTCAGATTAAAACGGGGCAAAAAAATTAACGAGCAGCGCATATTCTTGGTACAATTCTTTTATTCTTAGGGTGGATATTATTTATTAACCCTGCATGTGTGTGTATGTGGAATAGGGATTACGTAATTAAGGGAAACAGGTCACGTGACATATAAAACAGCTTGGTAACTTTTGATGAAAATAGCTTTGTCCACATCACAAGGCAAAGTGATAATCCAGATGGTTTGGCTGACAATTTGATGACGAATATTTCTAAGCTTATGCTTAACAACCTTGCCCCATTTGAGAAAACAAGTGTTGTGACGTCAGCGACAAAGGAATGTCACGTGATACTTATGATCACTTTTGCAAAAACCACCTAGTCAGATACAACTGATGACACCTCTATGAAGCTTTAAATTTGGATCCTTTTGCGTCTTTGAAAGAATATATATATTCTCTGCAGGGGGGGGGGGGTCAACGCCTACAAACCAACTGCTTGAGGAATTACTCGTGTGGTGAATTGTTTACGAGCGAGTACTTTAATTCATTTATTCCTGGCACCGGCTGATTATGTTGCAAAAGGTTTTCCGTAAATTTTGCCTCTCTATTATAAGTAATGGTAATTGGACCGAGTGGAGTACAATTCAGGGAGTAATCGGGCGAGTAATTTTAAATCGGCCGAACGCGTAGCGCGGGACGATTTGAAGTTACGAGCTCGATTTCCCCTGAACTGTACGACACGAAATCCAGTTATCAATTAATCGTAACTTTAACAAAATCCGAGATTAGAAAATCTACATGCCCCTCAGGTATATATTTTTAATTACCAGTTTAGCAAACAGAGGAGAAACAGCTATAAAATGAACCCATTTCAGTGCACCATACATGGAATGTCCTGCAACACTCCTATCATGTTACAATTGTCTCAAACAAAATATTGAAATGCTGCCGCTTCAGTCCGGCGTATAAATATCCTTCCAGTAAGAAAACTTTCCTAGTATACTGTGTTCTGGCACTTTGTGACATTGTTTCTTCAATGTAAACTTCGAGAAACTTGACATTTTTTACTTTACATAGCGTGCGCAAATGAAGTTTGTTTGATTGGTTCTTTTATAAGCGCGTGCGTGATTGCTAAATTTGAAATTTGGAACTTTCATGGCGTCATGTAACAGCCGCGCAAAAAAATTGGCGACGATTTTTGTGCTGGAGTTTGGTTGTTGTTTTGGAAGTATTTTTTAGACTTTTTGGGACATTCACGGACTGTGGGCAGGAAATTTTCAAGTTCGGGATTTGCTGCCCACAGTCAGTGGGCAGTTCAATGTAAATGTACCGGCAGATATTTTCTGTGGATTTGTAATTGCTATAACTTTTTGTAGTGAAATTTAAGTATTTGTTACACGTTCTTGTGATATTAATTACGCAAAAGATATTTAATGTGTGTGCTAAGCACAGGAAAAAAGCTTTTTTCCCGCATCTTTATTGGTATAAGTACATATCTTTCGAATAATTAGGACAGTACATGGAGAATATTAAAAGAAAGTACTACATCTACTTTACGTGTTCTCACATACCCACTGCAGATACTTCTTCACCCGCGCTTTACGCTCTTCTCTGTTCTTGGTGGGTATCAGAACCGATTCTGTGATAATCCTCTCCAGCTTCTCACTTTCCTCTTCTGTAGAGGAAGCAAACATGCAGAAAACAAAATTACAATTTTCCCCAGCTGTGCTTAATAGTTTAGACTATCCCATCTCTGACAGCTCAATTCAATGCAAAACATCCTTTAAAGTCACTTCGTTCCAGAAAAACAACTAGTATCGATGAAGCCGACACTGCTCGCAGCTATCCCGGTGTCACCTTTAAGGACGGTGGCCCCTATTGCTAATGCGCACATTTTCTGAGCATCGGGCGTTCGTCCCGCGCGATCGCGCGATTCCTGTATGTGTAGTGGTGCCACAGGGCGCAGAGGAGTCATATTTTACCGTAATGCTGGCTAAATTCATCGCGCAAATCGATCTTGTTTTGAATTCAAAACAATAAACGTGCCTGAACAAAGTATGCTCTCTAGTTACGCGTCTGGTGAAATTCTATCCGCAAGACAAAAGGCCGACAGTGGTCGCCCGAAGGGCGACGTTATCGGAAAGCGAAGCTTACTGGCGATACGCCCACAGTAACTGCTGTATGCGGGTTTCGTCATGCGGATGGCATTTCACCAGACGCGTAATGCATGGTTCAATTTTACCTGTTACCATCCCCCCCCCCCCCCCCAGGCAACCCCCGGGACAAGTCCAGCCCTTCGCGCCCGGGGTTGGGGAATTGTTTGAAGCGGTCTTGTCCCGGGGGTAGGGGGGCGGGGCAAATCGAAATTTTCTTGTGAAGCACCTCACTTCTCAGTTGACACAATGGTGCCGGACCGCGTAGAGAAGACTGCCTGTTTTCAGGGAAAATTTCTAGAATTTGTAGCAGACTGGTTGGAGAAGAATAATCTCTCAAAATTAAAATCTGTATTCGAAGGCACGTTAATTATAAATTGTTAAACGAATGTGCGTTTGATGTGTACTCGAATGGATGGCGTTCGTCACAAATCTAGAAATATTTCTTCAATCAGCGTATTTATACATATAATAAGATGACTTAAATAGACTTTATATAAAAACAGATGCACGGCTTTATATTAAACGGAGATCTCAGTCCAGTGTTCTTGTGAAACAAGCTAAGAAAAACTCCTTTAACAGTGCTGCCATCAATTTGTTCACCGGACCTCTGACCGTATTCAGTGCGGGAAATAGACTTTTTTCTTCAGTTTTCTTTTTCAGTGTAGTGTTCATGTTTTTTATACTATTCATGTAGTATCTTTCGTTCAGTACACTCTAGAAAAGCGTTTTTAAAGTTCTTGTCAAAACGTCTGCTTTTGCTATTGTACGGAAATCGATATGGTTACCTATATTTTGAACACAAAACAACGTATTTGTGGTCGATGAGGAGTCCCGGGGGTGGGGAATTGTCTCTTTCTGCCTGCCCGGGGTTGGGGAATAGACCGCCAAGAAAGAAAAAAATTGCAAATCCCCGGGGGTGACCCCGGGGGGGATGGTAACAGGTAGAATTGAACCCTGCATAACCAGATAGCATGATGCTTTGTTCAGTCACGTTTATTGTTTTGAATCAACAAGATCGATTTGCACGATGAATATTTAGCCAGCATTACGGTCAAATATGACTCCTCTGCGCCCTGTGGTGGTGCGAAAGATTTTAGGTGTATGGAGTTGTTGTTTTTGTATTTCGCTTCCGTTGTGGGAGTGTTGACCCGCAAATGGGGAACGTTAAACCAAAACGAAATGGTAGATTTGTGAAAAAATCCGGGCCGTCGAAGTGCAAGCGCTTGCACGACGAAAAACAAACATCGACACCGGTTCCCGACAACAAGTGAAATAAGGAAAGTAGCGCGGGAGGGACGAAGTTGACTTGGCGAGAGGGTCGACGAATTGTAGAACTCGGCGTGTTAGCTGAACAGATTTGTTTTTCAGAGGATATCTGGAAAGCGACCATCTGAAAAGACCACGCGAGCGTCAACCTTTCGGTTAAATTCTCAAGTACTTCGCTTCCACTCCCACGGTATTGCAAATTACGTATTTGATAGTGGATTTACATTATAAGAATTGTTTAATTGAGGGAATTCCTACGTTGAAGACAATATTCTAAAGATGTTGAAGTGAATGATCGAATATAGAATTGCTTTGGAGTAATTTTTTTAACCTTTGGAACAAAATAATACAGCAACTGATTGCGAGCTAAAACTCTTTGCCGAATATTAAATACTTCGCAGGCGAAAAACTTGTGCCATTTTTCCTCCATAATTTATAAGTCATGAGAAGCTTCCGAAAGCTTCCGAAAACCTTTTTTGGATAATTTTTTCCAATAAACTGACAGGTGACGAAGCAATACTATTTATTTTAGCAAAGTTGTTTGATAGTCGACAGAACTAAACAGCCAGAGGGATACATGCGAATCAGTAAGAAATTCGTTTTTACATCTACAAGTCTGTCAAGTCGCTACCGGCAGCAAGTTAAAATGGCATTATTAGAGCAACAGTAGTTTTACGAGTACTCAGGCTCCTTGAACTTAATTAGTTTTCCAAAGAATGCTGCAAGAAGAGCTACTGGTGAAAGTTGTGCTGAAGTCTTCTTTTTGCAGAAAAATAGGTCAACTTCACTGTTTCCTCAGCGGTCCGCTTTCTGTGTATGCCTTTATGTTTTCCCATTGTTTTTCATCTTTTGGCGAATAACGAGTCAATAACTGTACAACTGAAATGTACTGTATTTTAGGGGCCAATAAGTTGAGAAGAATCTTTACAATCCATAAATGCACTCCAATTTATGAGTGTTTAGCGTGATCAGGATAAAAACGCGCAGAACAATTCAGAAGTAGAAAAGTACGAAGTTTTATGATGGTACGACCTTCCCTCCTTCTTTTGGAATGCTTTTAAAGCAGTGTTTTAAAATGAAAGTCACAAAAAGACACTGTATAGAGGACAAAGTTGAAGCAAACTGCCTGTTAAAACTGTGTCTCACCTAACG
The DNA here is from genome assembly GCA_964030785.1 of Siderastrea siderea. Lineage (NCBI taxonomy): Eukaryota > Metazoa > Cnidaria > Anthozoa > Scleractinia > Rhizangiidae > Siderastrea > Siderastrea siderea. The sequence continues at coordinate 29,428,774 of OZ034974.1, forward strand.
CGAAAACCGACAGATTCAGACACTCACGAGCAGTATTGCATTCTGATCTTTTGCAGTGAAATAAAGTAATCACTCCTATTTTAAGGTACGTCATTTCCACGTGTGGCATTTTCTTTTAGAGGGAAAGGAAACGTATCTAAGGCTTACACTCTGATGAAAAATCTTTCCATCTGTAATTTGTTCTTAAGAGGCTAGAAAGAGTCAAAAGAGTAAACAAATTGTGAAGGAACTTCTTGAAAGAAAAACAAAAACAGCACCTAACTGACCGGCCTGGCCGATAGTCTATGAAATATTTAAAGAAAACCTACCTACTCTCGGTCTGGAAAAATGTCCATAGCTGTTATAAACTGCAGCAACCGATGGAATAAAAACTGGGTTGACCTGCTGAAGTAGACGAGTAGCCGATTTTGATAACTCCACTGAGCAAATTTTCCGAATGAGAAAGAACAAATCGAAAACTTGACGAGAACTTTCAGCTTTCGATTTTAGGTCAGTTCGCTTCAGAGCTTCTGATCCCAATTTAGTGGCATTTCGTGTTATTTGTCAAGATCCGAACACGATGGAAACCCAAAACAATAAGCAGTTTAGTTTAGGGTGAGTTATATTTAGCTGCTGTAGATAATCGACGTTTCCAGTTCATTCAAGCGAACAGCCAATAAGTCTGAGACGATTTGACAAGCCTTGACAGTTAAATGACAAGATATTGAAACATTGTAAAAACCAAGAAACACGGCGCAAGAAGAAGAAAATATTTTATCCGGACAGTTTGAAGCTCGATAAAAATAATAATAACAGTAGTGTGACTTTCGAGTTCGGATTATTGTGGGACAATTCGCGGGAAAAACTTGCCAGAATTTGCGGCGTTGTACAAACACTTTTGAAAGAACACCGCGCCCGAAAATGGCCCCGCAAAATTTTTGGACCCGAAGAGTTTTTGAGTTTTTTGAAAAACGAACACCAGCTTATTCATGGGAGCTCCGCTTTTAGGCTAGCCTATCTATAAGACTTATATTACAGGCTTGGTCTGATCCCATTGACAATTTGCAGTAGAACTTCCAAGCACGTACACAACAATCAAGATTCTCGGCTGCACAACATTCATTGAACAACGAAATCACCTAACGGCACTCCCGTTGTAGTATGTTCTTTGACAAGGTAATTGCAAAATCCCTATACAGTTAGCAGAGATAAAATCAATCGACGTACGTTTTACGAGGATTTTTTCTTTGCTGCCGTTCTTTCACCACGCGTCCTCTCCGCCAGTTTTGATTCCCAGCATGCATCACTTCGATTTACATTTTACTCCCCACCGGGGAGGAGAGCGTCAAGAAAATCGTCACCGATGGAAAATATGTCGTGCGTGAGTTAGGAAAAAGTGAAGTTAGCTTTTCAAAATCCACGTTAACCCCTAGTTTTTATGTAGTCTATCAAAAGCAGGACAACTGTTAGGTATTGTAAAATGTTTTTTTCAGAGGAAAAACTGCCTGTCAAAAGTTATTTTACAAAACGTTGCAATATACTAGGTCAAATAATGGCCCCAAGGAGCGGAAATTCGCATATGGAATTCCGCAGCATGTTGAGAATTGTATCTGTTGTTATTCATTACAAAGCGCCTATTAGTTTAGACATCTTCACCTCCTAGTTAAGTTAAATAATGGCTATCTTTTATTTTAAAAAAGAATTTTCCTAGTTTAAAAAAATGCTCAATCAGCACTTTCTTTACCATATTTGGGCCTAATTATCTCTGAAAAATGCACGGTGACCCTCCATTTTCTTTTTGGATTTTAACAGCCCTATAGGTATCAGTAACAAATCCCACATGGAGACAAATAAGAAAAAATACCTTCCTATTAGGGGCCACCGTCCTTAAAACATGCCAAATTATAAGTAAGCAGGAGACTCAAAAATGAAAGGCCCTGACGGTATTCAAACCCATCACTTGCACCACCCGGCAAGCAGAGGTTTCTTGGTCGCCTTATGTCCCGGCGGGCGAATAATTAACCTCTGCACAAAACCGTCCGATTTCCTGTCGTGTATGCGCAACATTCGTCATATGTATCGTCATTTCACTGTCTTGCATATTTTGCTCGCGCGCTCATATGTCAGCTTAAACGAAACTTCGGAATCCCATGAAACGTAACTTGCACCCGGCTTATTTGAGTGTTACTTCAAATTCCAAATAAATATCATTAAAAGTAAAGCTTAAATAATTGCTGCCAATTCTTTCCGCTGATCTACAGAGCTAGATGAAGTGACAAAAAATTATAATTCGGTAAATTGTGATCGTCCGGGTGAGTGTAGTCCTGAGAAGGACTGTTTGAGGTGACATTGACTGACGTTTCGACAACCTGAGCGGAAGTCATCATCAGAGTCAAGTGAACTGTGAATCGTCCGTAGATATTTTAAGTCTCTGGTCGTTGTCCTGATTGGTCGACGATCTCGTGATGTTATTGGTCGTCTGTCAGTTAAGCCGTGATGTTATTGGCTGTGAAGACTGTTAAACGTGATTGGTGCGTTTCGATCCGTCTTTTGTTAGTCAAATGTCCGTTGGTCTATTGTTAGTCAAATAAGTCGGTTTGTCTATTGTTTGTCTGTCTTGTTATTGTCGGCAATCAGTCGTTTGTAAGGTGCAGGTAGCGGTTGGCAACGGTTCAGTGGTGTTTGTTCTAAGTTAGTAAACCAGCTTTCCAGAGTGATTCGTTGATAGTAGTCCGTACTGTAAGTAACGCATTCAGCAGAGTCCCAGTCGATTCTGTGGTTTGTTTTTAAATGGTGCTCATTTACAGTTTGACAAAAAATTGTAAAAAAAAAAAAGAAAATCTTTCGCGTACAACAAGTTTGCAAGCATATCACAGCGCGTGCACTTTTTGTCAACATTCACGCATGCGTCAGCTTCAAAACCGGTTGGTATAAACCTTGGACGGCGCCAGATCAAATAATCGGAGGGTTTTGCGCAGAGGTTACATATTCTCCCGCCGGAACATAGGACGAGCAATAAACCTCTGCTTGCAGGCTAACCCCCCCTTCCATACCACGGTCGCATGCTGTAATGGCGCTGTTACACGAGGCAAGTTTTCCTGCAACTTGCAACGCAACAGATGACGAGAGCATTGCGAGGCAAGTTGCAGAATACATGTTACACGTAGCAACATATCTCGCATTAACGTTGCGAAAAGTAGAAGTGTAGTCTACTTTTCCTGCAACTCGCAACGCAATTTTTCGTTGCTAGGCATGTTGCGAAGATGGTATGTTACAAGTGCACTTTGTTCCACAACTTGTCTCGCAAAGCCGTTGCCTCCTGTAACAGCGCCCTAACCACTAATTAACAATTATCCTGCGAAATCGCGCGGAATATCACCTGATACTTAGCCGACGAGGCCGTAGGCCGAGTTGGCTAAATCAGGGGATATTCCGCAAGATTGAGCAGGATAATTGTTTTATTATTCAACAAATTCCCATCGACTACCATTTTCAGAACGAGAAAAACTACGGCTCTATGATAAAAACGCTAAAAGCTAGCAACACATAAAGCTTAATAAAAATCAAAACAGAACTTCAAGAAATCGAAGTTTACTGCCGTTCACTTAAAAAGACTTATTTACAAACTCATGTTTGGAAATGATAAGACAAAGGGAAAAAATATTGCTACCTTACCGAGAATAAGTCCTCTTCCTGTGAATTAAAATCTTTTCAACTTTAGTCTTTACAACTTTCCGTGAGCAAGTGTGCTGCTTCGTTCGCAATAGCATTTTCTTGGTTGAGTTCTCACTATGAAAATTCCAAGTCAACCTCTGGATATCTTTGTGAGCTGAAGCAAACACTTGTTGACATTTTGAGAGCATTTAGTCGTGGAAAGGTTCTTCCAGAGAGTTAAAATTTACGGAGAACACTGCTAAAACTGCCTCGCTTTTCAAAATGGCCGCCAAACAAGCAATGAAAGAAAATCTGCCGTGCACTTCCAAATATGGTCATTTTCGTATATCGCAGGATATCTGTCATGTAGGATGACAGATATTGAGGGCTTCCTTACCATATATGGGCATAGTGACAATTTGTTGAATAATAAGATATAATGAGACTCGTGCTGAGCAAAGGTCGTTTTACTCCTGTAGTTATGTAGGATCATAAAAGTATGTGGCCCATTCCCCCTACATTGTCCCAAGCAAACTCTATTCAGTTTACTGTGCTGCATACACGTGACTTAAGGTCTCACATTTCCTCTGTGTCGACCCCATTCCCAATTATCATGCTATCGGTATTGGCCAATCAATATAACAGTGCTCGGCAAAAAAGACATTAAGACATTTTTTTTTTAAACCAGTGATGGCCATTTCAGTGTAATTCCGAGAATTTAAACCTCAGGGAAAACACGCAGCTTCGATTTAACGAAAAGATCACAAGCGAGGCTTAATAGACTTGAAGTATATAGAATGAAGTAGGGGTACTGCCACAAAAGAGAGATTTTGAAGTGAATTCTACTTTAACACCTCCCAAAATTAGGGAAGATCTCTGGTGATTTACAAAATAAATCGAGTACTTTCCGTATTTGCGAAGCTGTTTGAAAATTCAGCGAAGATCTCTAGAAACCTTCCGGAGATCAGTCGAAACTTCCGAAGAGAATCAAAAGGTTTCAAAATTTCTCTTTAACACTAAGGTTTACCTGATTCCACTGTCTCTAAAAATCGTACCTGCCAAATCACTTTCCTCGCCTCCTAGGACAGTGTCTTCACACTCTTCGTCTTCCTTGTCTTCTTCATCTCCATCTCGCTGGACTGCATGCCCCACAAACTCTCCTTTGGCAAGTTTCAGTTGTTTGGTTTCCTCGTCAAAAACAACGCGGTTACATTTAAGGAGAAATGGACCGCGCGTCTTTCTCGTCGCTATCTTTGAAGGAATTACCTTCCTTCTGCCATGTAATTTCAATTCAGCAAATTGTTGGATAGGAAATGTGACTCCTGCATCCACTTCACACTTTCAATAAAAGAAGAAAAGTAAATAATTACAATACCACATCTCAGTGTCGGGGGGGGGGGGGTGATGAGATGAGTCGGGTGATGGAGAGGAGGGTGTTATACGCAATCCAGATTGCTGGGGAACAGAGGCCTTCCTTATACTCTTCCGCCCATTCGAACGGAACGTTTCAAACGTTGCTTCATAAAAAGATGTCTTTTTGAGTTTATTTAATCTTCTTTTATAAATTTTGTTAGTTTGTATATTCATAATTTAATGATTCCTGTACAGTATTTCGCATTTACATTTTGTAACAAGGAACTTTTTGTTTCTTTGGAACTGAATAAAGAGCGATTATTATTATTGTTACTATTATTATTATTATTATTATTATTATTATTATTATTATTATTATTATTATTATCATCATCATCATTATTATTATTATTATTATTATTATTATCACTAGTCTTAAGCTTTGGAAGATTCATTCACTGATTAAATTCCCGTTAAAAGCAAATTGACGCTTCCACCAACAAGAAGTTCGCCGTTTACATCCCTCAAATGTTTTCGCTTGCGTGTAATTGGTCACGTGACACGATGTGCTATCCCTTAGTTTTGTCATACGCAAACAACAAACACTGTCTATATGAGTACCTCTCTCTTTCTTTTACCACTGACTTCGAATCGTTCGCTGTAAATCACTTCGGTTATCAAACACAGTTTACAATGTTCGAGATATTTCATCTTGTTGATGTTGAGTTCTGTATCGGCCAATATACCACGTAAGTCCGGGTCGGTTATGTACTCTTGATCTATTTTGCCAAGTTCCAAGTCTCCAAGTTCCTCATCTATCTTAATCTTTGCTCCCACACATTTTGCTGCCTTGACTCCAAATTCCAATTTACTAAGTACGAAAAAAGGAAAAACAAAAGCATTTGGCATTTTGAAGCCACAAATGTAGCCGGTGCGTTATGGTAAGAAAAATATGTCAAAAGCTGGGTGGAGACGAGTGTTTCAACCTCAATCTAAAAATTTCAAAAGTTATGAAGATCTATATTTCACGAACGCGGACTAGTATTATAAAGCTATTCTCATTCAGCTCAGCCGACAGATTGACAAAACTGCAGCAGACACATGCAAATATAACATAAAAGATACCTTTAACACAGAAATCAGCGCCTTAATTGTTACTTGAGTAAGCTAAATAAGTTTTTCCAATATAGCTCTCATTGAAGAAAAACATCTGTTATCCTGTTTTTTTTTTCTTTCCTGCAAACAATATGTCATTATCACGGTGGTATCAGTACACAACTACTACAATCCCGCTTCGGCTACTTAAACTTCACTCAGTGGGATATCAGTAATTAACGTGATACATCGAAAAAATGATCTGTAAATCAATAGAAGTTTCTAGAAAGCCAGAAATCACTTTGTTCCAAGAAACAAAACAAAACAAAACAAAACAAAAATGAAATAAAAAAATATTCATTTTTTTTTACCTCGCTGCCCCTTCGCCATCCGCTTCATGTCCCTCTAGCATTAGATCAATCGGGTCTTTCTTGATGTGCTCGTTTAATGCATCCCGAAACTTCTTTTCCTTTCCCGACTGTATATACTTTTCCAGCCCTTCAAGGATCTTGTATTCATATTTTTTAAACGGCCACCATAAAATATACCTCTTTTTCTTTACCATCAGCCCAAACGGTTTTGCTGCTACGGTGCTGCTATGAGTTAGCGGGTAATACCCACTCCCAAAATTCTCTTCAGCAAAATTCCGAAGCAAACTTTCCATCACCTGGTTAAAAGAGCAAGCGCGTGACCACTTCAGTAATTCACATATACCTCAAGCTTTCGCGAAATGAAATATTCAATCAGAATTCTATAGTCAATCATGAATGCATCTAAAACAGTATTCTTGTTTTTCACTTTGCCATGTTCCTACCAATAGCGTAACTCCACCACTCCCTATATAAACCAAGTGCAACCCACAATTCCTTGATTCGCTCTGACGAAGGGCTAACGCTCGAAGCGTCAGCTTTCAATCTCTTTACGGTGGCCAATTTACCTTAACAACCAAGTTGATAAATCCAAATTTGAATTTCACGTCCCCACCGATGCAGCACCACAGTTTCTTTAGAAACTATTTAACCCTCTTGCTTGTTTGTTTAAAACAGTATATGGTCGACATAGCGGCAAAACGAGTGCGTATGATCGGCTGTTTAGGCGGACTTCCGGTCATTTTCTTGTTTCCGATTATGATCAGAATGCTATCAATTTCTTTCCCAGAGTCTCAGGCTTCTTGGTCAGCGGGCGGTCGTTGGGAGAGACTCTGGGGTAATGAAAAAATGTGATTTTTTGATTGGCTGTTCAAGGTAACAAAACTAAGAACCCGTTAATCGATGTTAACCTCAGGATTTCTGCGGTAAAACTTCCATAACCTCAGAGCCTCTCCCGACGACCGCCCGCTGACCAAGAAGCCTGGCCACGAGGACTCTGGGGACGAGATTGGAATGCTATGAAAACAGCGAAAGCTCCAGTTTTGTGCAGTCTGTAAGCAGAAAGCAAGAGCCAGCGAGGTGAAGTTGGTTTTGTTGAAATGGTTTTAAATATTGTTGTACTCGCACACTTGCATAAAATGGTTTGGTGCCTGCAACAACACAGGCAGCCCAAATTGACAGTGTGTATACTAGAAGATTGCAACAGAGAAATAATATTTATATATTTTATATTGTTAATTTCTCCATGGTGGCCTTTCCCTTATCCTTTTTTTCAGTACGACAGTAAATTACTTTAACAGCTTATGTTCTATGTTTTTTCTTTCTTTTTTGTCTTTGTAATAATTAAGCTCTAGTTTTGTTTGTTAATACATCAACTGTAAGTAAATAATGTTGATGTTGTAATGTAAAATGTAAGCATATAATAAAAAATAAAAGACACACAAAATGCCTGGCATTCACTCTATTTAGCTTTCTCAAAACTGTACCCGACTGTCGGGCCGGTAGACATGGTAGACATGGTAATCTAGAGTAAATGCCCGGCACTCTGGTTTTCGAAAATTATTCAGGTTTGAGATAGAGACGACCCTATTATCAAGAACTTCCTAACTTTGTATAGTGGTGGTAGGTGCTTCGAAACTATCGTGGTTTTTTTAGCAACATTTTTGGCAGGGTAACAACTCTACAGCTTCCTTGACATGACACTATGGTGTCAGAGGGTCAGAGACAGCTAATTTTAAAGCATGCACAAGCTCGGACAATCCGCCAGCTATAATACCAAATTGATCTTTTGAAACACTTGGTAATTCTCAACAAACTTCGAATACTCCCAGGGCGCTTGAATGAGAAATTCCGCCCAAATTTTGTGCGTTTATCACGGCTGGTGGGTCTAGTCAGAAATAATTGTGTTGCAAACATCGTAATTTTCTATAACGCACAAGCTCGGAAAACTCGTCAACCACAGAATCAATATACTTTTCTGACTCGCATGGCAACTTTAAACAAATATCGAGGCAAGAACGTCATGCTAGCCCACATATAAGGCACTAATGTGAAGGTAAGTGAGTACAAGTGAAGGGAAGTGAGTACAAATGAAGGAAAGTGAGTACAAGTGAAGGAAAATGTGTGTTAGTGGAGGTAGGTGCGTTAATCAGTTGGTGTATATGATATAGGATTGTAATGTTATTAGTGCCTTATATGTGGGCTAGCATGACGTTCTTGCCCTATATGTGGGCTACCATGACGTTCTGGTCAATATCGAATACTACCAGAACGTTAAAATAAGCCTTTCCGTCGAAATACTTCGAAACTTTTGGACTGCCGGGTATTTGGTCTTGAAACATCCGTACCCGGCTGCCGGGTGTCCTGACACTGCTATTTTTAAATTGCCGCCTCTTGAATCCTGTCTCTCCGCTCGCGCCCGCCACAAAAATGGCGCGAACGAGTTAGCGCAAATGCACTCATTTTGCCACTCATTTTGTCAGCTCTTTAATGTCAGCCCCACTGTTAAAGTCTCTGCTGCAACTGAAAACCGCTGAAATTAATTCGTATACTTAAGTAGGTTCATCTACCAATCAGAATTCTAGAATTCTAGAGTAGCCTGTCCCTTCCCTTGAGTGCTTGAAAGCTACTCAACAATGCTTTTTCTCAGTAACAGGTGCTATCTTTTTCTTCATTTAGGTCTTCTGGTCATTTCCACATCGATCATTTAGAAAAAAATTAAGAACGTTCATTTTTGGCTCAGCCTCACCTAAAAAAATTGACGTTCTTCTTAAAAAGGAAGAAAAAAAGTGCTCATAGCGTGAGTTAGGCTCGAAAATCGGCTGATCAACGACGTAAAACACTGGAAGGCTCAAGAAGCGTGACGACTATGACGCAATGAGTGTGGTTTTGTTTCGTGGAAGTTTCTTCCCATTACAGAAGGAATCGTTGTTCTTTTAATCAAGTCAGTTCTTAATGCCAACTCGATATAACAATTGCAACAGTTACAATGTTTAATAGGCTATTGGGGCTTTTAACTTAAGATGAGAGCGTATTGCATCACAGCATACGTCCCAGTTTAGGAGTTATCTTGCCCAGGAGTATTCCGGTTTTCCGACATTCAATACATTGAATAAAACGACCAAAATGACAAGGTAATAATTTATTGGGACGATAAATCCGTTATTTGAGTGTTTTACAGACAATAGCTGCTGACATTTATCGTGGCTTGATCGATTTTATCGATTGATTTTTTTTTTAATTAAGAAATCCTTTATTGACAATCAAACAGAGTACAGATACATCATAATTAACATTACTTGCATTGCCTACAATACCTTAGATTACAATTTACAAACATCTTGCTATTCTTGTTTTGTTTTGTTTTGTTTTGTTCTTCCTTTCCACGAAAGGTAATTTCATTTCAATAATAATACTTCATTACTCTAACACTTATTACAGATAATACAATACTATTACTTATATTTATTTGCAATGTTAACCCATGTACTGGAGGAAAAGCAGAACAAGCAAAAAGGGAAGTAAAGGTAGATAAGAAATAAAAGGACAAAACTGCTTAAAGTTTTTCAAGCGAATATTTGTATTTTATTTGACTAACAAAATGTTGGAGCACCAATGAGTCTTCCTGGAGTTTCTTTTGATAAATATATAGTATCGCAAGAAGAGCAAAGTATAATTTAATTTAGCTACTGACGGCCGGCATTCATTTAATAGACCAAAAACTGAACAATTTTTCGCGAATTTAAACTGAAAGCAGTGCCATTGTCCAGGTTAAACCATTTTAGTACTTTCTCTACAAAACGGACTGTATACAACGGCAAGCTAGAAAAGTATGATCTATCCAATCTGGCTCCCCACAATATACACAGTTGCCATCAGGTTTTATCTTAAACCTGAAGAGTTCTTTTTTTGTAACAATGATACGGTGGGTAAACTTGAAACTAAATTCTTTCAATTTAGGTTCCTTACAAGTTCTATGAGTCGATTTGAAGATCTTGGACCATTCTGTCTTCTCCATTGGAATGGCTTTATTCCACCGGCTTGGGCCCGTTTGATCTTTCTTATATAATCTGTTAATTAGAAGCCAGTACAAATCGCTTGCTTTTGCTTTCATTAGATTAATCGTAACACTGCCGTCTAGTTGGAAGCATGTCACATCATCATCTATGTTTTCGCTATGTAGATTTTCTGGAGCTCTTGCTTTATTTAACAGGTGGCTTGGGATAGCACTAACTACTTGATAGAAATGCAGAAAAGAACTTTTCTCTAGAGAGTATCTAGCCTTAAGCTCCTCAAAAGTTAGGAAGGTGCCGTCCGGGTTAAGAAGATCTCTAATCGATTTGATACCTTTCGAGAACCATTCCTTATAGAAAAAAGGCTTTCCACCAATCAATATTTCTTTGTTATTGTACAAAATCAAATCTCTTTTGCACGTTTCATCCTCATAAAGGGACTTTAGGATGGAGAAGAAAGATAGTATGTCTCTGTAAAAACGCGGTAAGTTTTCGCAATATTTTACATCACAGTTGCAAGTAAGTAAGAAATTTAATCCTCCAAGTTTACTGAAAAAGTGGACTGGAACAGTTTTCCAGTTTGCCTGCCGTTCTTGTAAAAGCCTGGAAATCCACGCAAGCCTTAAAGCTTTAATCATGGTCTCAAAGTCAACCATGCGGAGACCACCTTTCTCATAATCCTGATAGAGTCCTTCTCTTTTGATTTTGTCTCTCTTGTTCTTCCACAAAAACCTGAAAATTTTACTTTTGACAACATTTATAACTTCCGAAGGTACATCAATATTAGCGGCTGAATACACCAGTGACGATATTCCCATAGTCTTGATTATGAGTACTTTACCAAATAGCGTAAGGTCCCTTGAGCACCAGATGTCGAGATTCGATTGTAATCTTTGAAGTTTGAGGTTAAAGTTCAATTCATTGCTTGCTTTCTCATCATAAGAGAAGTGAATTCCCAAAATTTTTGTAGGGCAATTAACCCATTTCAGATTAAGAGGTTGGTGCTTCACCTTTGACCATTTCCCAAGCCACATGGCTTTTGTTTTCTCTATATTTAACTTAAGACCCGAAATCTCCCCAAATTCCTTAATGATGCGTAGACCATTTTCTACAGACATCAAGTCTGCACAAAAAAGGTTAGTGTCATCGGCAAATTGACATAACTTGATTTCATTTCCGTACAGTTGAACGCCTTTAACCTCGTTGCTTTGCCTAATTTTTGTGGACATTAGCTCCGCAGTTAGAATGAATAAATAAGGAGAAAGAGGGCATCCTTGTCTCACACCGGACGTGGGTTTAAACCAATTTGTAGCAAAACGGTTGTTGATGACTGCACTTTCTATTTCAGTATAAAAGACTTTTACCCAGTTTCTTAAGCTATCTCCAAAATTATATAGCTCCAAAGCATAATGAATACATGACCATTCTAACGTATCAAAAGCTTTGCGAAAATCCACCGATAACAGAATGCCTGATAACTTTTCTATTTTAGTCATCTCCAGTACGTCGCTAATCAACCTTATATTTTCACCTATGTATCTGTCTTTGACAAACCCTGATTGGTCCGGGTGTACTACAGATTGCAAAACCGATTCAATTCGCCTAGCAATGGTTTTAGACGCAATTTTGTAATCCACATTTAAGAGAGTTATAGGACGCCAATTTTGGAGTTCTAATAGTGCCGCGTCTTCTTTCGGTATCAGGTTTACAATTCCTCTACGCTGGGAAATTGAAAGCTTGCCAGTTCCAAAGGCAGCGTTGAAGCTTTCTATTAAATCCTCCCCTAGAAGATCGAAAAATTCTAAGTTAAATTCCGCGGTAAAACCATCCTCCCCTGGAGACTTGCCATGTTGGAACGTTTTCAGCGTTTCTTTGCACTCTTCGTAAGTTAATAACCCCTCCAAATTAGCACTTTCTTCGTTCGTAAGGCGTGGGGTCTCTAAATTCTCATTAAAGCGGGAGAAAGACTCAGGCGTTACGTCAATCTTAGAAGAGTATAGATTCTTATAGTAGGCTTCGATTTCGGCAAGGATTTGTTCCTCATATAATCGCTTTCCATTTCCATCTTCTAGCTACGTAATTACCCTCCTTTTATAATTTCTTTTTTCTAGATTAAAGAAATATTTTGTTGGACGCTCACCGTGCTCGATCCAAATACTTTTGCTTCTAAATTTAGCCCCTTCACCTTTGTCTTGATACAGTTTTTGGAGTTCATTTTTGAGCTCCTCGTACTGATCTAGTTGCGGGCTCACGTTCTGTAAATCATCACTATTGCAAATAATATCATCAAGATTATTCAGCTGTTGTTTGATGGCAAACTCTCTACTTTTACTCCAATTTGCTTTTCGTTTTGCAAAAGAAATGGTTGTAGATCTAATTTCCATTTTTAAAAGTTCCCAAAACAATTGTTTGTCTTCGACAAAACAATACTTTTTCCGAAAGCTTTCGTACATGTTACGAATTTCCTTGACATAATTTTCGTTATTCAAAAGCGTATTGTTAAATTTCCAGAAACCAGGGCCTCTGGGGGATTCTTTTGTCCCGGCTAACGATAAGTGAATTGATTTATGATCAGGTGCAATCGAGCTTAGAACGTCTGATTTACGGACATATTTTATGAGACCCTTAGCTATCAGGAAGAAATCGATTCTGGACTTTACATTGAGCGCCTTTGATACATAGGAATATTTGTTTACATTAGGATGCTTAACACGCTGAATGTCCACTAAATCGAACACTTCCATGGTAATTAAAATCGAGTTTCTATACATGGTCGGTTTCCATTGAAGTCCCCCTCTTTTGTCTTTTTTTGATAGGGCACAATTCCAATCGCCGCCTATAATAAGGGCTGTGAGAACTGATTTATCAATAAGAAGGCTATTGAGTTGTCGGATAAACTCAAGTTGGTCGGCGTGGTTATTTAGAGCATAAATATTGCAAAGTGACAACTTTAGGTCGTTTAATATCAAAGTAATCAAGACTATTCTACCCGAGGCGTCATTAAAGTGGCACTCCATTTTGTCCACTTTGACACCTGGATCAATCAAAATACATACTCCTCTGCTATGCCTAGAGCCGTGCGAAAAAAAAATTTCACCGTCCCATTCTTTCCTCCAGGCAGACTCATCGCTACTATCAGAATAGGTTTCCTGAAGAGAATAAAAAGTAGCTTGGTAATCTTTAAGGTATGAAAAATACTTCCCCTCTTTGCAGAATCTCTAATACCTCGAACGTTTAAAGACACTATTTTACACGTTTGCCGATTGCTCATTTAAGTTAACACGGTAATTGGGTTTTTAATGCAAATAAACTAGAAGCGTACACACACACACACACAAACACACAAACACACAAATTTATCAAGATATAGGGTACTTACCCTCCTTCCGGCTTTTATGACCAAAAAAACCCTTCCCCCTCCTCTAAACGCAATAAACCATAGTATAAAGAGTCCGAAGGAAAAAAGGAAAAGGAAAAACAAAAAGGAAAAAACTGGGTTAACTTATCAGAGTATGAGCGATTACTCATTCACTCAATTAAAGGTTTTTGAAGTCATCCTCTTCACGGATTCTTGTTGGCGAGCCATCCGGTGAGGTTCTGACAAATACTTTGCCGTCAATGATCCAGATGTTGTTAATAGTTCCATCTTCCCGCATTTCTCTTCCTATAGCAACCAGTTTTCGACGATACGCGGTTAAGTTTTTGTTGATGTAAACACGATTTACCCCCGCAGAGGCAGCATTAGAGAAGCTTGGAAACACACTCGCTATTCGGATGTCTTTTAATTTCGTTCTTTCCTTGTATAGTCTTGTTTTAACCTTATGACTGACGAATTTGGCGATGATGAAAGTTTTTCCCTTTCTTCTGAGCTTATGCGAGATTTCAATATCACTAGCGGACATTTCGACATTTAGCGCTCCGGCCAATTTTAACACTGCTTCTTCGGTGGATGAATAAACGTTCTCGGGTAATCCGTGAATTTCGAGAGAATTCTTTCTACTGTACTGCTCTAACTCATCCTGCTCCGCCCACAGTCTTGTTGTTTCCTCCTCTTGATCCCTTAATTTCTTCCTAGCTTGTTCCGGTTGACTCACAAGAGATACATTTTCGTTTGTGACCTTCGTCAAAGTCTCCTTCAACTTGCTAATTTCACGACCTTGGGACTGGAAAGAAGATTTAATTTGTGATAGTTCCTCTTTAAGGTTGTTATTTTCTTTTAAAATTGCTGCAACTGACTTTTGTAGGTCTCGTAGCATGTCCCTTATTTTTGATAGTGTTGGTTCCTTTTCTTCGTCCGCCATATTGTCTTCGTCTTGGAGTTGTTCCGTTGACTGAGATTCTTCGGTTGCGTCCAAATTTGGACGCTTGACATCTTTTGGCGTTTCTTCCAAGGATCTTCGATCACCCCTCTTATTTTTCTTGTTGTTTGGCATTTATACAACGTGTATTTGCGTTCGAGGGAAGGGAAACGTCTCCCGCTCAAAATCCACGTCTGCTTTCGCAGAGTCCACGCATGCTCCCTTTATTTTATCGATTGATATTTTATCGATTAATATTTCAAAATGACAGGGTAATAATTTATTGGGACGATAAATCCCTTACTTGAAAGTTTTACAGACGATAACTGCTGACATTTATCGTAGCTTGATTGATAATATCGATCGATATTTTATCGGTTGTATATTATACGATTTTGTTTATTTATCGTGGCTTGATTGATTTTACTCATTCCTCGCATTTTGCTTGCCCGTGCAAGGTTTAGAAATACATTATGGAATTTGTGGTAGATAATAATCCGCGCGTATTATCTTAAAACTAATCGAATAAGGTGTATGTATTGAAAATTTTTTCAAAAGAAAAATACGAGCTTATTCTTATTTCTTTGCAATTGATAAATTACCATTTTCCTCCCTTAAAAGTCGCAAGAGATATCTATGTATTTTTGATAAGCATTGTTCAAGACTAATTTTGGTATCTAAGAAATACGGTCGAACTGCCCCACAGGCGAATCATTTGAAAACTTTGCCTACTAGAAATGGTAATTTTTAAAACATTGCTTGGACTAAAGGAAGACTTGTTTGTGGGTTGTCGAAGGGATTAAGAAAAACAGGAAGGTAAGTGATAAAAAATATTGACTGATTTATCTTCCTTGAATGTGTCATCGTTATCCCAGTCTGTTTCAAGAAGCAAATCGCTTATAATAGATTGTATAATTAAAGGCAGATGGTAATTTTTTCAATAAATAAGGAAAGGTGGTAAATTTTCAGCTTGGTGGTGAAACGAGAAAGATGAACTATTCAGTTTGTTAAGAGAGTGGAAGGAACAAAAAAATAGAGTCCCCAACTGGAATTGAATCCATGACCTTCCGTACTCCGGTCGAACACTCTAACCACCGGCTGAGTGACTGGGAGATTCAGGGCTAGCACGGTTAAATTTAGGTTCAGTTATTACACATGTTCTGCATAGAATTAGTTTCAATTTCCACTCAGTGAAGAATAGAAATAAGAAATCGCTTCTGTCACCGTTGGTTGCTTTTGGTATAAAAAGTTCTTTGCACTGAGCTATTTCGATGTTATCAGTTCCGCTTAGAACGCCGCTGCGACGCATAGAACAAAAAACAAGAAGTCAGACATACCTCAATTCTTTCTCAAATTGAAGCTTTAGTTGTGTACCTTTCCTCTCCTCAGTGGAGGCAGGCTAATAGTAACATGAAGTAAATCAACAAACAAAATTATCATTGTTAGAAATAACAATAAGCTGGTAAATTTAGAGAGCAAAATCAACTTGTGTTTGTCCTCGGTAGAGTGGAATTGCGTGTTGTTCAAAGCGCTTTTAAAACAACATAATGACCACAAATTTAATACACACTGACTTCTGCAAATCATTCCCGAAATACTAAGAAAAGCATGCATTCGTTCCACCCAGGATCTTTTAACTTACCAACAGCGGATGTTATAGTCGACGGGAAAAAGGACGTGACTTTGCACATGACAGTTTCTGCGTTAAATGACATTCCAAGAATACCGTCCTTTTGTTGTATTTAGAGGGTGCTTGATGAGTTACCTCAGCACCTGATTTCTTTTGTTTTCGCGGCCGTAAACAGCTTGCGGAATCAGGCATCATTGTCTCCATGAACAAGCTGGAGCTTGTCAAACAATTTATTCTGACTCGTTTTTGTTTATCAGAAGCTGACTACAAAATAGACTTGACACAAGTCGCTTATATAGTCGAGTTCCGATGAGGGGCGCGAGGAATTAACATCCGAAAAAATTATTATTGGAAGGAACTTGTGAACAAACTAACTACATAATGGCCTAACGGTAAAATTGAATAATTCAACAAACCAAAATGTGTACTTTTGCATGACTGATGTATATTGCGCTTTTTTCAAGATCTGTGTCCAAGCATGCTTGGAAAACAAATCCGCTATTTTCTCCTCTCGTGCGTAACGTTCTCAGCTCCTGATGAGGGCACAGGGCATGCGTGACTGATATTTTGATAGTTAAACAAATCTTTCCTACGTACATGCCAATAACATAATAACACCAAACGAACGGTTTCTTTTTCATCTTTTTTTGATAGTGTTGCATGGGTCGTACTTCGACTTTGCAGTGAAACAAAGTAAAATTTCGAGTAATATAAACGGCAAACTGATCCTAACGGCGCCTGCCGCTGCCCACTACTGAAGGGGAGGGAGAAGCGAAATTTATTAAGTTGTGAAAATTTGCTTAGGGATTTTGTTACTTAAATTTTAAATTAAAGGTGCTATTTCAACACGACCTCCTCAGCTCCACTGTGATTTTACCATCGTGTATAAATAGATTATCACATAGTCGTGAGCCATGTCGAGCGAATCATAACTCGCCCGCGGATGTATTCGTCTGCCCATGATGAATTGCCCATGCAAATAAAATAATTGTAGAAACTTGCTCAAGAAATGAGTTTACAGAGAAAATTCTTACTTCCAAAAATAAAATTTATCATACAGAAGCAGAAGAGGCGCTAATTTCCTCCTCCGTTTTGTTAATATGGGGATTTGGCGAATTTCAGCTGGAAAATCGTGTACAAAGAACTGGGTCTGCAAACGGCACTGAACTCGGCTGTAAATAAAAGCAAATGCAATAGCCACTCTCTAGCATTATAAATGTTATATCGATATATCGCAGCTACTGGTGGAACTATGGGAGGCTTCGCTTCCGCAACAGACACTATATTTATCACAATCAGATTTTTATATTACACGTTTTGGTCCCTCCTTCCGCTCGGGGAGATCTAGAGTACACTGTGTTGTTAAGGGGTTGTGCCGGTTATCACATTATAGCCTTTCTAAAAGGCCATTTTTAGGACTTTTCAAGTTGGCTAAAATAAAGCAAAATCAGAGAAAAATGTGTTGCACTTTGTTAATTTCAACTTCGTTCGCGGAGCAGTTTTACAAAGCTGAAGTTTGGCTAACTCACGTCGGCCTGTGCCATTCTGAACAAATTAGCGTGCGTGGCCAAGCGTTCAAAGCCAAGCAGGCAAAATATGTTTTTGGTTACCAGTAATTTTTCAACTGATCAAAGAGCCTGGGAATGAGAACGCTAGAACTTCCTGTTTGCTTTCAACAAAAGGGTGTATACAGGCTAGAGCAGCAATCGATATTAATAGATAAAGAACTAGTAAGCTCAAAGCCTTAAGAACAAACACGGTTTGTAACTAACGTATGCATGTCTGTTAACAGCAACTGTCTGAGGAATTATACGGAGAAATTTAATGTCTTTAATAGATGATGGCTCTTCTGTTTCACAGATTACAAGATTTCAGTAGATCCAGTGACTGAGTTGAGCTTAGGAGAAGTAAAAGAAGTCGCAACAAGGCAATTTACATCTCGGTCATTTAAACTCCCACTGAGACTGGTGAGTATTCTGCTCAAGTTTACAAACAGGGCTGAGGCAGGAGCCTCTGTACGCTGTCGCTAAACTACTGTTCGATACTCTTCGCAACTACTTAAGTAATTGACACAAAATGTGTTTTGTTTAACGTTGCGCTTGACTAAACAAACACATCTTTATCGAAGTGCTCAGTTGCATGTTTATTTCTTCTAATGATCATTCGACTCACATCCATGTAATTGTTTCTGGCCCTCATATCGAGATGTATATGGTCTAATTCAAAAATTGTACATTTTGTTGAAAGTAAAGTCCTTTAACATCGCTGATGAAACAGTTGGGAATTTGTGGAATTGAAGACACACTTAAACGACCACCGATGCACGACATTCAAATTGCTTTTAAAAGTTTTACACCAAACAAGAACTGAAGTATTCAAGGAGTTTACGTTTCAAACATTCTTAGCTAACACATTACATTATAAATGTTCATCCCAGAATCTAAAAAGCTGTCCAACATACTGTTCGCAAACATTCAGCTATTGATGCAACGTTTCAGTTTTCCTTTCCTTTGCCTCCGGCTACGCAGGGAATTGTCTGCACTAATGGCTCACGAAATTTAAAAGACGAACTGAACACCACTGAAGTAAAATTGACAGTGATATGAATGTTGCTAATTATTAACCCTGTGGAAATCGCTTGCTGAGATATTTTGGAAAAGAAGCGTGGAAGTCATGTCGCTTTACAAATCTGATGTGTTCTTATCAGCGGTAATCAATATGATGAGTGATGGTGAAAAATGTTAAAACGATATTTTACTTTGTTGTTCTTTGTTTGTTTAGTTTAAAACTCCGTTGTAATCTGTCAAATTTAAAACTCCATTATTGTACTCGCCAAACCCTGCTCTTCGATACCATTCGCAAACACTGAGTAATTGACGCGAAATTTATTTTGTTTGACTTTTAAGCACACTGCTGAACAGAAACAACTCACTATCGGAGTGCTCGATTTATTCCAGTTCTAAATCATTCCAATTGCATGCATGGTAATTGTTTTCAAGGCATACATATCGAGGTGTGATATTTGGGTCTATCGACTGAAAGTGAATTGTAATTCTATTCAGTATAAAGTGTTTAACTTTGCGGACTGAACAGTGCAGAATTTGCGGAATTGACTACACATTTTCATGATTAGAGATCCACGTCATTCAAATTACTGAATTTCTACTCTTTACAGAACTGAAGCATTGAAGGGGTTCATCTTTCAAATCTTCTTAGCTAACACAATGCATAGCAATTCAACAGAGATAATCTGTATACAGCTGCACTCGATTACGTGTACACTCTTTTTTATATAAGAACCTTTTTTATAGGAACGTCGAGGCTGAGGTTTGCCAAAATTTTAAGAACATGCTAAGAAAATACCCAGGCTGAGATTTTGTTAAGAACGTCTTTTACCTTGTCTTCAAATTTCTAGAATAAGCTATGTGAGAATAAAATAAAGTGTTATAGTTTGGTCAGAGTAATTTACAGCCTATTTGAGCACAAAATGCTAGAATTTTTGTGACGTCGAAAGTCATGCATCTTCCATTCTTGATAAAGCAAACACCTGAAACACTTACATCTTTTAGGAAATTGGTAGAACTTGACCTAATTGTTCTTTCTTTCATTCAGAACTATGATTTACCGAAATACTATGCAGTTAGTTAATCTTACGAACATTATTACTGAAGAACGTTTCAGGCTCAAATCGCCCAAAAAATAATAACATTCGGTTTCGGTTCAGCCTCGGCTCAAAAAAATGACGTTCTTACAAAAAAAAAACAGTGTATTAAACTGGTTTGCAAATATTGAGCTAAGTGACGCTTTATTTCTTTTGATTTATTTTGTTTACGGCTACACAGGAAACTGTTTGACTTTTCAGTGCGCATTGCTAAACAAACAAAACTTTTTTTTAGTGCTTGAATTATTTCTTCTAAGTCATTCGAATTACATCCATAGTGTATTCAAAGAGTGTTAATTCCATACCGAGCCAAGTCTTTAATTTCGCGACAAAACAATTCCAATTCATGGAATTGTATACACACGCATGATTGCCGATGCACGACATTGAAATTGCTTTTTAAAGTTTTACTGCGTATCTTTCAAACATTCTTATTTAACACATTACGTTACAATTCATCCCAGAATATATAAAACTTGTCTCCATGCATAATGTTCGCAAAAATTCAGCCGCATTAAATTGCCGCCTCTTGAATAAATTGCCGCCTCTTGAATCCAGTCTCTCCGCTCGCGCCCGCCCACGAAAATGGGGTGAACGAGTAGGCGCACGTGCACTCATTTTGTCAGCTCTTTAACGTCAGCCTCATGTCGAAAGTCACCGTTGCAACTGAAAACCGCTGAAATTAATTCGTATACTTAAGTAGGTTCGTCTGCTCAATAAAAATTCTAGAATAGCCTCCAAGAAAACCAATTGGAGTCTTCTCTTCCCTTCGCTTGAAAGCTACTCAACAATTCTTTTTCTTAGTAACGGGTGCTATTTCTTTCTTCATTTAGGTCTTCTGGTCATTTCCACATCGATCATTTAGAAAAAATTAAGAACGTTCATTTTTGGTTCAGCCCCTGCTGATAAAATTGACGTTCTTCTGAAAAAGGAAGAAAAAAGTGCTCATAGCGTGAGTTAAGCTCGAAAATCGGCCGATCACCGACGTAAACACTGGAAGGCTCAAGTAGCGTGACGACTATGATGCAATGAGTGTGGCTTTGTTTCGTGGAAGTTTTTTCCCATTACAGAAGGAATCGTTATTCTTTTAATTGACTCAGTTCATAATCCCAACTCGATTAGAAATTGTAACAGTTACAATGTTTCATAGGCTATTGGGGCTTTCAACTTAATAGAGTTGCTTTCGGGTATAAAAAGTCCTTTGTACTGAGCTATTTCAATGTTATTTCCCCTTAGAACGCCGTTTCGACGTATAGAACAATAAACAAGAAGTCAGACATACCTCAAATCTTTCTCAAATTGAAGCTTCAGTTGTTTACCTTTCCCGCTCTCCTCACTACAGGCAGGCTAATAATAACATAAAGTAAATCAACAAACAAAATCATCATTGTTAGAATGACAATTAGCTGGTGAATTTAGAGAGCAAATCAACTATGGTTTGTCCTCGGTTCAGTGGAATTACGTGTTGTTCAAAGCGCTTTTAAAACAACATAATGACCACAAATCTAATACACACTGACTTCTGCAAATCATTCCCGAAATGCTAAGAAAAGCATGCATTCGTTCCACCCAGGATCTTTTAACTTACCAACAGTGGATGTTATATTCGACGGGAAAAAGGACGTGACTTTGCACATGACAGTTTCTGCGTTAAATGATATTCCAAAAATACCGTCCTTTTGTTGTATTAAGAGGGTGCTTGATGAATTACCTTAGCACCTGACTTCTTTTGTTTTCGCTGACGTAAACAGCTTGCGGAATCAGGCATCATTGTCTCCATGAACAAGCTGGAGCTTGTCAAACAATTTATTCTGACTCGTTTTTGTTTATCAGAAGCTGACTACAAAATAGACTTGACACAAGTCGCTTATATAGTCGAGTTCCGATGAGGGGCGAGAGGAAAATAACATCCGAAAAATTATTATTGGAAGGAACTTGTGAACAAACTAACTACATAATGGCCTAACGGTAAAATTGAATAATTCAACAAACCAAAATGTGTACTTTTGCATGACTGATGTATATTGCGCTTTTTTCAAGATCTGTGTCCAAGCACGCTTGGAAAACACATCCGCGAGGAAAAAAACATCCGAAAAATTATTATTGGAAGGAACTTGTGAACAAACTAACTACATAATGGCCTTACGGTAAAATTGAATAATTCAACAAACCAAAATGTGTACTTTTGCATGACTGATGTATATTGCGCTTTTTTCAAGATCTGTGTCCAAGCATGCTTGGAAAACAAATCCGCTATTTTCTCCTCTCGTGCGTAACGTTCTCAGCTCCTGATGAGGGCACAGGGCATGCGTGACTGATATTTTGATAGTTAAACAAATCTTTCCTACGTACATGCCAATAACATAATAACACCAAACGAACGGTTTCTTTTTCATCTTTTTTGGATAGTGTTGCATGGGTCGTACTTCGACTTTGCAGTGAAACAAAGTAAAATTTCGAGTAATATAAACGGCAAACTGATCCTAACGGCGCCTGCCGCTGCCCACTACTGAAGGCGAGGGAGAAGCGAAATTTATTAAGTTGTGCAAATTTGCTTAGGGATTTTGTTACTTAAATTTTAAATTAAAGGTGCTATTTCAACACGACCTCATCAGCTCCACTGTGATTTTACCATCGTGTATAAATAGATTATCACATAGTCGTGAGCCATGTCGAGCGAATCATTACTCGCCCGAGGATGTATTCGCCCCATGATGAAATGCCCATGCAAACAAAATAATCGTAGAAACTTGCAAGAAATGAGTTTACAGAGAAACTTCTTACTTCCAAAAATAAAATTTATCATACAGAAGCAGAAGAGGCGCTAATTTCCTTCTCCGTTTTGTTATTATGGGCAAATTTTAGCTGGAAAATCGTGTACAAAGAACTGGGTCTGCAAGCGGCACTGAATTCGGCTGTAAATAAAAGCAAATGTAATAGCCACTCTCTAGCATTATAAATGTTATGTCGATATATCGCCGCCACTGGTGGAACTATGGGCGGCTTCGCTTTCATGTGTGCAGTCACAAAAGGACCCATTACAGACCTACTACGCAACAGACACTAGATTTATCACAATTTTTATATTGCACGTTTTGGTCCCTCCTTCCGCTCAGGGAGAGTAGACTGTGTTGTTAAGGGGTTGTGCCGGTTATCACATTATAGCCTTTCTAAAAGGCCATTGATAACACTATTAAAATTGGCTAAAATAAAGCAAAATGAGATAAAGATGTGTTGCACTTTGCTAATTTCAACTTCGTCCGCGGAGCAGTTTTACAAAGCTGAAGTTTGGCTAACTCACGTCGGCCTGTGCCGTTCTGAACAAATTAGCGTGCGTGGCCAAGCATTCAAAGCCAAGCAGGCAAAATATGTTTTTCGTTAGCAGTAATTTTTCCACTGATCAAAGAGCCTGGGAATGAGAACGCTAGAACTTCCTGTTTGCTTTCAACAAAAGGGTGTATACAGGCTAGAGCCGCAATCTATATTAGTTAAAGAACTAATAAGCTCAAAGTCTTAACAACAAACACGGTTTGTAACTAACATGTGCATGTCTGTTAACAGCAACTATATGAGGAATCATCCTGAGAAATTTAATGTCTTTAATAGATGATAGCTCTTCTGTTTCACAGATCACAAGATTTCAGTAGATCCTGTGACTGAGTTGAGCTTAGGAGACAAGAAGTCGGAACAAGGCAATTTACATCTTGGTCATTAAACTCCCACTGAGACTGGTGAGTATTCTGCTCAAGTTTACAAACAGGGCTGAGGCAGGAGCCTCTGTACGCTGTCGCTAAACTACTGTTCGATACTCTTCGGAAACACTCAAGTAATTGACACAAAATGTATTTTGTTTAACGTTGCGCTTGACTAAACAAACACAGCTTTATCGAAGTGCTCAGTTGCATGTTTATTTCTTTTAACAATCATTCGACTTACATCCATAGTAATTGTTTCTGGCCCTCATATCGAGATGAATTTGGTCTAATTCAAAAATTGTTCATTTTGTTCAAAGTAAAGTCCTTTAACTTCGCTGATGAAACAGATCGGAATTTGTGGAATTGAAGACACACTTTCACGATTACCGATGCACGACATTCATTGCTTTTAAAAGTTTTACACCTAACAAGAACTGAAGTATTCAAGGAGTTTACGTTTCAAACATTCTTAGCTAACACATTACATTATAAATGTTCATCCCAGAATCTAAAAAGCTATCCAACATACTGTTCCCAAACATTCAGCTATTGATGCAACGTTTCTTTTCCTTTCCTTTGCCTCCGGCTACACAGGGAATTGTCTGCACTAATGCCTCACGAAAGTTAAAAGACTAACTGAACGTCACTGAAGTAAAATTGACATTGATATCAATTTTGCTAATTATTAACCCTATGGAAATCGCTTGCTGAGATATGTTGGAAAAGAAGCGTCGAAGTCATGTCGCTTTATAAATCTGATGTGTTCTTATCAGCGGTGATCAATATGATGAGTGATGGTGAAAATGTTAAAACGATGTTTTACTTTGTTGTTCTTTGCTTGTTTTGTTTAAAACTCCGTTGTAATCAGTCAAATTTAAAACGACATTATTGTACTCGCCAAACCATGCTGTTCGATACCATTCGCAAACACTGAGTAATTGACGCAAATTTTTTTTTGTTTGACTTTTAAGCACCCTGCTGAACAGAAACAACTCACTATCGGAGTGCTTGATTTATTCCAGTTCTAAATCATTCCAGTTGCATCCATGGGAATTGTTTTGAAGGCCTACATATCGAGGTGTGATATTTGGGTCTATCAAAAATTAATTGTTAATTCTAATCAGTGTAAAGTGTTTAACTTCGCGGATAAAACAGTGCGGAATTTGCGGAATTGAATACACATTTTCATGATTAGAGACCACGTCATTCAAATTACTGAATTTCTAATCTTTACAGAACTGGAGCATTGAGAGGGTTCATCTTTCAAACCTTCTTAGATAACACAATACATAGTAATTTATTTCTTTTGTGTTATTTTGCCTGCGGCTTCACAGAAAATTGTTTGCCTTTTCAATGCGCATTACTAAACAAACAAGACTTTATTGGAGTGCTTGAATTATTTCTTCTAAGTCATTTGAATTACATCCATGGTGTATTCAAATCAGAATTCAAAGATTGCAGTTAATTCCAGTTTCCAATTCCAATTGCAGTTAAGTCTTTAATTTCGCGACAAAACAGTTCGAATTCATGGAATTGTATACACACGCTTGATTACCGATGCACGACATTGAAATTGCTTTTTAAAGTTTTACTGCGCATCTTTCAAACATTCTTAGTTAACACATTACGTTACAATTCATCCCAGAATCTATAAAACTTGTCTCCATGCCTAATTTTCGCAAAAATTCAGCCGCATTTTCAGAGCATTTCTCTGTTTCATTTTGCCTAGAGCTACAAAGGAAACTTACGAAACTGTTTGTTCTAATTAATAGTTCACTGGATTGAAAAGGCGGAATTAGTGTCAATGAAGTAAAACAAGAATTGATACAACTTTGCTTATTTAATATTACTTCTATGAAAATCTGTAAGTCATCACACGTTTTACCTACCTGTGTGATGGAAAAGAAAGATTTAAGAGTTTTTTCTCTGGAAGTTGTTAATGTTATTCAAAGTAAAGTCTTTGACTTCACGGATAAGACAATTTGGAATTTTAGGAATTATATCAACACTTTTCGGATTACCGAACCACATCATTGAAACTCCTTCATTTTTACTGAATAAAAACTGAAGTATTAAAAACGTTTACCTCTGAAACTTTCTTGGAAAACACATTGCATTATAATTCAACCCACGCGGAAAATCTATATACAGCTGTACAGGGTCTGGAAGGGGGGGTCCTGATCCCGTATTCCCGCGTCTTTTTTACGAGAATCCCGCATCCCGCACTTTTTTCAACGCCATCCCGAATCCCGTTTTTTCGCTCCCAAAAAATACACTAAATTAAAAAAAGGCTAATTTCTGCAAAAAGCTAATAAATCTAAGATTTAAATTGGCCCTTTCAACGCCACTGCCTGTCTTTTGCACTCTAGCAATCATGACCTGGCGCTTTTTGGCTTTTCTCCGAGGCCTTTGCTCCTTCTAACCCAGTGCAGGTTTTTAAGTGCTTCTGGAATCCGTAGAGCTCTTTGTGTTCGTCGCTTAGCGGAACATTGAATTTTTCCTTGTGGATCGCCGCGGTACATCTGGCGCTAAAAGCCTCGTCTGTGGCCGCAAGAAAGAACGACACCAAAACTCTGACTGTCCTATTTAGGGGAGCAGAGCTCAGTGGCATCACTATTTGCTATATCTAGCCGTTAAACTGTTGAAACAAACCCCTCAAGATTACAATAAATGTGAAGAGCTTGAGCACTTGAGCACTTGAGCCTCGGGGTGGGGGGGGGGGGGACTTGAGCATCGAGTCAATAACTAGTGTGCTATTGCTACACCACATACCCTTTCCTGGCGTCCGGTTGAAACAAAATTCTTTCTGCTGTCTGCTCGTCTGTCGATTACTTGATAGTTTTAATAGGATCACTATTAACCAGGCACACTCTATACCTTGGTTTGAAAGGCGACACCATTTAGCGCTCGCCTGGTTGATTCGCTTTTGCAGACGTCTCCTATTTCCTTTGCTTCCAGAGTATTTTTGCCACAAGAACGTTTATTTGGGTCGTGAAGATTTCCCGAATTCCCTACAGACAGGCACAAATCCCGCATCCCGTGCCCAAATTTTGGCGAATCCCGCTTCCTTGGTAGCAGTCAAATCCCGAATCCCGTCAAGATATTTTGCGTTTTCCCGAATCCCGTACGGTATTTTGGTCAAATCCCGGATCCCGAGAATACCCTTCGAGACCCCGGCTGTACTCTAAACTGTTTTACAATCATCGAGCCATTGACCCAGCATGAAATCAGTATAATCGTTGAGTTGAATTTCGCATCCAGCTGTTTGCTCTAATTAATATTTCGATTTAGCGTTAGTAAAGTAAAATTGAAGTGCGTTTTGACACGTTTTGCTGTATGCATGTTGGAAAACAAACAATGTACTGTTTTCTAGCATTTTTCTAGTGCTGAGCAAAATCTGTTGTGTTTTCTGTCTGCGGTAATCATTGTGACGAGTAGTAGTCAAAAATAATAAACGGTGTGGTTCTTTGTTGTTCGTTGTTTGTTTTGTTGATTTTAACCTGGTCAGAGCGGTTTTGCGTATACTAAGCTGAAGTTTGACTCACTCGGAGGGTTATAGAATGTTTAGAGAACTGATAAGCCTACATGGCCAAGCGTTCAATACCAAGCAGACTATACAGACAATGTAGAAAAATGGCTCGTTACCAATATTTTGTTCAACCGATCAGAAGAGCCTGGGATTGAGAATGTTAGAACTTTCTGTTTCCTTTCCAGAACAGGGTGTTTTAACACATGCTAGAGTCGCTATCGATAAAAGGTAAAGAACTGACAGGCTCAAGTTTTAGTAAGCACAAACACGGTTTGTAACTAACACATGCATGTCTGTTAACAGCAATTGTCTTAGGAATTATCAGGAGAAATATAATGACTTTAATAGATGATGGCTCTTCTTTTTCACAGATCACAAGATTCCAGTAGATCCATTGACTGAGTTACGCTTGAGAGAAGTAAAAGAAGTCACAACAGGGCAATTTACATCTTGGTCATAAACTCCGACTGAAACTTGTGAGTATTCTGCTCAATTGCAAGATTATTAAGAAAAAAACAGGACTGAGGTCAAAAGCGATGGGTGAGACAACAAAGGCATAAGAGCCCTCCATTGGGGAAAGACAGAAAGCACTGAATATTACTGTACTTCAACGGTACAAAGAGGAGGCAACTATTGAAGATCACGCTAGTATTTAATGTTTGTCTGCTCTATGATCTAAATATTTGTATACCCATGACAAAATATTATCAAATAAGATAGTTTCTATTTTGGCGCACAAAGCCTCAAAGGCCGTAAAGTGTATTACAGTTTACCCAGAAAGTGAACGCTAAAAGTACAATAAAGTGTTCCTCAGTTCTGCGATCAAACTTTGGGGAATTTGATAAATAGAACACTGAGGCGCGCTCAGTCATGATGACTTGTATGATCACCGAGACACATCGTGCGTATTTGTTTCGGTTTAACACTGAATAAGAGCAAAATTTGCCTTTTCTGTACGCACCATAATCCATGGTAATCCGTCAAATTTGCTCTTTGGAGAAACTACATGATTGTACTTGCTGAACTACTGTTCGATACTCTTCGCAAACACTCAAGTAATTGACACAAAATGTATTTTGTTTGACGTTGCGCACGGGCAAACAAAGAATTCTTTATCGAAGCGCTCAGTTGCATGTTTATTTCTTCTAATGATCATTCGACTTACATCCATAGTAATTGTTTCTGGCCCTCATATCGAGATGTATTTGGTCTAATTCAAAAATTGTTCATTTTGTTCAAAGTAACTTCGCTGATGAAACAGATCGGAATTTGTGGAATTAAAGACACACTTTTACGATTACCGATGGACGACATTCATTGCACGACATTCATTACACCAAACAAGAACTGAAGTATTCAAGGAGTTTACGTTTCAAACATTCTTAGCTAACACATTACATTACTAGTAATAGTTGACACTACAGCTGCCCCCGCTGTTAAGAGGTTTTGTGATCGCATTTATTGATTTTGAAGGTTTCCTTTTTCTTTATTTACTTACTTGTGTGGTATTTATTTTGCTGTAGTATAATTTAGGTTTTAGATTGTTCCTGCAGTAGCAGGCCAAGTTGAGATTAGTACTCAGTCCACAGGGTCTGCTGAGTCCAGTGGTACGAGGTTTCACGAACTTACGGAATCGCGCCAGTAATGCAACACATCGATCACTAATGCAAATGAGCTCTGTTTTTTTGTTGCAAGCATTCAGCTATTGATGCAACGTTTCTTTCCTTTTATTTTGCATACGGCTACACAGGGAGCTGTCTACTCTGATAGCTCAAAAAATTTAAAAGATTAACTGAACGTCAGAAGGAAAATTGACATTGATATCAATTTTGCTAATTATTAATCCTACGGAAATCTTTTGCTGAGATATGTTGGAAAAGAAGCGTCGAAGTCATGTGCTTTACAGATCTGATGTGTTCTTATCGGCGGTCATCAATATGATGAATGATGGTGAAAATGTTAAAACGAGTTTTACTTTGTTGTTCTTTGCTTGTTTGTTTAAAATTCCATTGTAATCCGTCAAATTTAAAACTCCATTATTGTACTCGCCAAACCATGCTGTTCGATACCATTCGCAAACACTTAATAATTGGCGCAAAATTTATTTTGTTTGACTTTTAATCAGACTGCTGAACAGAAACAACTCACTATCGGAGTGCTCGATTTATTCCAGTTCTAAATCATTCCAATTGCATCCATGGTAATTGTTTTCAAGGCCGACATATCGAGGTGTGTCATATTTGGGAAATTAATTCTATTCAGTGTAAAGTGTTTAACTTTGCGGATAAAACAGTGCGAAATTTGCGGAATTGAATACACATTTTAACGATTACCGACGCACATCATTCAAATTACTTAATTTCTACTCTTTACAGGACTGAAGCATTGAAGAGGTTCGTCTTTTAAACCTTCTTAGCTAACACAGTGTATCATAATTCAACAGAGATAATCTGTATACAGCTGCACTCGATTACGCTTGATTTGTTTTGTGTTATTTTGCCTACCGTTTGGCTACACAG
Organism: Siderastrea siderea; assembly: GCA_964030785.1. Taxonomy (NCBI): domain Eukaryota; kingdom Metazoa; phylum Cnidaria; class Anthozoa; order Scleractinia; family Rhizangiidae; genus Siderastrea; species Siderastrea siderea. Next base: position 29,458,568 of record OZ034974.1, read on the forward strand.
GAAATTGTTTGACTTTTCAGTGCGCATTGCTAAACAAACAAGACTTTATAGGAGTGCTTGAATTATTTCTTCTAAGACATTCGAATTACATCCATGGTGTATTCAAAGATTGTTATGCACCTATCAATGTTAAGCCCGAGGGGGGGGGGGGGTCGGGCAAGGGGTGGGGATTTTGACATTTTCCATATTTCCCACCCCCGGGACAAAATAATTGGTCAAAATCCCGACCCAGGGCAAGTGAAGGTGGTCAAATGTCATTCAAACCTTGTTGCACACAAGAGGAGTGTAATAATTAAACTAAGACAGAATCAATAAACATTTATACAAAACAGCAAAAAGTGGTTTATTTCTTTTATTTTTCAGCTAGCTTTTTAACGATTTTGTGGAATTTAAAGTGTAGTTACATATGGTCATTTCTGGCTAAACTTTTTAAGGCTAGTCTCTATCAGATACTGCAGAAAGATTCAGCTCAATGCGACAAATCACTCACCTTTCGTTCAACTGATAGCTGATGGGCTGATAAAAACGACAGAAACGACAATGTTTGCATTAATAGCAACAAATCACTCACCTTTCGTTCAGCCATATTTGCTCGAACACGTGAAGCCAACCTCGTCCCCAGGGTCTTCTCGCTTTTCAATATGGCGGCGGCTCGGGAGAAGACCCTGGCACATAGCGACCTAAAACGGTCGCTGATTGGCGCCATTCTTACATGAGTTCTGATTGGTTTACGTCTTCCAAAAGCAAAGATGGCGGATCTTTGTGGGTTCTTCCTGCAACCCAAACATTTCTATTTCTAGGTCTCTGTGATGTGAAAGCTGAACAGTTTTTCTGTTTGACAATTTACAAAACTGCAGCTGTTCCGTATGAGGAAGATCTGAAGTACCAAACCCAAGATTCGTAGATTATTCGGGTTAAAAGTTCCTCGATCGCGATCGGCTGGTTATCTACGTAAGAACCTTACCAATCGTCAATGTGCACGATACTTTAGAGTTTTGGAATAGCAGTTGCTGGATATAATGTGGCGTAGTGGACTGTGAAATACTTAATGGTAATGTACTTGCTCCGATTTTTGTCATAAATAAAGCATAATCGCGCACTAATTATTTGTGTTTCCATGGTCATTGAAAACTTGTAAGGCACTTGTGTCTTATGTATGTATTGTTTTATTTATACATGTTAGATTCATTCGCAAAATTGTCCTATCGCTGCGAATTTGCTGTGCAATTAAGGAATCTAATAAAAATGAAAAACCGGTGTAAATCAAATAAATTACATAAAATAACTTAAATGAGTCAGCTGCTGCTTAGGGCATTCCATTCTTTGATAAATTTGTAGAAGCTAAATTTACAGACGCTGCTGATGTAAATAAATAATTTCAAGTGCGGAGAACAAGTTGCTTGGATAGGCAATATTAATTTAGGTAATTTGAGGATTTCCATCGCAGGGATAAATAGCTTTATACACATTGGACGGCTACATGTACGTGATTCTACAACGTTGCTTTAATTATTAAGTTACTCAGAATGGTTGAGACTGTTCCAAGTTCACACTTGTAGAAGTGAATTGAATGAATTTAGAGGGTTTTTTAGTCCTTCCACACCATGACAGTGTTTCTGCTTACGGGGATTCAAAACACTACTCATGCAGCTAACTACTGGCATTTTCAAGGCATGACTTAACTGGGGTAATATAAACCTGAATCTTAAATATATGATAGTGATGTGGGCAATGGGACAGAACTGAGCTGTGTTCATGAGCTTGTTAGGATTTTCAAGGCAAGGCCTAATTTGGGTTTACAAGCCTGATTCTCCTTGGTATCAGGACAGCTAGCCAGGATTACATTTTCAAAAATTATTGGTAACTTGTCAGTGAAGTTTTAGTGATCATAACATGATAAGGCAGCCAATTGCTTAGAGTAAACCATGCTTCCAAGCTTGCTAATCCCAAAAAGGGATTGTAACATATTTGCTGTAATCATTTTGAATGGTAGACTGCTTCTGCGTTGTTGCTTGAAGGTGGAGTTGAGAACTAGACATCGTGAGCGTCCAACTGCCAGGGCTAGTGAATTACTATTCTAATTTTATGGAAGGGATTTCCTGTGCAAGTTACCATAACCCATGCCCCTCTTAGTGTCTAAATATCAAGGGGTAGGGGATTGATGGTGTGAAGAATGTAAGGGACCTGGAATTTACAACAAAATTTTTTCTAATTTTTCATAATTCACAATATACTTTTTTTCAGGTTAGCATTTTTTGCCAAACAGGCATGGAATTTGACCTTGCACTCATTGATATTGTCAGGTTATAACTTCATGACTTGTCATTTTTCTCACCTCCCTGTTACTTGAATTTTCTGTCACCATATTCAATTTACTGCCAGTCAAATACACTAAATGGCCACTGCAAAAATAAATTGTTCTTCTTAGAAGGGATAATGTTGCCTCTAACAGATATACATGTATGTATGGCACTTGATTTGATCATGTTTCCTTTTATTTTTCAAACATCAACAAAAAAGTGATACCAACATAAGAGCACCCTAGGTTGATAGCAGTTATATTGTGTTATTCCTTTACTCATTGTTAATTTTAAATTCTCATTAAAGAACTTCATTAAAATAATCATTTTTTCTCCTTTTCTTCTTGAACCTCCCATTTCCCATTGATTTCCATTTTTAAACAGTTCCAAACTTCACCCAAATAACGCTATTCATTGAAGTACTCAAGGAGGAAATTTCTTAAAACCTATAAAGGAATATTATCCCCAGCACTGGTTGAACAAACAAAGAGGACTGTATCTATCCACTGTTCAAATGCTTTATTTGCCCATTCTTTACAGGCTCTTATTTTACTAAATTCTAACAGTCAAGATTACACACATAACTTTTTCCAAAAGTAAATTGTTGTTGATATCATACCTTATCATTAGCCCAATCAGTTATTAATAACACAAGTGTGTTAGTATTGGACACTCATCTACAATGGTACTAAAACGATAGTTCTAACTCAAAAAAACATGCACATAAAGTATCGAGGAAATATTTGTAAACTGGACAGCTAAAGCACAGAAAGCAGTACTGAAAGTGACAAATCCTAGGAGATCTGCAATTGAACAAGCAAATATGTAGACAGGAATGGGACCAAATAAATCCAACAATGCCAACATGACCACTGTTCCCTTTAAAGCCGCACCTGGGATTTGCTGGATTAAACACCACTAACTGTTTGACTATGCAATTGCAACATGGCTCTCTGGAAGAGCACTTGCAATAAATGGGATGCTGTAACTTCTAAATAAATCTTATGATGATGATGAACAATGATTCGTCCCTCATCTCAAGCATACCAGCCCTTACCGGTATTTTATTGTAAGCTCTAAAGATGACGAAATGTTAAAAATGTTCAAAGACTTATGTAATCACTCCTAATAAATAAACATGAGCATTTTTTTATCTCCAGTGGTTGAACAAGATAATGAGAAGTGTTACCCATGAATTGAAAAGCTCAAGAAACAGATTGCTATGGGATAGCAAGCAGAGTAAAGTAACTTAAGAATACATACAAACTTTGTTACTTGAACAAATAAATGTTTGAAAATAAAAAGAAAGTTGCAAATAGATGTGCAGTCCATGCTAGGGTATACTATGCCAAAGATCTTTGGTATGGATCAATCCATAAACAAACAGTCATAAGAGTCATAAACAAACAGTCAGAAGAGTTACATTTACCAAACCAAGTTGGCTAGGATCAGCATGTAAAAAATAAATAGACTGGTTGAGCATAAATAGATAAATAAATAGGCTTAAATAATTTGCAACAATTTACCGTAAGATAAATTATGCCAAAAGCCGCCTATCCTCATGAAACAAAAATACACGTTCGTTCGAGTGTATTCGTAAGCGAACAATTTCATTTGATCAACATTTAAAAACAAGTGGTCAGGGGAAGATGTAAGACTTCAGCTTAAATTACCCTGATTATTTTCTATTTTGCGCGTGATCTATGAGTTCGGCGAGCTTTATACTGTACGCACAAACCATATTAAATGAACGGCCAAAACAAGACCTTAAGACCTCTAACACTTTGCCGTGTTCCTAAAGCCCGTATATGTATAACTTGTCTTTGTTTTTCTTTTTTTCTTCACGCATGTTTGAACCAACCTTCAGCCTTTTCCGCCATTTTGTTTATCTTGACCTCAGCCGTAATCTCGTACCCAGATCTTCTCACTCACTTCGCCTTAGCCGCCATTTTGAATACATTTCCATCCTCGTTGGAAATTTTGGTCACGTGATTCTGCTGTGTGCCAGGGTCTTCTCCCGAGCCGCCGCCATATTGAAAAGCGAGAAGACCCTGGGGACGAGGTTGACGTGAAGCTCATCCAAATGTCCAAATGCCTTCTGGGTATTTTCCAAGATGGCGGAAAGGCAAGATGGCGACCATGTCAAATTTCCCCACCGTGGGGATGACACACGATCAAAATCCCTACCCTGGGGGCATCACGTACGATCAAAATCCCTACCCTGGGGACAGCGCTCACGATCAAAATCCCGTGGTCAGTCCAACCCCCCCCCCCCCCCCTCGGGCTTAACATTGATAGGTGCATTAATTCCATGCCGAGTCAAGTCTTTAATTTCGCCATAAAACAATTCGAATTCATGGAATTGAATACACACGCATGATTACCGATGCACGACATTAAAATTGCTTTTAAAGTTTTACTGCGTATATCTTTCAAACATTCTTAGTTAACACATTATGTTACAATTCATCCCAGAATCTATAAAACTTGACTCCATGCATACTGCTCGCAAAAATTCAGCCGCATTTTCACAGCATTTCTTTTTCTTTTTGCCTGCGGCTACAAAGGAAACTGTTTGTTCTGATTAATAGCACACTTGATTGAAAAGGCGGAGTTAGTGTCAATGAAGTAAAATAAGAATTGATACAACTTTGCATATTATGACCTCTATGAAAATCTGTAATTTATCACGCGTTTTACCTCACTGTGTGACAGTGGAAAAGAAAGATTTAGAGTTTTTTCTCTAGAAGTTGTTAATGTTATTCAAAGTACAGTCTTTGACTTCGCGGAAAAGACAATTTGGAATTTTAGGAATTACATCAACACTTTCCGGATTATCGAGCCACATCATTCAATCTCCTTTATTTTTACTATATAAAAACTGAAGTATCAAAGGAGTTACCTTTGAAACTTTCTTGGTAAACACATTGCATTATAATTCAACACAGAAAATCTATGTACAGCTGTACTCCAAATTGTTTCACAATTATCGAGCCATTGACCCAGCATTAAATATAATCGTTGAGTTTGCTTTATTTCGCATCGGCTACACAGGAAACTGTTTGCTCTAACTGATATTTCGATTTAGCGTTAGTAAAGCTAGCCTCCCACGCAGTCGTTTTTAGGGGAGTCGTATTACCCTCCTCCCCACAAACGCCTGCTTACCGGAGCTCAACATTCCTTTCCGCCGCTTAGCCAATCACGTTGTACCTAGTTATGGCTGGTAGGTTGACCTTGACCGCAGGACGCTTTCGCGGGAACACGTGCAGATAAACAGACACGCGGTATAAATTTTAAAATGTACAGTAAAAGGTCATCTCAAAATCGTTCTTGAATGCAGGGATAACTAAGTCTCCTAAGCTTTCAAATGGCAAGTTAAACTTCAAAATCGGTGCTTAGATTTTGATGAAATAATTTTATTTATGTGCTCGATAAACCCAGTTTAGGCATAATATTTACGATATCGCGTTGCAATCCCACGCGGAACTAAATTTTTCTAAAAGCAATAAATCACTGATTAAATGCGGGGATAATTATAACTACATTCTCTGAGCTCTCAAATGGTTCATTTAACTTAGAAGTGTAGCATTATCTATACCCTATAAGCTTTCAAATGTAACATTAAACTTAGAAATCCCTCGAGAGATTTTAAAACTGATAAATTCAACGCAAGAGATAAGCTCTGTGTAATCGCAATGGTGATTGTAAACTAGACTACGCGTTATAAACTAGGACTAGCAGTCCCTTCTGTTTTAATAGGGAATATCGTGCGAAAAGAGCATGCGAACGCACGTTCAAAAACCTCCTTCGTCCCTCGACGCAAAGATGGCAGAAACGTTAATAGATATGCCAGCGAATTTAGTATGACAGATTTCGCCGCCGAAACGCACTTGGTTGTTGTGCGATGTGTGATATTTTCATCTCATTCACCAGTTTATCATCTCGCTCGGTCCTTTGTCGTCTTACCCTTTGTCTTTTCAAGTCGTAGAAGTCTCTTATATCCCTTCGCATTGCATTGGCTCCAGCAGTTTGAGAAGCGCTGAAGTCTTCACCGACCGTCCGTTTGATCAGGCGAGCGAGATCAACAACGCTTTGTCAGAAAATTCGAACTCTTTCGATCGATAACGGGATAAAAGCGTCGCACAGGAAACACTTTTAATCACACGTAATATATTTTTTCCGATGTTTCAGCCATAATTCGCCATTCTAGAAGTAAAAAATATATTCCTACTTCCCGGCACCAGCATCTCTGAACAAAAAGAATCACGGGAAATACAGAAGCGTACATTGTAACGATTAATTTGATTGGTCTTCGTCAGACAATGCCTCAATGGTGATTGGTTAGATTGCCTCGCAAGTAAAACAATGGGAAAGGAATGTCGAACTCGGGTAAGCAGGCGTTTGTGGGGAGGAGGGTAATACGACTCCCCTAAAAACGACTGCGTGGGAGGCTATAGTAAAGCAAAATTGAAGTGCGTTCTGACACGTTTTGCTGTATGCATGTTGGAAAACAAACAATGAACTGGTCTCTAGCATTTTTCTAGTGCTGAGCAAAATCTGCTGTGTTTTCTATCTGTGGTAATGATTGTGACGAGTCAAAGATAATAAACGGTGTTGTAATTTGTTGTTCGTTGTTTGTTTTGTTGATTTCAACATGGTCAGAGCGGTTTTGCGTTTACTAAGCTGAAGTTTGACTCACTCAGAGGGTATAGAATGTTGAGAAAACTGATTAGCCTGCATGGCCAAGAGTTCAATACCAAGCAGGCTATAGACCATGTAGACAAATGGTTCGTTACCAATAATTTGTTCAACTGATCAGAAGAGCCTGGGAATGAGAATGTTAGAACTTCCCGTTAATGCTTTCCAGAACAGGGTGTTTTAACACATGCTAGAGTCGCAATCGATATAACTATGGTGAAGAACTGATAGGCTCAAGTTTAACCCGGCGTATCCAATCGAACGTTCGGTAATCGAACCCAATCGATTGGGTTCGGTAATCGAACATAATCGAACCCACAATAAAATTTGGTCAATCGAACTCAATCGAACGTTCGATTACCGAACAGTCAACAATCGAACTCAATCGAACGTTCGATTACCGAACAACCAACAATCGAACTCAATCGAACGTTCGATTATCGAACAACCAACAATCGAACTCAATCGAACGTTCGATTACCGAACTCCTGTTTGTTTATACTGCGGACATTTTGTACGGTGCACCGTCCCCCTAATCCTTTTTTGGCGATTCGCCATACCTCGGGATAGGACGATTGTCTGCACAATAGCCACGTGCACAATAGTTAGCCACGTGGTTGGGGGAAATTTTGCTAATGGTCGAATCACTGCTAGCTTTGGTCAACCCAAAAAGAAATTTCGAGAGCATCAAGAGAGATCGGTTCCAAGGAAATGTAAACGAAAGTGCATTTCAGTATTTTGCCGTCGTTTTGTTCTCTTCTACAAAATATATATTACCGAACATTGACATTCAGTTCGATATTTGGACGTTTTTCTATTTATTCCATTCAATAAAGGTTGATTATGATTAGTCCTGCGTGATTTACTTATCAAGAGATGGATCCCGAACAAAATCGAACCGGATTGAGTTCGATTGTGTTCGATTGTGTTTGAGTGTGTTCGATTGGTTCGATTGGTTCGAAGATCGAACTCACAGCAAAATAGATGTTCGATTGGGTTCGATTGATTTTTGGTTCGATTTTGTTCGATTGGATACGCCGGGAGTTTAAGTAAGCACAAACACGGTTTGTAACTAACACATGCATGTCTGACAGCAATTGTCTTATTTATTATCAGGAGAAATTTAATGTCTTTAATAGATGGCTCTTCTGTTTCACAGATCACAAGATTCCAGTAGATCCAGTGACTGAGTTGAGCTTAGGAGAAGAAAAAGAAGTCGCAACAGGGCAATTTACATCTTGGTCATTTAAACTCTGACTGAAACTGGTGAGTATTCTGCTAAAGTTTATTAAGAGAAAACTGGGCTGAGGTCAAAAGCGATGGGTGAGACAACAAAGGCAAACTACTTAACAAACTTTTGTGTCGATGAGAATGAAACATTGTGTTTAATATAAAGCGTGCTCTCTAGTATTCTGCCTTTTCACAATGGTTTTCGTACAGAGTATGAGTTGGTAATACATCAACAGGTCACTATCGTTTCCGGTCCACACAATAGCCTTCCAGGGCGGAAAGAAACAAGGCATTGAATATTACTTTGCTTCAACGGTACAAGGAGGAGGCAAATATTGCAGATCACGCAAGTACTTAATGTTCGTCTGTTCGAATGTTAACATAAGCAGGCTGATTATCGCTCTATGATTTAAATATTTGTATACCCATGACGAAATATTATGAGATAATTTCTATTTTGGCGCGCAAGGTTTCAGAAAGTGAAGAGGGTCTATTATACTCTGGCGGTTTGGCATTTTAAGGCAATTTTTGGTGTCGGTTAGCTGTTTCATCCGTAATAATATGGCGGTTTACGGTTAAGAAATTATCGCTCGGTTGCGGAAAATTATGGATCTTGAGTCAGAGTATTGTTAAAAAGGGTGACGGGCCTGCGCGACTCCCACGCGGGTGTTTAGGTCAGTAGTTGTGACTTCAGTTTTGATTTGTTATTTTTTTTTTAGTGTCCAAGAGAGTTACAGGCCTGCGCGAGTCCAGCGTGCGTGTTTTAGCCTTTCTAGAGTTTTGCTCTCACGAGTATTTCTTTAAGGGAACGCTGTCTTTTGTACGATATCAGGGGCGGTTCCTTGAAAACTTCGTTAAGCAATGGTTGGTGTGTTATGAAATGCCAGCTGTCCATGAGTACTGGTTTTAAGTTAGGCACTGCTGGGTGACATTGCGTTACAAAGGGCAAGATTTTCTTGTTTTGTTTTTGTTTTTGTCGGAGGGCTTGATTCCTGTCTTCAAAAGTAACTTCTTAGAGGTTGTTTGAATAAAGTTCTCTGGATATCCTCTTGTGAAGTTTGTGACGCTCTCTTCAAATAATGTTTTAGAAGAGTTAGGTTCTGAGTAGTCTTAGAGCCTCTCCTTTGATGAATCCTCTTTTTACTCCTGATGGACCACAGGTTGAAAAATGGGTGTATTGGAATGTTTCAGTGGGCTTAAAGTGGGTGCGTACATCTAGCATCGACGCAGTTTCAAATCTTTCGCCTTTGTAAACAGTAGTGTCCAAGAAGTTTGTTTGTGTTTCGGGTACTTCAGCCGTAAGCTTGATAGTTTGATGTTATTTGTTACCTTGTTAAATGAACTGTGTGATATCTTCTCTGGCTCTGTTCCAGAGGGAGAAGATGCCGTCAATGAATCGTTTCCAGAAGAACGGTCTGTTAGCCATGAAAATATTAGCCATTTTGGTGCCCAGTAGCCGCAGTTGGGTTTTTCCCCCTAAATTGGAGGGAGTTCTCCGCTAACTTGATAAGTCTGAGCGCTCTTTGCAGTAGTCGTGTAGGGATAGAAGGTTCGCCGGTTTCTGTGGAATGCTTTGTATGCTAGGCTTCGCCGAAACCGCGGCCACCATGAGGTTACGAATAACTCCCCCGACGAGCATTATTGTGCTGGATACATTCCACGGTAAAGGTAACCTAAAGTTCACGCACTTGTGTGGTCACTAAATTTCATCTCAGAAAGACCGCAAGAGCACACCCAACCCTCTAAATTTGAATTTTTATGTTTCGTTCTAAACACCGTGCATTCTTTGAGTTCTGTTTACAAACAGAGTACCTGACGCAAAATGTATTTTGTTTGACGCTGCACACGGCTAAACAAACAACATTTTCATCAGAGCGCTCAGTTGCATGTTTATTTCTTCTAATGATCATTCGACTCACATCCATAGTAATTGTTTCTGGCCCTCATATCGAGATGTATTTGGTCTAATTCAAAAATTGTACATTTTGTTTAAGTAAAGTCCTGATGAAACAATTCGGTATTTGTGGAATTGACTACACATTTTCATGATCACCGATGCACGACATTCAAATTGCTATTGAAAGTTTTAGTCCATACAAGAACTGAAGTATTCAAGGAGTTTACGTTTCAAACATTCTTAGCTAACACATTACATTATAATTCATCCCAGAATCCATAAAGCTGTCCTCCATACTGTTCGAAAACATTCAGCCATTGCCGCAACGTTTCTATTGTTTTATTTGAGATAGGATAACGAGCTTGAGTTACGTTTGTATAATGAGAAGGCACTTAACTTAAGTTTGTCATGTGACCTATTTAAAGTTGCTTTGCGGTCATAAAAGTCGATCCCTTCTCCAGCATCCTCATATTGATTACCATTAAGAAGTTCAGGCTTTAAATCAGATTTTGGAGTAGAGGCTGGACCCTCTTGTTTCTGTCAAAACAAGAACTTAAATCCCATTCTGAACCTCTTTTCAAATCTCTCAACCTACTCTACTCCCCAACTACTTGGGGGAGCAGGGATGGCGCAGTGGTGAGAGTACTCGCCTTCTACCAATGTTGCCCGGGTTCGACTCCCGGTCCCGGTGTTCATAAGTGGGTTGAGTCAGTGTTGTTGGTTCTTGTCCTTGCTCCGAGGCTTTTTCTCTGGGTTCTCCGGTTTTCCTGCCTCCACAAAAACCAACATTTCCATATTCGATCTGGAATCAGAGGAGAAAAAGCCACTCTATGGAGATGCCACTGCAAAATTCCAATTAATTTTTTTATTTACTTAACCTCAATGACCACACATTATTAAATCACAGGTACTCTCTTTTGTTTATCAATGGTCAAGTAGACTGTTACCCCTGTGTTTCAGTGAATACTGTGTACACCCTGTTCAACAGGCCAATCATGTTATGGAAAACTTTATATGGCCTCAGTTAATACCACCCAATATGGTTTACACTCCCTAAAATTTACTGGCTCTCGACTTTGGAATTCCTTCCCTACAAGTATCTGTAAGTTAAATTCTCTTACACTGAAATACCATGCTTAATTGCCATACTAATTAATTATCTCCCCTAGCGCATGAAGAAATACCTTTTGATCATAAAGAACTTCTTATCAAGGATGTGTGTAATTGTATTTTATTGGGATCACCCACTAGATTAGCCTCTGCTACTTGAATGATCCCAACTCGCTCCCTACTTAGCTGTCATTATCTTTATTATCTTTATACTTTATTAAATTGTTTATGTTAATTTCTAATCTGTATCCTCTGTAAAGCTGAGCTGAGTTAAATAAATTATCTTGTCTTGTCAAGGGCTTGGTGCAATAAATCTTATTGACTAGCTACAATTGTTCAGGTGTTGTTGTTTGCTTCTTTTTCAAGATCCACTCTCAGTCCCTGTACCAGGCCCGTCATTAAATCATGAAAAGATTTTTCTGGCGCTTCGTTCGTCCTCGCGGGTAAGTATTGGTTTTCTTTATTTTTGTGAGATTTCGATTGAGACCGAGTTACTGTTGTTGTCTTAGGCGCTTCTTTTGCGTTCACATTTTTGCTTCCAGAACACCTCAGTATATTATAGATCATAATACCTCTACAAAGTGATTACCACCCCAAGGTCTTCGAAAAAGAAAAAGAAATGTAATTTGAGTGCAGCAAAATAAATGGACGGCCAAATAATTAAAACGCTCATAAGTTATGAGAAATTACGTAAGTTTAAGCGGTATTAATTAGTTAATAGAAGTTAATGAATTAGTATGTATTGTTCATGGCGATTCCATTTCATATCATTTAATACCTCGTGCGTTTGTAATCGTTCAGTTCGCTTGCTCCGTGAGTTTTGTATCTTCACATCCCTCCCTTCCCTGGCAGTTGTATTTGTCCCAAATGGAAAATACTGTAGCTTCCCATCGAGTCCATCAACGGCCGACAACCACATTCTTACGTTATATTAAGTAAACATTATAAATAAAGCTAAAATGATGATTACAAATACAAAGGCCACATTATAAGAAATTTCCTCGCCTTGTCTTGGGATGCGGATGGGTGGAAATCCCAGAGCTGTCGTGGACCACCAGAAACTTACTGCCGTAAGCCCCAATAGGGAGCAGTCCTCGGGAAAGAACCCGGTTCGACAACCAATTTGTGAAAAGACAATATCTGGGGGACTCTCGCGTGCTTCAAGCAACTTCTCAGTATATCAGTTCCTTCACTTTTCAAATTTAATTCTTGTTCAACTTCTCAGTTCTATGATACAGCACCTTCTGGATAATCCAAATCATACCTGGACTTCTCTAATGACTTTGTTAGTTACATAATTAATCACTGAAACATATTGCCAATCAAGAGAGAATAAATGATATGCGCGCTTGCGCCAAGAGTAAAGTGGACTAGAATTGGGATTTGAGTGTGACGTTTAGAAAAACTCATATCCGACCAAAATAAATTTCCAGAGATTTCAAGGATTTTACAATGTTGATAACTACTAAGTGAAACCATACAAATTACCCGTAACAAAACCACAACTGATATCAAATATATTAAATATTACAAACTTTTCGCGTATTTCTGTGTTTAATTATAAGTTCTTTAATAAAGGTGTATTGCAATTTATCCAGAAAGTGAACACCAAGAGTACAGTAAAGTGTTCTTCATTCTGCGATCAAACTTGATGAATAGAACAGTCTACGTATTCACCGGATCTATGATCATCGAGGCACAACCTGCAAATTTGTTACTTTCAGTTTAAGACAGGATTAGAGCAAAATTTTCCTTTGATGTAGGTACCCGTACTGCATTGTAATCCGTTAAATTTGGTCTTTGGCCAAAACTACATTTATTTATTATAACCGCTAAACTACTGTTCAATACTATTCAAAAACACTGAGTAATTGACACAAAATGTATTTTGATTTGTTGATTTTTTGTGCACGGCTAAACAAATAACCACTCTTTAAGTCAGAGTGCTTGATTATTTCGTCTAGCATCTAGAAATCATTGGAATTTCATCTACCGTATTAAATTGTTCCTGGTCCACATATCGAGCTGTATTTGCTTGATCCAAAAATTGTTGATTCTATTCAAAGTAACTTTAGTCTTTAACTTCTCTGGTTAAACAGTTCGGATATCTGTGGAATTGAATACTCACTTTCGTAATTACCGATGCACATCACTGTTCAACTTATTAAACTTCTTCAGTACTTAAAAGTACTGAAGAACTGAATTGATCAGAAGTATTAAACAGGAGTACTCAACGGAATGGGTCCGCAAAATATCCGGTCTTCAGACTGGTCTCAAGTCGACTGGCCATTTCTAGTTAAACTGGCATAGAAATCTTGCTGGGAATATACTATTAGAGACAGCTTGCTGGGATCTGTGGCCCGTCTTAATTTGTTACGTCTTACGCTCTGAGTGACAGCTAGTTGAACTCCTCTGCCGGGCGGGGTTGAAAAATTGTCACTTTACTGTGGCTGATTAAAGGAGTTTACTTTCCAATCTTTCTTAGCTGTCACTCGATGTCACATTACATTATATTTCATCCCAGAATCTATAAAGGTGTTCTTGATACTGTTTACTATATTGAGCTACTGACACAACATATCTTTTGTTTTATTTTGCCTACGGCTAGGCAGGAAACTGTTTGCTCTCAATGATGTAAAATTGACAAATCAACTGAATATAAATCGTATAATAAATCGTATAATATAAAATTACCGTTAAAGAGCCAGTGTCACCCAAAGGGCTTTGCGCGGTTGTGTTTTTGTTTTGAAGTTTGGCTGGCGCGTTTGCCGGACGTTTCACAAATTATACCCTGCCGCACTGGCCTTCCAGCAAGCTGATATTTACAGTAAAAGCCTCTGAAAATAGTAATATCTTCATCGCTAGATGTTACCGGAGAAAACAACTGTAGATGTGACTTTGTAGTCAACGCGTATGGAGCTTTCATAACAACCGATCGATTGATCGATCGATCGATCGATCTCGATGGACGTAAAACCAGAGTAGCCACTTCCACTCGATATAAAAATAATAAGACAAAAACAAGTAGTAAGAATATTGACGTCTTCATCGCTAGATGTCACTGGAGAAAACTACTCAAGGACTGACTTTGCATTCAGTGCGTATACATGGATCTATTCCAGTCCGATCGATTGATTGCGCGATCGATCGCATCGACCGATGTCGATGGACGCAAAACCAGAAAAGCCACTTACACTTTTTGTTAAAATAAAACATAAACAGACAGTGAACACAAGGAATAATTAAGCAAAACAGCACAAGCTCATGACCATAAGCATTATTTTGGAGCAAGCCCGTAGCTACTGTTATTTTGTGGTAAATTAACGTTCCTTCTGTTTTCATTCGGCAACGAATGTAGCACTATTTCGGCAAACACAGTGTCAGTACTATTGCTGAAACCCGTAGATGTTTTTCTTTCCCTCCGCTACTGATACACGGACTCCTTCAGCCGCACAACTTTGGCAGAGCCCGGAAGACTCGGCCTTCGCCTCAACTTTCCTGAACCCTACGAGGCATCCAATTTAAAGATCTCCTTCTCCACCGCGAAAACACTTCAGAATTCGGAGATATACAACGAAATCGATACGGCGACACTTAAATGTCAAGTCAAAATCCACACTAGTGCTTTCGGATCGTTAACGGCAGCGATGGAAGAAGATACAAATCAGACTTCACGACAATCAAGAAAATGGCGTATTTCAGTTTCATATATGAAAAATGTACCTCGGCGCGCAAAGCACTTTGGGTGACACTGGCTCTTTAAGATAGGTATGAAATTCCTTGTTAATCTGTAGGTTATGGACATTATTCTAGTCGGACAGCTACTGTTCGATAAACACTGAGTAATTGACGCAAAATTTGCGTTGTTTGACTTTTGCCCAAGGCTAACAAAACAACTCCTTATCAGAGTGGTTGATTTATTTCTTATAAATTATAAATTGCATCCATGGCAACTCTTTTGGGCCGATTTTTGGCCAGCATTGCAAGGTGTACATGGTCTAAGCAAAACCTGTTTAAAAAATTGAAATTGAAATTGTATACACACTTGCCTGATTTTTACCGATGCACATCTTTAAAAGTTGCCTAATTTCTACCTTATACAGTTTTTGTAGTATTAACTCAATTTACCTTCAAACTTTCTGCGTCATAATTCTACATAAATTCATTATAGTTCATCCTAGCTATTCGGTGGGTATTCTGGCGGACAACAAGCCTAATACGAGGCTTCTTATCCTGCTGGTTTCATATACACCTGATCAAAAAAACGTTGTCTGGTAGAAAAGTATTAACCATGAACGATGCGACGTTATGGAATTCTGGGAAAACTACACGGCAAGCTTGTTACTCCGTTCCGTTTATTGATATTCAAGGTTTTTTTTTTGTTCATGGAGAGTTCTGGAGTATATCTATCAGTTTTGCTTTGTCCGTGCCGGTGTCTGAGAAACAAAGCAGGTCCATCCGCTTCCCAGAAAACCACTGGGTCGTATAGTCCATGGTTTATGCTTTTACCCGACAACGTTTTTTCATTAGGTGTAACCAGCACTTACCAATACTCACCTTCGGACTACTTTTTGTCTAGAAGGTGGCCAAGTTCTTCCAGTTCGTTTACTTTTGAGGTCAAAAAACTGCTAAAGGAATTCGCTTACCTCGACGTTCATCTAAACCTCAGGCGTGCTTTGTTTTGCTAACCGATAACTGAAAAACCATCCTCTATTTGGTAAATAATACACTGGCATTAAATGGAAGTTTGTATAACGTTTCTCTTCCTCAAGTGAGTGGCCCTTGCGCTTTTGTAACTTATAAAAAGTATTTTGTGGAGAAAGATAAGGATAAAGCATTACCAAAATATATGAAAAAGTAATATAAATTAGGATCACAAAAAGTTGTACGTATACATTGTAGATGTTAAGTTACTTTTTATCTTTTATGTTACCCTTCAAATGTGTTCTTTTTGAATGCACTCAGCCTACATCACCGGGTTTAAAGCTTGCAATCCCTGAAACATTTTAAAGTAAATTCGCTACCGGTGGCATAGGGGAGGCTACTAGACATTAGGAACGGACCGATTAGAGAAGTTATGGAGGGGGAAGAGGGTGGGCGAAAAACAAACAAAAAAAAACATTTGCAAGGGAAAATTGTTTTTAAAAAAAATTACGCACAACAAGCAAAACAAGGAACCCATCAATGACAGAACATCCCAAAAAAATGACATCTTACCTTAAAAATTGCTGCACATTAAACTGGAGTCCAAAATCCCCCCCCCCCCCCCCCCAGTCCACTGATCCACTGACTTTTCTAATGGCCATCCCTTTTAATCAAGGTGAATGCCTCATGTCAGGCAGGGCACTTACAATAGTTATGAGCATACCATGTGTCATGCAGGATGCTTTTTGTCATGCAGGACGCTTTATGTACAAGATATTGTACTCCCCGAAGTCTGCTTTGTTTGTTCATTGTAAATTTATTCTTACCATGACGTTTGTTATATCATGACGGTTGTTTTAAATTTTACTCATGACGTTTTTTTCCTCACTGTTTGATAGTTTAGTTGAGCAAAGGGATATGGCTGCAAAGGTTATGGATGGAAAAGAGAGCAAAGAACATTACGATGAAGGTTTAAACATTGCTGAAGAAAACAGAAGCGCGTCATATTACCTTTCCCTATCCATATCTTATCGTAGTCGCGGAGACTATCAAAGAAGCGTTGAATATGCTAAACAAGCGATAAGTATTGCCAAGGAAGCGGGAGATAAAGAAACAGAGGCAAGTGCGTACTCTGGTGTAGCCTGGTCGTATTACAGTCTTGACGACTACGAAGAAAGTAATAAGTGTGCTATACAAGCGATAAGTATTGCCAAGGAAGTGGGAGATAAAGTAACGGAGGCAGATGCGTGCTGTTTTCTAGCCTGTTTGTATGACAGCCTTGGAGACGATGAACAAAGTATTCAGAGTGCTAAACAAGCAGTAAGTATTTACAAGGAAGTGGAAGATAAAAAAATCATAGTGGGAATGATGTACGAATCGCTAGCCTTGTCGTATTACAAACTTAAAGACTACTTAACAAGCACTGAGTGTGCTAAACAAGCGATAAACATTGCCAGCGAAGTGGGAGACAAAAAAAATGAAGCAGGTGCTTACTATACTCTAGCCAGAGCGTATTACGGTTTTGAAGACTACCACGAATGTATTCAGTGTGTAAAACGAGCGATTAGTATTGCCAGCGAAGTGGGAGATAAAGTAACAGAGGCAAAAGCGTACGGTGCTCTAGCCTGGTCGTATTACTTTCTTAAAGACTACCAAGAGAGCACTGAGTGTGCTAAACAATCGATAAGTATTGCCAAGGAAGTGGAAGATAAAGAGTTAGAGGCAGCTGCGTACCATGTTCTAGCCAAGTCGTATTACAGCCTTAAAGAGTACGAAGAAAGCATCCAGAGTACTAAACAAGCGATAACTATAGCCAAGGAGGTGGAAGATAGAAAAACAGAGGCACGTGCGTACCTTGCTCTAGCCAAGTCGTATGACCGTCTTACAGACTACCAAGAAAGTATCCAGAGTGCAACGCAAGCGATAAGTATAGCCAAGGAGGTGGAAGATAGAAAAACAGAGGCACGTGCGTACCATGTTCTAGCCAAGTCGTATGACAGCCTTGGAGATCAACAACAAAGCGTTCAGTGTGCCAAACAAGCAGAACGTATTGACAAGGAAGTGGGAGGTAAAGAAACAGAGGCAAGGCCGGTAGTGATGCGAGAAGAACCGTCAGACTCGGGGAACAAAGAATACAAGCAAGAGAAACAAGATGCAGCAGTAGGAGGACTTCCGAGTAACAGTTCAGGTAATAAGGCTTGCTTTCCAGGTGAGGGGAAAGGGGGGGGAGGAGGAAGGGGGGAGGAGAGAGGGGGAAGGGGGGAGGGGGAGGGAGGAGGGGAGAGGGGTAAGGGATGTATTAATTGACAGAATTAGCTAAGCTTCTGACTGCAAGGCAGAATAACACGTTCATTAAGGCCACTGCACATTTATAAACAGTTTTCTTAACCGTCGCTCCGATTTTTTCATGATTTTTTGGTCGAGGCTTTTCATTTCTCAGTAGCTGTTGGTTAATTTCTTTCACACACATTTTGGCGACGTTTGGTGAGAATGATAAAGAGTGTTTCCACTTTTTTTGGTGAAAAAAAAATCAATACTGACAAAAACCAGCTATTTCTGTACATATATAATATTACGCATTTCTATCACGATAAATTTTCAATTTCCGCACTTTCCGATAAATTTCAGTTTTTGGTAAATCCAAGGTTAACCTTATCGTATAAAGCACCCCACACCTCAGGTTATCTAGCACACCAAATACCCTCGGGGGGGGGGGGGGGGAGGAAGACACTGGCAAGGTCTTAACGATGGTTCTGTTAAACTTTACTTTATTGCGAATGTCACCAAAAATGTATTCATGGTCTTTTTCGATGTACTCGTCAGTTACTGAGAAATTCTTTGGAGGCCTCAACACTATCAATTTTGTGTCCAATAATTCGACTCGATATGAGCTCTTTCACCTTTCACCACGTTTGAATTCAACACGAAACGAGTGTCGACCCGCACTCCTCTTAATTGCTAAGACACACTTCTTAGGTAAGGTACGTTTACTACTCCACGCCTTTCCTTTTCTTCTTGCTCGAATCGCCGCCATTTTTATGCTCGGTATTTTAACACTAAAAGAAGAGCTGTTAAACTGGCCGAAACGTCGCTTTGGTAACACCCTTACCTTGGAGAATCCCGTTAAAGAGACGCTATTTTCATTTTCATATACGTCGTGTAATTAGATTTATCGTTTTTTTCTATAGTACCAATTGAAATCAAAGCACGAGGACCGAAGGCAAGGCTCGCCTATAAAAATGCTTTGAAGACAGGAAATGTCATGATCTACCGTGCACGAATCATGCTGATAGGCCAAGATAGAGCGGGAAAGACAAGTTTGAAGAATTCTTTCTTAGGTTTGCCATTTGATCCTAATGAGCAGAGCACCGACGGAATAGAGATGGACCCATCAAAGTTCGAAATTGACGTTGATAACGTCAAGAATTGGCAGCGCACTGATGAGAAACTAGGCGTTTCTCAGTTTGCAAATGATCTTGCAAGGATTGTCGCCGAAGAACTTCAGGAAGAAAAAACAAAGTTGGATTCAAGAGTTCAAGAACCTAAGAAGGTAAAATCATCTCATGATTCAGGTCAATAACCCACCCATGTAAAAATTAGAAAATTGTGGTCATGTATCAAAACACACCCCTTTAAAGCGCTTCACTGAGTTTAACAGTAAACGCCCACATTTTATCAAAAGCAAGTTGGTTTACAACAGCTTTCGAACCTATCGAATCGCAGACGTCTGTACGCAGGCTACCTTGATACATCTTAGAATCAGATCGAAACCGTGGCTTTTAGTGGAAATCTCTGAACTGTCGCAATTTTTAACTCGTTGAAACTTGTGAATTTATTAATTGTTTGTAGCTTTAGTCAGTAAGCTCAATGACTCCAATCTTCACGAATGTGTCACGAACCAGTGCAGGCCAGCTTCTACTACGTGAACTGACTTTACAAGAAGTCATTATTTTTGTAAATTTTTATATGCAAATAATACTTTTAAAATACAAAAAAGAATAGAACGAAAAAATACTAACAAACGAATTTATGAAGTTAAGAGTTGGAACTAATTGATAAACTTACTGATTACATTTTAGCGGAAACATGACACTAAATAAGGTTTATAGCATAACAGCTAATTAGCAGACAATGTATTACTTTACGACGGCTATAATTCAGTTTCTAACGCTGTCCTTAAAGAACCATTATAAACTAAAATTCTGCTTTTGTTGTGTCATAGTTCGGTGCAGAGATGATTCTTAAAGCTCAAGTGGAACCAAGGGAAATTAAACCTCAAAGGAACCAGGTTAGTATCGTGATCCTGTAAGTAACGAAAACTGAGATAATGAAATCGTACGCCCTTTGTGATTGACGTTTCTATTGCAATTTGAGGTCTGATGGCACATTTTTTTTATTTTGAAGTTTTTTTCAAGGTTGACAAAATTTGTTAAGAATTAACCCTTTCACTGCCAAGAGTGCGCCTTAAAATCAAAATTCAAGACAAATCCCAAATTTCATTTTGTAAAATACTCAGATATAATTGGTACCATGTGAAAGTACTGCTGACCAGGTTTCATTTGAATGGTCACACCATAGGATTTCATCCACAGACTCAAAATTTAGAACCACCTCTATAACTGACTCTGGGAGTGAAAGGGTTAAATGGAGCGTCTGTTCTTTTAATCCAATAGATGACAAAAACTTTTGAATTAAGATGAAAAACTTCAGTCCCTATGTCTGATAAAGATAGTAGCACGCCAGTTTCGATATCAAGATGACGTAGAGAGAACGCGAGCCGCAGACGAGGGCTTTAACATTTTCGTTCCTTTTACGAAATTGCCAAAGAACGAAAATGAATCAGGCATAAAGTTCTATTAAAAATATTTAACCTTGTTTTCCTTTTTTGCTGAGCATATGATTACAGTCAAACCTCTCTACAACGGCCACCTTGGGGGGAGAGGTGAGTAGCCGTTGTGGAGCGGTGACCGTTATGGGGAGATAGGGATTTAATATGACACCGCTTTTTTGGGGGGGGGGAGGGATGACAGAACATTGTTTTAATGCACTTACCATCAAAAGTTGTTTTGAAGTCCTCCACTCAAAAACTGACATCCAAATTGGTGAAAGAAAGATGCTGCCCTAGGTATTTAAGTGTGGTCACGCTTTTAACAGTGTAACTATTGAAAAACCTGGAAAGTCCCGGCAAATAAAACCTTAAAATAGCGCTGTTATCGCTAAAAACATATTTCGCTCCCTGACCACATACTTTGGCATAGTAAAAAGTATGCAGAGACAGAACCACCATCGGTGATTGTTTTTACAAATTTGTCGGTTGATTTAGCTTTTCGACTGAAACGAATTTAAATAATTTTTGGCTAAAAGTAAAATGAGTAGCAGCAAACTATTCATAGTACCTAATTATTTGCTAATTATTACCTAATATTTGCTGTAAAATACAGTGTTCTTGCCGCGAAACAAACCTTTGAAAATACAGATTTTTAAAGTGGAACGTTTTCTTACTCCGGTTGCCAGGACACGCCTCACCCCACCCTGCCAAGGGGCTATACCCCGAATGGTGCTCAATGCGTCCGGCACCTTCCGGCTTTTGTCTCTCTAGTTGGGGGTCAAACCATATTTGGTAATAGTTTTCAAATTTAGTATAGGGTTTCTTCTCGTTCTTGTTTTGGTCCGTGGCGGGCCCTTCAAGTATCCTTGAAGGTTGGTCGCCCAATGTTCCGGCGGGCGAACAAATAACCTTTGCACAAAACTTTCTGATTCTCTGATCTACCGCCGTCCATGATTTTGGACGAACGAATTTTAAATGCCGGTTTTTACCGGTTCTCTACGCTTACGCATGCTATGAGTGTTGTCAAAAGGTGCGCGCGCTATGATACGCTTGCAAGAGAGCCTAAATGGGAGGGGGGGGGGGGTCGGCATAGCAGCTAACACTAAAATTTTAGGCCGCTAACCGTAAAAAACTCGCTGTAACAGTTTAAAAACACATGCACGCATTGCGTTCTTGACCTATGTTAAAATCGCTGTTGAAGTCTTATTCTAGCTTATTTGCGACTTTTAAGACATACTCTGAGGACAAAACAACACACGCGGTCATTTTCGTAAATATTTCCCCCACCACTATAGTACACTGAGTGCATATTGTTGCAATTGTTGCATCACGCTCATCTCAACTCACGTGCTGGTCATATGAGAGCTGATGGAAAGTAACTATTTTGAAAACAGCTTTATCTTTTACTCAGCAATACCCTTGGAATGAAAACAAAATCCTTCTAAAAACCCAGTCGGACAAAAATTGGGAGATAGAGCAACGAGAAAGGTGGTCAAAGTCGTGTAAAGATAAGCGTTATGAGTTCGATTTACGCCAGTTTACGTTGGGTATATTCATTTGCTCGTTTGCAGTTAACAAGTCTTTGTAATCCCTCTCTCAAGCGCCCCCTTGGTGTCATGATCCCTCACCAAGTAAGAACTAGTACACGAGATACAAAATGGTGGAATTTAGTCCATGTCACATTTGCAAATTTGCCGGTAAATATATTTCATAGCTACTTGCACAAGACGAAATTTTACGATTCCGTATTTCTGAAGTCTGACGGAAACTTAAAAATCCTTGTTTCCGTTTCGTTACCGTACAGCGGAAACGTGAAACCCAATTCTTCGCTGGTCCTATCACGTTTCCATTACGTTTCCTGAACGGAAATACCATGTTATGTTTCCGTCATGTTTCTGTCTGTAGATTTCCGTTGTGTTTTGTTTCCGTTTCGTTTCAGTAGACGGATACTCGATTTCCTTTTTAGGTCGAGTTAGGACGAGTTTATCCTATCACAGCATGAGATCATAGATTAAAGACGCAATCAGAATTCACAGAACGCTTAACGGCTGCGTAAAGGGCAATAAAGATGCGTACAGTGCAAAAATTAAGATAGGTGTAATTACAAGTTATTATTTGTGAAAATAGAGAAAGAGAAAAAATTTTCTCTCCATCATTCATTCACGATTTTCCCGTTGTATTTTTCTGGTCTTGCTGTGAACACTTTACGGCTCCTTAACGCTGTTTACGAATCTTTACGCACTGCTGTTTCTCTTCTTTAGGATTCTTTATCCTTCTTTACGTGCAACTCATGTTCTTATTGACAAATTATTATTTATAGAAGACAGGCAAATATGAGGTGATCATCTCTGATTTTCCCTAATCTTGACCGGCTTTGCTGTGAACACAATAAACATTACGCCTCTATTCAGCCACCAGCGCACTGTTCTTTACCGCGCTCTTTACGATTTTTTACCCTTAGGGCTTCTCTTGTGTGTAGTGTGTGAACCTGATCTATACTGAAAGACCCATTGACACTTACCATGATGCACTGCACATTGTTTATTTTGATTCGACCGGACATGGGCCGCGATCTCTCAAGGGGAAAAATTACAGCCTCTCATCTCGAGGAAGAAATGAACACTGGGTTTGAAATGTCTGTCGTAAGTAATGTTTTAGTCTCAACAAGCAGCCCTGTCAGATATCAAAAGCCCGTCAAATACTTTTGCGGACTGTGTTTTGGGCCGCTCAACCCGCCTTCGTGTAGCAGTCGCCGAGGACATTTTCTTCGCCTCCAAAAATCCCATATAAAAGAAAAATAATAACGCCGAAGACGCAGGAAAATTGTTCCTACTTTTACCGAAAGTTTGAGATCGATGCGAACGAAATTGAAACCCCCAGCGAGCCGTGAAGTTTTCTGTATAAGAAACATACTTTTAGTCGGCTGTTTTCTGTCGGTTGCATCTCATTTGCATCGGGCATAATTTCAAATGAGCAACGCCGGCGGAAGCTGTTTTTAGCCACTTTCGAAACTCACATCGAAAAAATTTCGACGGCCAGAGACGCGGAAAACCTCCTTCAACTTTCGCCGAAAGTTTTATTTCAATGCAGAACAAAACGAAGCCGCCAGAGAGCCGAGAAGTTTTGTACTTCATCTATATTTTGCCTAGTCTCCTACGCTGCGTAGGAGACTATATTTTGCCGTGCAGTTCAACAACAACAACAACAACAACAACAACAACAATTTATTGGTATTCCCATATAAAATGGTATTACCTAGGATAACAATATAAGGATTTACATACTCTAACAAAAAAAAAAAAAAAAAAAAAAACTAAATAGGATTACAAGTTTCTCTTATACGTAATGCTTCATAGATATAATAACCTAGTTTCTTACAGATGAAAGAATCAACATTATTAAACAAGAAAATAATTTTATCAGTATCGTTCAGAACATTAACTAATGGATATTTAAGTACAATATCACTTGTTATTTGTTGCCTAATAGTTCTATAGCGATCACAATGAAATAAGAAATGGATTTCATCCTCTATTTGATTAGAGTGACAATCTTGACAAATCCTAAGAGATTCGGGTAGTTTATGCATGGTTCAATTTTACGTGTTACCATCCCCCCCCGGGCAACCCGGGGACAAGTCCAGCCCTTCAGGCCCGGGGGTGGGGAATTTTTTGAAGCGGTCTTGTCCCGGGGGGAGGGGGCGGGGCAAATTAAAAAAAAAACTTCTTGCTGTTCTTGTAAAGTACGTCACTTCTCGGTTGACACGATGGCGCCGGACCGCGCGGAGAAGACTGCCTATTCCCGGGGAAAATCTCTAGAATTTGTAGCAGACTGTTTAAAGAAGAATAAACTCTCAAAATTAAAATTTGTATTCGAAGGTACCTTTATTATTATAAATTGTTAAACGAATGTGCCCGCATTGATGCGCGGATGGATGGCGTTCGTAACAAACAAAGAAATATTTGTTCAGCGTATTTATGTATAAAAATGTAAGACGACTTATAAAATAGACTTTATATAAAAACGGACGCACGGCTTAATATTAAACAGAGATCTCAGTCCAGTGTTCTTATGAAACAAGCTAAGAAAGCCCCTCGGTAAAATGCTGCCATCAGTTTGTTCACGGGCCTCTTGTGCGTATGCGCTAGATTTAGAATAAAACACGTGGCAAAGAACATTTCTTTACTTGCTAGCCGTATGCCAGTGCGGTTGGAGCTTTTTCTTCAGTTTTCTTTTTCAAATATAGTGTTCATGTTTTTGTTATATAGTGTCCTTCGTTCAATAAACTCTAAAAAATAGTTGAAGTTCTTGCCAAAACGTCTGGTTTTGCTACAAAACAACGTATTGGTGGTCGATGAGGAGTCCCGGGGGTGGGGAATTGTCTCTTTCTGCGTGCCCGGGGGTGGGGAATAGACCGCCAAGTGAGCAAAAAATAGCAAATCCCCGGGGGTATGCCCGGGGGGGGGGATGGTAACAGGTAGAATTGAACCATGCATTAGGTATACAATGTCGCCCAGATTCGATTCGAAGACTGATTGCCTGATCGTAGTTTAGCTACAGCTCGTCTATGCTTTTGATTCTTCACTTGTTCTAAATAATCAGATCTACTAACATCTGTTTTAAATATAGAGTAGAAGCATAACTTCTTATTAGAGCGGATTAACTCCAGTTGGTGTCTTTTTAAACTGGTTGTGATGTGGCATTTTATTTTTTGTAAATTATGTTTGATTGTTGGTATATTATTATTATTATGAATTGTTTTGCTATGCGATTGTTTTTGAATGTCTAGATAATTATGAATAATTTCATTAACTGTTAACATGAAAGAGGGTTTTGTTTCATTTGCCAATTGATTGGAAATGATTAAGCATTGTTTGGCAATACTGTTTTCTGGGAGAGATTCAAGATGAATCCAAAATTTAATTATTCTTAATAAGATATTCAACTTAAGAGGGAGTCGTCCAGTTTCATTGCGGGCTACCACATTAGGTGCTCTTCTATTAAGGCCAAGAAAGCATTTGTAGAATTGTGTATGTTGTCTTTCTACTGGGTCTTTTTCCCATTTTTTGAAGTTGATATTATCGTAAGCTCCCCAAATTTCGGAACCGTATAAAAGGATGGGAAGAAATAAAGTATCAAATAGTTTATTACACGTTTTGATGGGTAGTTTATTAACGTCAAGATAACGTTTCGAAGCAAATATCGATCTTCTGGCTTTTTCGACCAGAACTTTTTTGGAATTAGCAAAACTTCCATTTGTGTTGAAGGTAATGCCAAGATAACTGTATTGTGATGCTTTATCAATTGGAATTCCATTTAAAAAGAAAGAGAACTTATCACGTGTTGATTTTCGGTTTTGTTTTTGGAAAATTAATGTTTTGGTCTTTTTAAGATTAATTTTTAGTAACCATTTCTCGCTATAATCTTGGAGGGTGTTTAGTTGCTTTTGAAGACCAGCGGCACTTCTTGATATCATTATTAGATCATCTGCATAGAATAAACAGTTAACAGGGAGTCCATTTGGTAAAGTAATTGAATCTGTGTCACGTGAAGATTCTAGCAAATGTGGAAATTCATCTAGATATAAATTGAACAATAAAGGGGAAAGGATACACCCTTGTCGCACACCTCTGTTGTAATCGAAGAAGGAACTTCTCTTGTTACCATTTTTGACAGCACATTTAGTCTTTGAGTACATATCAGAAATTAAATGATAAAACTGTCCACCTATGTTTTTGGACAATAATTTGTGTAGCAAACCATCATGCCAAATAGAATCAAAGGCTTTTTGAAAATCTACAAAGCAGCAGAATAATTTTCCCTTGTTTGCATTAGTCACGTATTTATCAATAAGTGTCCTTAGCGAGAAGGTGTGATCTGATGTTCGGAAACCTTTGAGGAAACCAATTTGAGAGGGGTGTATTAAATTGTGGTCTTGGAGGTAGGTAAGTAATCTATTATTTAAGACAACGGAAAATAATTTGCCTAAGCAACTAGTGACACAAATGCCTCTATAATTTGAGGGATCAGATTTATTCCCTGATTTGAAGATAGGAGTTATAAGCCCAGTAGACCGTGAATCTGGATAAGTTCCTTTGCTAAGTATGAAATTGAATAATTTTGTTAAAGAAGTTGTCAAATAATGAGCTCCGCTTTTCAACATTTCGTTCCTTATTCGATCAAGACCAGCTGCTTTCTTATTTTTAAGCATTTTGATTGATTGTTTAACTTCTTTCTCAGAGAAAAGTTTATCAAGGTTATTAAGCTGCGATAGTGTTGTTTTTTTGTGTTCTAACTTTTTGATTATTTCCTCTTGTTTCTTGAGTAGATTTGCATTTGGTGTTGAATGTAATTGCTGAAAGTGATTATACAGTTTGCGCATAGGAATAGTTGAGTCAAGTGAGGTCTGTTTTTGATTCGAAAGAGATTTCAGATTGGTCCAAAAATTCAGTGGATCTCTAGTTTTAATTAGTTCATCAATTTTATTATCTCGGTGTTGGAGTTTTTTCTTTCGTAATAACTGTTTGTATTGGCTTCTTGATGAGAGATAGTCGAGTCGGGTTTGTTCATCCAAAGGATTTTTATGCGTTCTATGGGAAAGGCGATGTAAATTTTTCCTGGCGCGATTACACTCGTTATCAAACCAAATTTGGGAGTTACGTTTTGATTTTTTGTTCTGTTTTACAATTTTTAACGATTGCTTTGCAGCAGTTTCTAATATATTCACAAATTTCTCAACGAGGATGTTGATATCCCCTACATGCTCAAAATTTAAAAGTTCAAAATCATGAATAAGTTGCTTTATCTCAGCGGAATTTAGTGCAGAAATAAAAGAGTCCTTAGAGTCTGTGGACCATTTAAACTGTCTTGGAAGACTGAGGAAGTCATCTTCAAGAATTTCCTCATCACTTGTTAATAATGACGAGTCAGTTTTTATCCATGTGATTAATTGGCAATGATCTGAAAATGGTGTTGGCTGACGGATTACTAAAGTTTCGAAAAGATACAGAATTTCATGACTGGCAATAATATAATCAACCGTACTTGAGCCTTGGTTTCCATGGAAAGTTATTTGTCCAAGCGAGTCGCCTTTGCATCTACCATTCAGGATTCGTAAATCTAGGGATTTACACATTTCAAGTAGCTGTTTTCCTAGATCGTTAACGTGTGTATCAAAACTTTTCCTGGGCGCTATTTTTGTGGTTGGGGGAGAAATACCCCCTGGCGCAAGATTGCAACTGTCGTAATTTATAAAATCATGTTCTACACCCGTGCGGGCATTAAAATCACCTGCCAAAACTACAAAATGATCTCGTTTAAAAAAGTTAATATCATTTTCTAAATTTGGAAAAATATCTGGGTCGAAATAGGGTGAATGATTTGGTGGAATATAACATGAACATAATAGAATATCTTTATCTAACTGAAGAATATTTTTATCTATTTTTATCCAAATATAATTTGATGTCTGTTTTATGAGTGAAAAATATTGTGTAAGGGGTCTTTTTACAGCCACTAAAACACCACCAGAGGATCTACCAGATCTCTTGGTGTTGAGTTTTCTAGGAGGGCTTAGGGCAATGATATCAAAGCCAGGTATTTCATTCAACTCTGAACCCCAGATTTCCGACATAATTAAGACTTCACTATCATGAAATTGATGAAGAAAATCATAATTTTGTAATTTGTTATCAAAAACTGAATTCTTACTCAGACCGTTTACGTTCCAACAACTAATTTTCAAACGATTTGGAGAACGATCTGATAAATGTCGATGAAATTCCATTAGGGCTAAATGATTATTATTAGATGAGCGCTATCTAGAAAATGGATGAATTACAGAAGTAAATAGAGATCACCTAGTTAATTACCATATTTGCCGATAAGACTAATTACCATCTATGCTGCCACTGAGGTACTTTATGACTGACGGATCATCTCATAGATATTAAGTAATTTCCGCATAGTTTCAGGATCCACAGAGTCAAGATGGTTCCTGGAGGACTTAACCACCTCCGCATAGAGTCTTGGTTGTTGATGCAAAGATGATTGAGTTGGGTGATTCGCAAAGAGTGTTAAGGGTAATTGAGTAGGCTTATCCGCAAGGGGCCTTGGCTGTTGATGTAAGGATGATTGACCCGGCTGGTTTGCAGAGAGACTTGGCTGATGGTGAGAAAATGGTTGGGCAAGCTGATGATTTAACTTTGGCCCAGTTGAAAAAACAGTGTCTTGCTTTGGGGCTATTTCATTAATTGGCATCATCAGTAAGGACGTTTGGAGATTCTGTTGAAGGTGCAATCTTTCAGGTTGGAGACCAGTACACCTATCGATCGTCGTTTGACATGTTTTTGATCATACAGCATGTCTCTTGTGATGGTTTCATTATTAACAAAATGCACATTTGGATATGAGCGCAGGCGCCCTAGTCTGCTGTTGAGTTGAGATCTTTGGTGATCAAAAATATCGTTTCGTACGAGAAGAGATGAGATTATTACTTTTGACCGTGGATATTTTTGTGCAGCGATGTCGATAAGTGTTTGGAAGTGTTCAAAGCATGTATCAAGGGGTGCCTTTTCAATATCGTTTGTTCCAGTGTGAATAACTATAGTGGTAGGAGTGCCAAAATGTTCTTTGTTTAAGATTTCAATTGTAGATGCGATAGTAGGTGAGAACAATTTGTGTACAACAGACGTCGTAGAGAATTTCTTGGGGTCGATAAATTTCCCATTGGAATCCATGAGTAGAATGATGTCATGATTCCTGATGGGTTCATTGTTTTCCTTTGGATCAACCTGGTCGTTGTGCTTTGGAGTATTTCCGCTTGGATGAGTGTTTTCTTTCTGTTCAGATTTATCTTCTCTTGAATGAATATTATTACTTAGTTCGGGATTGTTTTTGTTTAAAGGGGTGTGTTGGGCAGCATCATTTTGAGGTGGATTATCTGCTATATCATTCTTTGATTGTCGTTAGGACGTGGAAAGGATTATTTGTTAAGCTTAAACTACTATCTGGACTGGTTTGTTTTGTCGTCAAGTTTGTTTCTGAAGGCTCATTTGAAGATTGTTGACAGATGGGTATGTCCGTTTGCAGACTCTGTTCTTGTAATGAGTGTTTCTTTCCATTCTCGATGGTTTCTATCTTCTTATCCAATGTCTTAAGGTTCTTCCTAAGGTTTTGCATTTCTGTTTTAAGCTTTGTATTTTCTGACTTGAGATGGTCGTTGGTCGTCTCAACATCAATTAAGCGTGAAGATAATGACTTCATTTGTACTTTGTAATCGTTGTCAAGCTGAGTGATTTTGTCTTCTAAGAAGCCAAATTTAGAAGCGCATAACTCGTGTGCCGCTTTTGTATCCGATAGTTCGGTCTTAAGTTCGGCAAGATCTGATTCAAGCGACGCAACGGCTGCTTTGAGGTCAGAGACCGACGCTTTATTTCGTACGGAAAGACCCCGAGGCGAGTCTAGTGAATTCCTTCTTTTCCGGTTCAAAGGGAGAGGCGTCTTTGGGATTTCGGGAGCTTGATCTTTACTAGGGAGATGTTGGTCATCTTCATCGTCAGACCAGTTGTCGTCCGGGGGTAATGGAATGTTGGCATAATCTTTTGGAGCCTTTATACTCTTTTTGCCAGCGTTGACAACCTGGAAAGCTTCTCCTAGATGATTGAGTATGAGTTTGCTCTCTTCCGGTGTGCGCGTTGCCAAAGCTTGTGTACCGTGGTATAGACAGTAATAGTGTTCAACGTTTTCTTTGAGTCGATTAAATTCCTTAGAGCACCACAATTCAAATGGGATGCCTTGGCACATAACAACGCCAGTCGTCAGATAAGTGGTAATGGTGAATAGTGTGGTGTGATTATCCGGTTCCGCTGTGATGCGACTAACTTTCATCTCGATGTGTTCGTAGCTTGAGTTATCATAGGTGAGATGGTCAATCCACTTAATCAGGTATTCATCATTATCCTCAAGAAGGTCAAAATAGCTTTCTTGTAAAGCTTTAACCCAAAAGAGAATGCGGTCTTCCAAGGTGACAAAGGCCGCACATTTCGCAGATTGCTTGTATAGAGACAAATCAATTTCTTCAAATTTAAGCTTCTTCTGTTTGCCGGATCTTGAATTAAACGATTTTATAACATATTTGTCCTGTAATTCCTCCATTTTCATAAGCTCACGAGATCCAAAAAGCTCTACAGAGGTCGAAAAGATGCGAAAATTTGCGGAGCCACGCGGACGTGACCACCCGCCATCTAACCACCCGTTAATACTTTGTTAATACTTTGTTAATACTTTGTTAATACTTTGTTCTGGTCGATTCACAGGCAGCCCAAGCTAAGGTTGAGAGCTGCGGATAAATTAGACTGTCTCTTCCACGCTATGCATAATAATAACATCGGCAACATTTAAGAGTTTGTATGGAAATGATACAAAACGTCTCAAATTGCCACAAATCAGAAAGAAGTCGAAATAAAAATGATTTGCCTTATTTCTTTGTTGTATTGGTCATTATTTGAGGGCTTCCTGGGCTGGTTTGAAGCTTTTTGGGCGAGAAATTGAGGTTTATGTTTTTCATGTTTACTGAACGTTAAGAATTAATTAAAGGCAGGAAACAGTTTCACACTGCACCTCACTTGAGGTTCGATAAATTCCATCACAATAAACGAATAGCCCTACAACTTCAAAGGTGTATTCTTGGGTCTTGTGCATACCTCTGTTCTTTCTCATAGGTTCCAGATCCTATTTTAAGCCGTCAAAAACCCTCCTAAATACGAAACTCGCCTTTCCTGGTATGCGTTTTCATTTGAAGTGCACACATGAATCATTGCGAGCCGCGTTTCGACGACAAAATGACCCTCAGCCGAGCAGAGGCTGAGTGAAATTGTCCACAAGCAAAAAGCGACACTGCGGAGTCCAGAGAGGTCGGTTTAACCGGAAATAGAGAAATATCATGAGAACGGCCGTGAAATTCACTCGCCTCGGAAACCATAATTTTGTTTTAGGGACGAATGAAGAACTACCATAATTTTGTTTTAGGGACGACTGAAGAACTATCTTTTGCTGCACTCTAATCAATCCATTCGATGATTTTATGATTTGGCGTAAGTGACCCTGCTCACTGCCCGCAAATCAACCTCATTATTTAATTCCGATATATAGGGTTGTCTTGCTCTAAAAGAAATATTGCTGTGACTGTCGAAAAATACCCACCACAATTTCCATTCCTTTGAACACCAGTGCAGTTTTTTTTTCTAGGTGGAAACTGCACCTCGTCTCTGCTTCTCTTTCAGGTAAATGCGACGGAACAAATCACTATGCTAATTTATTGTCCCACGAAGACATTAAAGCGTGCTCGTGGCGTCAAGTGAGGCGACTAAATTTCACGGGCGTGCTGATAGTTCTCTATTTCCGTCAAACCGATCTCTCTGGACTCCGCAGTGTGGCCTTTTGTTTGTGGACAATCTCACTCAGCCTCTGCTCGACTGAGGGTAATTTTGTCGTCGAAACGCGGCTCGCAATGATTCATGTGTGCACTTCAAATGAAAACGCATACCAGGAAAGGCGAGTTTCGTATTTAGGAGGGGTCTTCGACGGCTTAAAACAGAACCCACGAGAAAGAACAGAGGTATGCGCAAGACCCAAGTTGTAGGGCGATGGTTTATTGTGATGGAATTTATCGAACCTCAAGTGAGGTGCAGTGTGAAACTGTTTCCTGCCTTTAATTAATTCTAAAGATTCAGCAAACATGAAAAATAAAAACCTTAATTTCTCGCCCAAAAGGCTTCAAACCAGCCCAGGAAGCCCTCAAATAATGACCAATACAACAATGAAATAAGGCAAATCATTTTTATTTTGACTTCTCTCTGATTTGTGGCAATTTGAGACGTTTTGTGTCATTTCCATACACACTCTTAAATGTTGCCGATGTTATTATTATGCATAGCGTGGAAAAACAATCTAATTTATGCGCAGCTCCCAACCTTAGCTTGGGCTGCCTGTGGTCGATTGGTCACGTATCGATGTTGAAAACTCACCTCACAGTAAACGAGTACACTAAAAAGAGATAACAAAACGATTCGAGAATAAATTGTAAAATACAGGGGCACTTATAGGCGATCTAATAGACTTATTTCATTTACATGAAAGACCGAATTTGTGAGCCAAACCCGAAGGTTGCAGTTTCTTGCCGGCCACCCTCGAGCCTTTGGCGGCATCACTCCACGGTAAAGTTCCAATCTCGACCAAAAATGGCTTCTACCACATCACAACGCGAAATATCACGTAGAATATAAGTTATATATTTCTTTGTACTTCACAGGTGAGCAAAATTGGCCGAACATTGCGCGATGGAACCAGATTACTTTGGATCTTTCAAACGGTCGCGACGGCTGAGTATTTTCGTGGTCCACGAAATTCAATTACGACCGCGTTGCATTATGGAAAATGTCAATGGGTCTTTAACCGTGTTGAACTGCTGAGTCAAAAACAAAAAAATTGGTTCGAAGCCGTTGAAAAGATTCGCTGGAAATAGTTGTTTTCTTTTCTCGGTTCTCCAAGGCGCAGCGCTGAGGGAACTGGAAACGAGATGAGGTGGCGGATTTGACCAGCGGTTTCCGTGTTAGCGTCACTTCGTGGCGTCCATTTTGAAATGACACGAAAGTGTGATATTTCTTCAACGTCTTTGGAAGGTATAAACGAGAATTTACTCCATTTGATCTCTGGAATACTGTTTGCAGATAACCTTCGAAGACAAATTGGGCATTTTTGTAAAATACTAGTGATCTGTGAACCGCTGGCGATCGCACAAAGCTTCGTAGAGAGTATCGCGCGGAATTACGAACTCCTCATGATTCGTGGATTTAAACTGGCGGGATATTTGAACTTTAAAGCACGCTTCGATGGGGCTGATTAAGCTTTTCTTCTCCTATTCTGGATTGGATTTCCCCACTGAAGGACATACAGAAAACAGAGGTAAGCCGTCTTTCTTTTAGTCTCCAATGATGCAGGTGATGTGCAATAACTTATAATGAAGGTTTTCTCTTTTGATAGCGAAGTTCACTCAAAGATAGCTGACATTGTAAGATTTTTTAAAAGTAAGAAAATTTTCGAAATTTCACTTTGGAACTAAGTCTTTTAAATCGGATTGCCTTCATGAAATACATGTACCTTGCTGAAGATTTAGCTGCTAGAGAAAGGTTTGCATAGTCTTAAAGTAATGGTCCACGTAAAAACTAGGCAAAAGAACAATCAAGAACAATAGGCCACTGCAATAGCGGCAGTTATTTTTCAGGTGCTAATTGCTCTAATCAAATTAAGTCTGAATGATCTGATTGGCCAATGCGGCAAAAAGCGTGAAATTTGAATTTCAAATAAGATAGTAAGTGTTTGTAATCCATTCATACAACGTTTTATGGCTAAACTTTACAATACTTGGCCACTTTCGAGCACCACAAATCCACTGCTTCCGTGTTCCCTCAGTCATTGACTAACAGTTAAGTTGTACAAGTGCTCCTGCAGTCCTGCAGTTCCGTAGTCAATGAATTACTTAAATTAAATAAGTTGAACTAGTGCTCCTGCAGTCCTGCAGTCCCGTAGTCAATGAATTACTTAAATTAAATAAGTTGAACTAGTGCTCCCACAGTCCTGCAGTCCCGTAGTCGATGAGTAACTAAAATTAAATGAGTTGAACGGCCTTACGGGTATTACAAGCTGGGAAATGAAGTGGGTTCTAATCATCCTGGCAGCCTATTGGGTTAGGTCAGTTAGGTTAGAGTTGGGGTTTGTGGTAGGGTTAGGGATAAGGGTAGGTTTAGTGTTGTGGGGGGTTAGCACTGATGGACAGTGATTACGGTTAAGCACTGACTCGAAGTGGTTAGCCTTCAATTGTTGTTATGGGTTGAGGTTGGGATAGGGGTTGCCTAGTTCCTGAGTGTACGGCTTTTTCCCAGGCCTTCATGGTCAATCCATTTCGGTGACGTATCCGAGACGAACGGCCGGGGAAAGCCTAGACAAACTCGGGCTGCGCATGCACTAAATTTTATTTCCCATATTACGACGCTTCTTACAAATTTTGCCCTGCTGCGAGTTGAAACTCTTGTTAAATACATGGTACATGGCATGTTAAAAACTATTGAAGCTACCGGAAAATGTTGGACATCAACCCACTGAAGTATACCTGAAGAATTACCTATTTAACGAATTTCATGGACAAAATTGAAATGGCCTTAAATACTAAGAAGCTTAGATCGCTCATGAAGCAGGGAGAGGGATGACTGGTGTTTTTTCTAATTTTTCTCCTGTTGTAGGGGCAGCTATAATGACAAACACCCCATTTATAAAGGTCAGTGGGTGTAGGAAAAAAACAACATCTTTTTTTGTTCTTCATGTACTTTGGTTATTAGTACAAATCAATATTTTTTACCATTTGCGAAACCTTTTGTTCATTTCTTTTATCTGGACAATATGATGTAATGTGCAACCGAGACAATTCAGATTAGTCAGGAATGAAAGACTGCTTTGAAATGACAGGTCAAAATAATATTCTCCCAGGAAAGAAAAGTCAAGTCTGTTACTGTATCTTCCATTTCATTGTTTTTTCAATATTCTGCTCTTTAGATAAAGAATTCAGAATTCAAAAGAAATTTGTGACTTCCACGCATACCAAGTGCATGAGGGGTGTAAACGAAATCTGAATTCTACAGCTCTAGGTATGCATTCACACTGGTTATCCTGTCAGAATTGTAGTCTCATGTTTACGTTTCGACCCGAATGCTTAAAAATGGTGCACTAATTTTTCAGGAAGCTCAAGAAATTCAAGCATAAGAAAGTCAAATACTAGGTTGATTTCTTTGAAAAAGGAGTACAGTCATACTTTGCATCACTTCAGCTTTTTGCAACAAAGTAATTTGGAGAGAAAAGGTTCTGACATGGCCAATGAATGAGAGAACACCCAGTGCTTCCTTGAATTCAAAAGGTGTCTGTCTGCCACTGTGTATCTGTTGAGTTGGTGGCAGTCTCACTTGTTTGGAAGTTTGATTTGAATCTTCTAACACTCTGATTTTTTCCAACAGTTCCAATTTGTTTCACGAGCAGTTACATTCTTCTGTTTGATTGCCTCATAGGACTGTCCAAGCTTTGTGAAGCTTTTCATGAAGCTTTAGGTCTGCATCAAACACAATACCATGTTGCACCAGATGTCTCTATATTAATACTAGGTTCTCAAATGCATATGTTGATAATCTAGTAATCCAGTGAAGACCAGCTTCATATGCTGACAATTCATAATGCACCACTAATGAAGACACCCCCTTGAATAAGGTGAACCTGCTATTAATGAATTTTTGGGTGTACCCCTGCAGTGGACTAGTATGCCTGGCTATCCTGTATGGCAGGTGTAGTAAGGGCATGGAATGTGAGGGTGGACACAGAGTCACGCTCATGGGAAAAGTCCCTGCATGTTCACCCACTCTGTTAATACACTCATTGAAAAGGGGAGAAGTGTTAAGTGCCAAGCTATCTTGTCTAAAAACAGTTTAGAACTACCAAATCTACACCATCGTGGCCATTTTTTGTTTTTTTTAACCAAGATTCCCTCAAATAACCTGCACGCTACTTGGGTAGACAAGCAGTCCATTTTTTTGCATTAATTCTCCTTCCCTTAATAGTTGATATGTAGGCAAGCATATTCACAACATGCCAATACCTCTTTAAATGTACCCTATAAATAAATAGGCAAAATGGAAAACAAATAATGCCACTAATAAGGTCATTTATATAGGATAAATATTCACTTTATTTTTTTTTCTGTAGTGACTTTGACTCTCTTTAGTTTTATTTGAGGGTCAGCATCTGGGAAATTATGCTTTATTAACTAAGAAGATCTGTTGCCCTCTTCAAAGAGTAGTTTTAAAACCAAATAAATCCTCAAGAAAATTTCAAATATCTGTGCACCAGTGCCTGGTTGTTCATAGCAGGATTTCGCTAACCCAGCGTTAGCGGCAATTTTCAATCCAGTCTCATAGCCAAGCAGTGAGGATTCCTGGAAATCTCTTTTGCTAAACGTTTTGGCTTTGGTTGCTTCCAAACAGCCACCTAAAACTAACTGAGAAAGCTATTTTTAACAAGAGAAGTAGAAACCACTGTGAACTTTACATCCCGAGTTAGCAATGAACAGCTTTCGAACAACCAGCCCAGGTTCTGGAGACTCTCTGGATGTAAGAAAAGTCAAACTGCATCCAAGATGTCTTCTTCAGTCCCTGAAATATCTGAAAAATGCATAATTAACATGTGCTGTGCTAATTGTGTAGCCCACTAAAGACCACTTTACAAAAGGCTATTTAGTTAGTCAATAATTAAGCTTATTATCAAACATAAACATATGTGGAAAGTATGTAAGTATCAAGTTTTGAAATCAATGATATATTCAAAGTTTAGCCTCTTTATCATATTGCAAAGAATGAATATCATCTTAGGGAAACTAAGATGATGTTCTAAGTATTCTAACCTGTTTGATCATTTTGAAATTTATCGTGATACTTACCAAGGGTTTTATTCTTTTTATCTCTTGGCTGTTCGGAGGGTCCACAATAGGTTTGGCGGGATGCGGGATTTGACATATTTTGGGGGCGATATTCGGGATGCGAATTAAAAGTAGGAGCGGAAAGCGGGAATTTCAGCTATGAGCGGGAGCGGGATTTCGAGGTTTTGAGAGGTCGGATGTGAAAATCGCGAGGGGGTAGTGGCGGGAAACGGGATTACAATTTTTTACTTACTGGACTTTATAAATTTCGACGGGATCGGCATTGTCACGTGAAGAAGGGCGGGATGGCGGGATTACCTGGAAAAAAGGACGGGATAGTGGGATCTGAGAACCCTATTGTGGACCCTCTGTTCGAAAGCCAGCTTGAGTCCGTATAGCACTCACCTAGGTCCGTATATTTAAGCTTTTAATTTGGGTCCTCGAAAGCGGGGAAACATTGTTTCTGCAACAAACGTTTTCCAGTTTGCAAGAGAAATATTTGTTGCTGCATGAGAAAAAATGTTTCAGGAAAACTAAAAATTTATCGTGTTATCTCTAACACAAATTGTACCCCCAAACAAATGTGTCCTACACGCGAAAACGGAGACAACTAAACAAACTTTTACATGAACACAATGTAAACATACACATTCGTTCGAGAGCTAACGAAGCAAAACTTGCCCTTCAGGAAGCCTACAACAATTACAGAACTCAGTGATTCAAACAATTATTACAAGCTAACTTAATCTCGTGATCGTGTTTCGATGGAATCTCCAGAAGAATTATCCACGGCATTGCGTCCTAGGGATACAAGCGAGGATTTGGAACATAAAAAGCTAACCACTAAACAGTCTAAACAGAACAACTTGGCAGATTTTGCGACTAGAAACAAAGCTAAGACGTGGAGCTTTCTCTTCAGCTAATGCTTACCTTCAGAGTCCATATTACTTTCTGCAAACAATCGCTTAGATACACTTCTGTTCCAACCTAAAAATAATGTAATCCTAAAAATAATGTAAGACTATCATAACTGAAGCGGTCTTTGTCAACCGAAATTTGTCTAAAAACTTCAAATTTTCAGAAAAAAAAATTAACTCATGCTTTCCTCTTCCGCCTTCGTTCTGCCGCCACTGCGAGCTCGAAGTAAACAAATCTCCTTTTTGGTTACAGCGAAAAGTGATTGATAGGTATCCGCTAAGCTCCGCCCAAAGTGATCTACAAGGTGTCTCACCTGTTGCGAGTTTGTCCAGGCCTCACTTTTTTGCTTGGACCACGTGACCCGAAACGGCTCGACCGCAACGAAATATGGAGGCCTAGGAACTAGGCAAGGATAGGGGTAGGTTTAGGGCTAGGTTAGGGTTAAGGGGGTTAGCACTGATGGACAATGATAAGGGTTAAGCACTAACTCGAAGTGGTTAGCTTTCAATTGTTGTTATGAGTTTGGCTTAGGGTTAGGGTAAGGATAAGGGTAGATTTAGTGTTAAGGGAAGGTTAGGGTCAGGGGGGTTAGCACTGATGAACAGTGATTAGGGTTAAGCACTGACTCGAAGTGGTTAGGCTTCATTTGTTGTTATGGGTTAGGGCTAGGGTTAGGTTAGGGTTAGGGCTAGGTTAGGTCAGGGGGGTTAGCACCGATGAACAGTGATTAGGGTTAAACACAGACTCGAAGTGGTTAGATTTCAATTGGTGTTATGGTAACACCATATATAATTATATTGGCAACGAATAGCGATAAGGGTTAAGCACTGACTTAAAGTTGTTAGCGTTTATTTCTTATGATGGCCCAAAGGGCTCACAGCAGTAAATAGCTAATTACAATCATATCAATAATGTTTATAGAGTGGAAGCTAAATATGTACAATCAAATCAAGGAGATATATTTACAAACTAAATTGTTACAGTAATCAAAGTTATTTTATGACTACAGGACCGCAGGACTGCGGGAGCACTAGTTCAGCTCTCTTAATTTAAGTCATTCATCAGCTACCCGACTGGTTGACTGCTGGAGCACTAGTACAACTCATTTAATATGTTACCCTGATTGCGGGAGGCACTAGTTCAACTCTCTTAATTAATTCATTTATTGCCTACGGGACTGCAGGACTGCGGGAGCACTTGTCTAGTTCAACTCATTTAATATAAGTTAGTCATCTACTACAGGACTGCAGGTCTGCGGGAGCACTAGTTCAACTCATTTAATATAAGTTACTCATCGACTACATGACTGGGGGAGTATTAGTTCAACTCCCTTAATTTAAGTTTTTCATCGACTACAGGACTGCAGAACTGCGCCGGGAGCACCAGCTCAACTTATTTAATATAAGTTACTCATCGACTGCGGGACTGCGGGAATGCAGGAGCACCAGTTCAACTACATTTTAAGTCCATGACTGAGGGACCACGGGAGCAGTAGATTTGTGCACTGGAAAGTGGCCGGGTATTGCAGAATCGCTCCCGTTTTATTTCGGCTACGCATTCAATACATTAAAAAATGTGACATCTAAATTTTGGAAAATTTCTATTCGCCAAAAGCGAGGAAGTTAAGGTGGCTCCATACAGTTTCTCATCAGTTTCAAAAGACAAATATACATAAGTTTTTTGATGATTTTCAGGACATTGATTTACATTTCATTAGGGAAAAGCTACAAAAGCAACTAGCCTAGCATTTATACTTTTCAAAAAAGTCACAATTTCTGGGCCTGGCCCATTTCCATGGCAACCACTGATATAGTTGTTTGGCTCATTTTTTAAGCTCACCCAGTTTCTTCACATCATTTCTTGGTTTTTACATGGTGAATTTTGGCTATTTTTGTTGTAAAGATGTTGTCGTTTGAGAAGTCTCAGCTGGCAAAGCTGTGAGAAATTTTGTACATAAGTTTTGTCAGAATAGTAAATTTCCATTTTCGACGATTAATGCAGAAGTGCATGTACAAAAATTACTCTTACTTTAGTATGACTGAAAAACACAAAAATCCTACAAATGTTCCAATTTTAAAAAATTTCACCGAGTGGAACATGCGCAGTTAGCGTTTGAAAATGCCTCAAAACCCCCCTTTTTTTCTTCACGTTACCAAAATAAAAATTCTTCAAGTTACAGGGTTGCGCATGCTCATGATTCCTTTTGCGTGGACGAGCGTGGACAGCACATGGGTAAGCGGTAGAAAAGCTTTTCTTTCCAAAGAACAACATTTTTCTGGACAACTGCTTTCCTTTACTGTAAAGGATCCATGTGACCAAAAAATTTGCAAAAATAAAGAAAGAAACGAACAAACAAACAAAAAAGAAACAAATTTATACCGATTCGCGATATAAAAACTCGAACGAAGCCGCCACTTTATTGCCAGCAGCAAAAAATTTCCTTTAAAGTTTACAGAACGCGGAATCATCAAACCACTTTCAGTTTCATTTTTACCATTAACTGATTACAACCATTCTTCAAGAAAAAAACTAAAGCGGTCATGTTTGCTCTTAGAACATCTTTTGGTACGCTACCCGAGAAAAGCAGGGAAGGTTGTTCTTTTTATGTTGTAAGCTCAATATTTTG
This sequence comes from Siderastrea siderea, assembly GCA_964030785.1. NCBI lineage: Eukaryota > Metazoa > Cnidaria > Anthozoa > Scleractinia > Rhizangiidae > Siderastrea > Siderastrea siderea. The sequence goes on from OZ034974.1 coordinate 29,499,329, forward strand.
TCTGCCGAGACCCGCGTTGTTTCTTAGCGGCTACTTGCATATTTGATAACTGCATGGAATAGCAAATAGTATATAAATACGCTTTCAATTTATATTTAAAGGCAGACGTTGGAGAAAGGGAACAAAAATGTCCACAAGAAATTATACGTTTTGAAAAAGACTACATTATTTTTCTGCAAGGTTCAACAAGTCAACAGAACGCCTGCGAAACGCAGACTGTTTTAGAACCGGCCGTCAACTCGATACTCATCCTTTATTTGTTCACTGAATGCCGTCATTCAGGCATAATTTTTCATAAAAATAAAAATTGTATTTGAGCTTACTGTAGGTACAATTGAACTTTTTTCAATTCTCGGTTTTATTTTAGACCACCGAAGTTTTTGAAGTCGCACATTGTCAACACAAGTGAAACTAAGATCAAAAGCTACTGGTGACTGATAAATAGACACTGAGTTTGAGTTTCAACTTCTATCAAAATTCAATGACAACTGTTACCTCGTTACAAGTGTGTAATCTATTTATCGCTCAATAAAATTCTCAAGTTAGCTGTATTTTGCTGAAACCATATGATGACAGCCGTAGAGACAACTTACCCGACAAAAAATAGACGGCTTGTTAGAAAGGCAAAAACTAAAGCACTTTTCGAAAAAATTACTTACACTTAGGCTTGATCCAAACAAACTTAAGCTTCTCATCCCAGAGATTCTCGACAGCTGACCTGGGCAGCACTGATATTTCAAGTATTCTTGAAGGCGCGTAATAATTCGTGCAACGTTTTCAGTCCTCTCTGTGTTGCTTGAACTTAAAGATCGCAATCAATCCAGTCCTGAAATCGTAGAACAATCGTAGGACTGCAACTGTCAGCTATAAAAGCGATTAAACTAAAGGCTTTTCATAATTTCACTGCTATGTGCTCGACAGGTTTTGAAAAGGTAAGCCATAAAGATGCCTCAATCAGACTTTGGAAAAGTTCGCCTGGGAGGTTGATTGGCACATGTCATCTGACTTGGACTGTCGTGCTCCTCATGTGCGCGCTTGTGCCAATTTAGTTCCCATTCCTCGCGCGCTGAAAAACTATATGGAGCCACCTTAAACTTGTATAAAATTACATCAGGATTAGTACAGTGATACATCAGTCAGCGACCACGTGAAAATTATTTAGCTCAGCTTTCTCAAAGGAACTGTCAAATTTGTGATCGAAAACAGCAACAAATCGCGCTCACGTACGTAGAATGCACTAGAGTCACGAGCCATCTCTCTGTGCTGCGCTATGAAAACTGCAACAACAAATAAATAAAATACCTCGCTGTAATTGTCAGAGAAGTTTCTTGCATCTACCTTACATTACCTCTTACGTGCGACAGTATCCACTGCATCAAAATACTAAATAGGCGCTGTCCACTGTCTCTATTCCGTGATCGTGGGAAGGTCTCTCATAAAATACAATTTCTTCAGAATATTAGTCCCCTGTTATTGCAAAAGACTGTTCAGTGAACAGAAACAAGCGATAGCAAAAAGGCTAAACTCTTCGTTAGATGTAATGTTTATATGTGTACTAATGCTCCTGAACTACGATGTAGCTTCGCGCGAACATGTCCTTTGCGAAATTACTCCTTACAACCTGGTACCTTCAACATCTGCAGTCGCTTGGCAGAGGAAAGCAGTCATAAAATTCATTCCTCTGAAGCAGCTAGAAGAAATACATGTTGCAGATGAGTCGATTTTGTAGAGCCTCTTTGTGGCACTTTCTTATAAACAAGTCTTCCCGTGTCTCCTACGTGTCAGCCAAGGTGAGATGATTCTTTCACACTAAATATGTTTGTGCAGCCAGTTTCCTTCCTTCAAATACTACTCGCTTGAATGTTAGGCACACTGCAGCCACAATCGCAAGATCTTACGGGCCAAGATACTCAAATACGAGTCCATTAAAGGCCAGTTAGCTCAACTCTCAGATCGCAGATCCAACATGGCGACGCATGAAGATCGCGCTTGTGGCAGGTTTTCCATTCTAACTCTTAATTGACGCACAGAACAATGCTGAATTTTGGCCGTGAGGAACAATACACGGGATTGGAGAAAACTAAGCCAATAAATGCTCTTTTGTCATGTTTTTCTTGTATTTTTCGGCAATTTTTTGATATCAACCAATCAGATTCACGGATTTAATTGAATTTAATAATTAAAAGCTAACACCTTTTAATCGATTTTGCAATCTGCCTGCCTAGATTTTATGCGGACCATTACTTAGTACGGACCAGTTACATGAGCAGGCCAGGCCTGGTTAGCAGGGCTAGCTTGGTTTGCCGAGATCCTGGCATGTCTGTTCATAGGGAGCCCATCAAACTGTGTGACCATTAGAAGTTTCAAAATATAATGAAATATTTAGGAATACCAAAACATCTGTATTAACATGAAATATTGTGAAGAATATTTAAGTTTGAGTTCAGTTTAATGGAAAATTACTTCAGTGGTTGTCTGTTATGGCTCTAAATGCTGAATTTTAGCGATTTGAAGGTTTGTCAAATCCTGCTACTGTTAGTACATAATGAGAAAAGAATAAGGAAGGAAAACTGCATTTCAGACCAACTCAGCACCGAGCCAATTTTTACCCAGAAATTCTAATCGCTTAGCTTCTAAACCACAAAACAGGGCAAGCTCAGTAGTTTGAGTTTCTTCTCGTACCAATATTCAATGACATTTTTTTGGAAATGCGAATGCGAAGCATGAGCCGCTGAATATTAGTTTATTTTAAACTCAACGGTACACTGTAGATATTCTTTTATTTCTAAAAGCAATATTTCATGTTGATAGGGACATTTCAATATCCCTATAAATTTCATTATATTTTGAAACTATGTACTAATGAGCACATAGTTTGTGTCGGTTGCCCGTGGACTGTTAAATATACCAAAAGTAAACTTGGGCCAAGCAATTACATGGGAAAACTTCAGCCCATCCTGCCAGGATCCCAGCAATGTCATGCCAGACTCCCAGCTTGCTGGGCTGAAAATGTTCCATTTAAATCCTGTTTACCAGGCCGGGGTGACTTGCATCATGTACGTGTAATGCCAGGCTAAACAGTCATCTTGGCCTGAACCAGCCTGGCTAAATGGGCCAGCCCCGTTCATGTAATCGGCCCCTATATATTGGATTGTTAAAGAAAAGAAATTATATTATTGACAGTTCCAAGTGAGCAAGCAACCCTGATTTGCCAAAAAGTCAACATGTACTTTTGTTTACTGGTGTTTCATCCCTTGCTCGTTTGCATTGCTGTTGTTGCTGTCTTATTAACCCTCACTCAAACATTTAACCACTAACTTGAATATGACTTAACACATCATCTGGAAACAGCATCCCCTGAGGGCTCTACTTTCAAGAAAAAAAATGATACATGTTGGACACCTTGCCCCATAATGTCAAATCACACCCTGCACAGCCACTCCCTCACAGCATTTAACATCAATGACTTGTCTGAACAGAGGTGGCCTAAACATGCAGAAATCAAATATCACAGGGTAAAGTTAGGTCTGGTCGCATAGCTTAAACATGGCAACGAGTGGAGAAGTACCTCAGACAGATTCCACAAGGGAAGACTTTTTCTCAGCTCTTCTTCATCTACCTGACATCTGCTAGTGTAGTAAGTGGAAATAGGAAATGGCAAGGGGTGACAGGCCGCACAATCTCTACCAGTGTCAAACACTTAGAAACCTATATTTTTGCTCTAACGATTATATCTTTTAAGGATTTTCCTTTTTAAAAAGATATATTTGGTGGTTCATTAAAGATCTCTCTGAGATATAGGTGGTTTTGTACAATGTGCCAATTTTTCACTAAAGCTTATTTGATGTTTGGCACAGATGGTTGGTATTGTGTCACAAAAGGCAGAATGTCTTTTTTGGTTTTATGCTGTTGTTTAAGCGCTGATGCCCTTTCTGTGAAATGAATTTCTGATAGGATTTTTCTATCAGAATATCAGTAAGCATGTTTTGAAATTAAAAATGTTCTCTTCCAAAGTAGCTTTTGAAGAGTTTGTTCATAGGAGTCAAAGGGCTTCGCCCTTTACGAACCATATTTTCACACTTGCTTGGCGATAAGAGGTGATCTCTGTCGGCTTAAGGTGGCTCTATACAGTTACTCATCATCAAATATACATAACTTTTTTGGCGATTTTCAGGACATTGATATTCGTTTCACTTTGAAAAAGCTACAAAAGCAACTAGCCTAGGCTTTATACTTTTGGAAAAAAATCAAAATTTCTGGACTCGATTCCGGACTCGATTTCTCGATTCACGGAAAATCTCTCCTTCATATAAAAACACATTTCAAGCACCGGTAGAGATTTTGCGTCCTGTCACCCCTTGCCATTTCCTATTTCCACCTACTACACTAGCAGATGTCAAGTCATATATTATCGAATGAAAATGTACTTTTAGGGAATTTTGCACTTTTTCGGCAACCATATTACAGAACGTCTTCTACATGTACACTGTACTTATGTTGTTTACCAATACACGCACTTAATGAGCTTTTCTCCATCCTCTGCATGTTAATTTTACTCGCACTATCAGAATTTTTTATACCCCTTTGTGTGTATTTTTTTACATGTGTGTGTTTCACATGTGTAAATTGTGTGCAATATGGCATCTTTACACTTAGGAAACCCTCGTGTAATGCTCCAATTCCTGTGCCCTGTACTGTAATTAGTTAATTAATAAATAATGGCAATAGGACTGAGTGGAGCCCCAGTTGGTCTAATCATACAAGTGATTAACAAAATCGAACGACCGTGTAGTGGGAGTCTGATTTGTTTGATGACGAGTCCTGTTACCAATTAATTATATCTATAACAAAATTTGAGAAGGAATAGTCAACGGTTTTAATTGTGAGATACATAAAAAAGAACTTATTCAAGTGTAACTCATCCATTAGAGTGTGCGCTCTGACGCTTACTGCCCAATTATTTAGGCATGATGCTTACACTGTTCAATTATTGCTCAAATCATGGCTGGTGATAGCCAATCAGATTGGAGAATTTTGTTATAGTTATGATTAATTAAGGACGGTGCTTCCTAATACAGAGGTATTTTTGTAAAGGTTATGACTATGGGGAAAAAGCAGATCTAAACAAGGGTTATTGGAATCTAAAAAGAATTTTGTAGGTAACCACGCATTTTTCGGAGATAATTAAGCAACCATAATTCTAAAAAAGCTTAAAAATACAAAGAATGTATGGTAATTTCTTTCCAAATTTAAGCTCAATTATCTCTGGAAAAATCACAGTTACCCCAGTATTCTTTTTGGATTCCAATAGCCCTTGCTAAGGACTGCTTTTTCCACATAGACATAAACCGCGCAAAAATACCTTTGTACTAGTAGGCAAATTCCTTAAGAAACTTTAATATCTCTGACCAGACAGAACATATGCGCAGTAACAAAAGGGGGTATCGTCCTTAATTAATTAATTAATCAATTAATTAAGGACGGTGCCTCCTTTTGTTACTGCGCATATGTTCTGCGCATCTCGGGATATTCGGGTTTCTTAAGGAATTTGTCCCCTAATACAACAATATTTTTGCGCAGTTATGACTATGTGGCAAAAGCAGATCTTAGCAAGGGCTATCAGAATCCAAAAAGAAAATTGGGGGTAACCACGCATTTTTCAGAGAGGATTGAGCTTAAAGTTAGAAAGAAATTGCCATACATTCTTTGTATTCAAACGCTTTTTTAGAATTATGGTTGCTTACTTATCTCTGAAAAATGCGTGGTTACCCCTCATTTTTCTTGTTGGATTCCAATAATCCTTGCTCAGATATACCGGTAGTTTTCCCCATAGTCATAACCTTTACAAAAATACATCTTTATTAGGAGGCACCGTCTCTAATTGAAACTGTTACAGGATAGTAAATAGATTTAGCCAAGCCTAAAAGGGGAGCTCCCAAGGAATAAGCTGGTGTTCTTTTCTCAAAAATAATCCTGAAGGTTTTCGGTCCCAAATATATTTCGAGACTTTCTTGGCTCGTTCTCTTTCAAAAAGTGTGTCTCAATATTTTAGAGATCTGTTCTGTGAATCTGAGCTCTCGAAAGGTCATTCTAGAGTACAGCTTGATTTTTTTTTTGCGGCATCAGACTGAACGCATATTTTTCTCACAAAGCCGTCTTGCTTGGTTTATGTAGTGTTTCCATACCCTGTCATTTAACTGCCAAGGCTTGTCAAATCTCCTCGGATTCTTGGCTGTTCGCTTGAATGAACTTGAAACGTCGCTCATTTACAACAACAAAATACAACTTACTCTGAAGTAAATGGGTTATCTTCTTGGGCAGGGGGTGGGCGTGGGGGGGGGGGGAAAGCAACTTCCGATACACTTTCTTAAATGAAATCCATACGATGTTCTCACAACTTGCAAAGCAACCAAGAAAGGTCCTAGTCGGCGGATACGCCTCCTGTGTGTGCGCAGATGTTGCATAGTCCAAAGGAACTCGAATGAAACTAAAAGGCGGCTAAAGGCGGATTCGGTTTTGTACTTGTTTAGGTAATTCACAAATTGATCGTACTTAACACTCTTATGATGTTTTAGTGCGTTTTGCTTCTTTTGAAGACAAACGTTTACTTTGAGAGTTTTTTAAACGCAAAGCAGAACAGTAGAGCTTTGATCAATCGAGTCTGTGCTGATCGACTGTGTAGAATTAATTTTCTGAAGTTGGGTAACTCAAAACTGGGATCGGATTTAACGCACTGAACTGTGAAATGATCTTGTAAGCACATAGCTAGATTAAGGCGCATTTTGTGCGTAGGTGTTGTTTACATTAGATTATATATAGCAGTTTTGATTAAATTTACTTTCATCGATGTTTTTTGGCACATTCCCCTTTGCAAATTATATAGATCATGCTGAATAATCCTATGACTGGAAAACATGCAAACCCAGTACATATCTATCTCATCTCATGCTATAATTCCTTAAAATGATGCACAAAGAAACATTGACAGTATTCTTATTTATCACCCCTGAATAGTTCAAGCGCTTTCTCTTGGTGAGAATTTTCTTTACGTTGAATCATGGTCTTATTCTAGCGTTCAACTTTAAAAGTTTGTCGCAAACCGTTTTTTCTTTGTATTTTAATATTTTTATTTAATATTAGTAGTTTCTTACATCTTACAATACACACTATTATTTACATACACGTACAAAAGACTTCACGCATATTGCAAGTACAGGAGACCCTTTATCTGGCTCGTATTCTAAATTACAACTTTCAAAAAGAAGAAATTTGTAACTTATGAGTTATATTATGCGCAGTACAGGACAGTTTTATACGATTTTTACACCTCGATATACTTGTCCCATTTTTTTTTTTTTTTGCATGGATTGGCTATTTATTACTAGATTTAGCAATACTGGTTTCAAGTTGATAAATTTTCTTTACTTGAGCCTTAAATGTAATAATAGACGGTTTAACCTTAATACATCTACACCAATATATATGTTTCTTTGCAATTAACAAAATGTGGTTGGTAAACAAATCCTCTTCGTCGGTTATGCCTAACATTACATCTTTAAGCGAAAAGGATTTAATTTGAATATTCTGCTGGCCCATCCATTTTGTAACTTCTCCCCAAAACGTCTCGGTATAGTGGCAAGTTGAAAAGATATGTTCGAGAGATTCGTCTGCCTTCCCGCAAAAGGAGCAGGCTGGAGATGATGTTAGTCCAACTTTGCTTAGGAGGACATTTGTTGCAAGACATCTGTTGAGAAGTTTATATTGAAATTCCCGCGATTTTGTGTCCAAAGCAACACGATGTGGTAAGCGATATATTTTTTTCCTATTCAATTCATCATCATTTTTGAACAAAGCGTTGTATTTAAGTTGAGCTGTAGGTGGAGTAATGATTCTATTTCGGAGTTCCTTGTAAATAGTTAGAAACAGCTTTAGAAATTAAAACATTTTGCCCGTTTAACTGTAACTGGGTTTGATTTTGTAAGTTGAAGGGTTCGATATCACTATAGTTGTACGTTCTTAAAAATCTACGCCATTCTGCCGGAAGGGCATCAATTACACAACAAATTTTAAATACGTCTAACGGAGAGATATTAAATTCCCTTAGCTTATGTCTTGTAATGAGCTCGTTATCTTCAGAGACCAGGACTCCTAATCTAAGTATACCCTTATCTGCAAGTCTATGATTGTAAACTGATTTTCCATTAATACAGATAGCTTTATTGTTCCACAGAACAATGTTTGAAAAGTCACCACCTGTGAGGTTGTTTGCAATATCTTGCCTTGCCGCCGAGCATTCTGCAAAATATTTTAAACATTCTTCATAAAAGAGTTTCACAAAAGTTTGACAGGCAATTTTTTTACATCAAAGTCACAACATAGAATAAACATGCCACCAACAGGTTTTAAATGATGCAGTAAAATTGTTAAGAATCGAAAAATTGTAATAATTTAGCCGTTTAATGATTAATGATTAACTCGTTGCCCCGATGATTTTGACGAATTTACCACTTAGTTGTATCGCGGGCGCATTTTGACACGTGTGACACGAAGGAAGACATGTTGCTTTGTGAGACCTCGTGGTTCATTCTAACGTAAAACAAAAAGGTAAAATCTATTGCTTTGTGTAACGACCCCTTTGCTTTTGACCGTTCTGCCGATTGAGAACAAAAATCGTTTTCCAGTTGCTGGGTTGTTTACTTGCGAGTGTTTTACAACAAAGAATTCTCTGGGCTTTTATAATGGAGTCGAGGTGTGGGGCTTTGAGTCCGCCATCTTCGACCTCGCTCACAAGAGCAAGACGTTTGACTTTGTCTCTTCCTTTCCAAATAAAGTTAAAAATGATTTTATTAGCTCCGTTAACAAATTCTTTAGCTAAACAAATCATACTCGCGCGGTATAAGAATACTGGGATAATAAACGTTTTAACTATTTGCCTTTTTGTGTGATTCGAGATTTAAATATTTATTGCTCTTCTCTCCTTTTTCATGCCAGGTTGCTTTTGATCGAATTATTGCGCCTTGAGCTAAATTTTCATATAAATTATCATATTCTATCTTTAAGTATTCTAGTTGTTGAAGGTTTTCATCGGATGGGTATTGTGCACAGTTTTCTTCGCAGGTTTTCAAAGAAGCCTCAATGTCAGTTACTTTTTCCCTTTTTTTACGCGCCTTTTCTTTGCCGTATTCCATCGAAACCTGTCGTATTCTATATTTAATTAAGTCTCACAAAATAATTAAGTAATTGTGTTGAATTCATCCAACCAAATTGGCATACTCTCATTAATTAATGTGATAAAGATGTCATCCTCCGCCAGGCTGGCGTTAAATTTCCAAAAAGAAGGGCCGTGTTTTTGCTTACTTATATTATTAAAATGGAGCACAATTGCGAATGATCAGAATTTATGGAGGAGATAGTATCAGTTCTTTCAATGTCTTCCTGACAAGCGTCACTTATTAACCAATAATCAAGTCTTTTTTGAATAAGCGGACGTTTTTGCCTCCAAGTAAATCGTTTAGTTTCAGGATTTCTTATTCTCCATATGTCTACTAAATCAAAATCTAAGCATAAATCGCTGATATTTTTGTGGAATCCTTTAGACGGGTTGCCACCAGAGCAGTCAAGATCGGTGTCGAGCGCAACATTAAAGTCACCTCCGATAAAAATTTTGTGCTCTTTATCGGCGACAAGATTTTCAATGGTCTTATTAACGTTTCCAAAAAAATCACATTGCTCTTGCACCTTATTAGGTGCATAAATATTTACAAGCAGGAAAGCTGAACTTTGTACTTCAGCTTCTATTATTAAATAGCGCCCTTCATTATCGGCATTGACAGAGTTTAATTTGAAATCTAAATCACTCCGTACTAAGGCCATTACTCCACAGCTACGATTAGTACCGTGTGAAAAGAAGAGCTTACCTTGCCATTGTGTTTTCCAGATGTCTTCAACTTCCATCGTGCTGTATGTTTCTTGTAGAAATACAATGTCATATTTGCGTTCATTTAACCACATAAAAAGAGCCTTTCTTTTCTTTGTAGACTGAATCCCTCGAACATTTAATGAAAGAAGTTTACAATCAGCATATTCCTTCTCGACTGGAACAATTGTTCATGAGATGGAATTGAAAGACTGCGCAAACATTTATAATCTACCCGAGGTCTTTTGGGTCGCACGTTTTTAATACATTTAACACAAGACAAAGGAAGCTTACACACTAACACTGAACACAATAAGTAAGAGGCAGCAGATATTTTGTATCTATAGCGCTGCCTTAGGAATTCGAGGCTATTCATATGTATAATACTGCGCTCCCGCCTTAAACTAAAACAAAAGAACAGAGAGTTAACTAAAATAATTACCATAAAAAATAAACTGTAACTCAAACTTTTACGGGAACGATTTGATACACGTCCTCACACCATGGTCGCCTCAATCCCCTCCCCGTCAAATCTCCTCGGATTCTTGGCTGTTTGCTTGAATGAACTTGAAACGTCGCTCATTTACAACAACAAAATATAACTTACTCTGAAGTAAATGGGTTATCTTCTTGGGCAGGGGGTGGGGGTAGGGGGGAGAATTAAATTTACTTTCATCGATGTTTTTTGGCACATTCCCCTTTGCAATTTATATAGACCACGCTGAATAATCCTATGACTGGAAAACATGCAAACCCAGTACATAACTGTCTCATCTCATGCTATCAATTCCTTAAAATGATGCACAAAGAAACATTGACAGTATTTTTATTTATCACCCCTGAATAGTTCAAGCGCTTTCTCTTGGTGAGAATTTTATTTACGTTGAATCATTCAAATTTGGTGCAGGTCGTAAGTATAATGCAATCTTGCATTCCGCATTACGTATGCAACATCTTCGTTAAAACAACAGAAAATAAACTCCTCGGGAGTAGCACGCATTAATTTTGATCAAAACAATAGCCACTCTAACGTAGCCGTCGTTTAAATAATCGGCCCTATGTATATTTCGTTTCGGAATTGTACAACCGCAATAGTTAACCATTAAAAACATTTTTATATGTAGGTTCCTATCAGCGGAGAAACAACAGCGGAAATACAAGAGGTTCGAACAATCACACGCCACATGGTTAGCCAGAGTGAAAATGCAACAACTAGAGAATCTGTCATACCTGAATTAAACATCGACCCTGCTTTACCCCCAGAAGAAGTCCTGCACCTTCTTGATCAGCATTTGAAAGGCTTGAACTTGCAAAGTGACGCCACATCAACAGAACACCACATGACTCTAGATCTGTGGGACTTTGCTGGACAGCACCTTTATTACTCATCTTACCCAGTTTTCTTATCTTCCCGGGCAGTTTATATGCTGATCTATAATCTCAGCAAACGATTAAACGAGACTGCTAAGCCCAGTTTTAGGCACGGAAATGTTGACACCCCACTGAAAAATCCGACTGGTGAAACTAATTTAGAGAATTTGTTGTCGTGGCTCGTTTCAGTTAGTACCATGTCTTCACCAAGACCAGTAGTAGATAAGAGCAAAGAGACCAAGAAAGGTCCGTCATATGTCCGCCCTCCTGTATTCATCGTTGGAACACATGCCGACAAACCAGTTGAAAACATCGATAGAATGGAAAAGCAGATTAAACAGGCAATTTCTGGAAAGGACTATGCGTGCCACGTAATCCAGCCTATCTTTTCAATTGATAATACGCAAGGCTCATCCGGTGATGGAATTCTTGCACTTCGGGAGCGACTGATTGAAGTGCTGAAGGACGAACCTTACATGGGGGAGGAGTTGCCAGTTCGGTAAGTTTCTCGGATTAAATAACTATGTACGTTCACTTTAACGGCAGCCCGGAACGATAGCTTCCTCTCCTTTCAAAAGGACACAGATATCCCCAGTTAACATGCACTAGTATTGTAGAACTCGCTTCTTATTTCATGTCTCAACGGTTGCATGTTTGCATAATTTTGTAATTTGCGTCCGATGAGTGTGTAGGCTTTTGACGTTTACATTTTCTATATGTTATTGATATTGAGATATAGCAAGGACCATAAAGGACAGGTCCTTCATTGCTCTTGAATATACATTTAGATATTTATTTGATGACCAGTTTTGACTTACTTTTCTTCAAATTGGCCCTTATAAAAAGCCTTTTCAAAAGAAACACGCTCGGGAATTTTAAGGTCCATTTGCGATTTTAAGAGCTAATACTATTTCGCGTGATTAAAGATTTGAGTCAAGATTGTTCCAAAGATCCAAAGTCCTATAAAAACAGTTCGAAATTAAGATGTTGGGCGTTCCATGTTACCTTCGGCAATCACTTAATAGAAAAATTCGTTAATGCATTTGCCGCAGTTACTGGGAATCATTCATCACTCAGTAAGAGCTTTGCCATTAGGATGAATACTAGAACAGGAGAGAATTTTGCATGCGCATGTGTATATCCGCTGGACTATAGTAGTGTGTTCGCGGGAATCTACTTGGAGCGGGAAGTGTAAATAGCGCGAAATCGCATTACTTATGTTCATCGCCTTTATGTTAGCTAAAACTATAAACATTACGATGTTTTAAAGATGAAAGTTATATGATTTATTTTTTATTATGCTAACGCATAAAATACGACCACCCATTTTAGGCGTAACTTTTTTCCGCGTAAGAAAATTTTTGAGTACTTCAAGTTTTTAATTTAATGTGTTCCTTGCTGTAAAAAATGACGAGAGAGGAAAAGGTAAATACAAATTCAGTTTGAATTCTCGGTTTTAAGTTGGTTTTGTGGTTTGCTTTGGAGTCAGATCAGGGACATGAAAAATTGACTCAAATTATTAACTAGGATAATGCGTTTAATGAACAGCAAACTGTATACATATTGAAGCCGGAAAAGAATGCCAAAACAAAAGAAAACACGAATTAAAAGACAATCAAGCGCTGAGGCACACCGATGCATCCACACTGAGAAGTCTACCACGGTGCTGCCTGAATGAAAACAACTAACAGAGATATTTGAAGCACATTTGAAGCACATTTCCCAGGAAATGGTATACTGCTTTTCAGGCCATATTAGAAAAAGATATCTTTTCATTTAGTTTAGCTTTTGGAAAATCAACTTAAAAATTTACAGACGCATTCACTATACACCAGCAAGGCAGATGCAAGATTTGTAGCTGAATTTATTGAGTTCACTCTAAAAGTACACATCATACCGTACAACAACATTTGATGTCATCTTAAGGTATCACGCTGCCTAAAGCTAGGATAACTAAATCTTCACAGTCCGTGACGATTTGGACACTGGCAGTGATTTAACGACAGGAACTGATGATCTTAAAGATGTGACGAATCATCGCAATTTTAAACGTAACTTTAGCAGATATGAAACAGAAAGCCTGAAAAATTCAGGCTTGTACGGGAATTCGTACCAACGACCTCTGCGATTCCAGTGCAATGCTCTACCAACTGAGCTAATAAGCAAACAGCTAGGGAGCTGGTGATTTTGATGATCTTAGCTTGTTCTCACCCTCTACCAGCACAGCAAAACACGACCTCAAAAACTGGACTGATCGCTGTGATTTCTTTCTTGTTTATGCAGAAAAGGCAGACCTATCAAAATTTGAAGACATTTAAAGAAAGTACCACTCAACACCGAAAATTCCCCTGTTAAGTTCCCATTAAAAAAATTCTGCTACAGAATTCAAAATTCTTCTACAGATCACTGTAGCAGACCATTTTTGACAATCAAATTCGCAGCATCTTATGATAGTGGAGGTGTCCGAGACTGCATCTGAGATTAGATAAAGGTGGGGAACAAGACCAGATTTCGAGATAATCGATTGGGGAAAACGGCAAAATTGTAATGTCACAAATAAGTCCAAGAATTATTGACATCGTTTAGCCACGAGAAAAATTCACGGTTGCACCATTAGGTTGTCAAACGTACTTCTCTATATCTGAGGACTTACATTATGCAGTAATTTGTCCGCTGACTTCCTTCACATGTTTAAAACTTGGAAACGACGTTTAGGCTCGAAACAGCATCCCACCGCCATGAATGGCAAGTTAAGACCAAAATGCACTCGTCCTCGCCACAGCAATACATAGAGTTTCTAAAGATCACATCCACTGGAGAAACATCAAAATGCCTTTCATTTTGAACGAGAAATTCGCCGAGCAAATCTGGTACGTTATGTAAACAGTTGACACAAAATCTACCTCTCCGTGCTCACCAGCCCATGCGCATGCAAATTTCCCTCCTGTATGAATACCAGTACCTTCACTAGATTTTACAGCTTCAAGTACCTAGGTTTCATGGAGTGATCTCATTAATCATGTAACTGGTGAGATCTCTTTAAGGCTTTCCATGCTTATATAACACTCGATAACACATTTTCTCGAAAGATATTTAAAGGAAGGAGTTTCCCTATCAGAATGTCAAATAGCAGCATATAGACCTTTTCTCAAACAAACAGATGTACATTCTAAGAGTTCTCAAGATAACGTCTAACAGTTTGTTTCCTTAATTTAAATAAATCTATTTTTCACTCGCTTGCTCGCGAGTATCAGGTGGCGGAAGTAATTTTGATTATCCGTCAAATGTGGGCAGTAGACTTGGCTTGGTGGAGTTGTATCTGGGGCGTTCGTTTCGCTTAACGCTTCCTCAGGAATAGGCTACTAAGCCAAAGAAAGTAGCGCCTGCTCGGAGTTAACTACATGCGTAATAAATCGAAATGATTTAAAAACGTTGATCAAGTGGACTGAGTGCAGTACCAATTCAGACTTGTTGAATTTGAATTACTAATTTGCATATTTTAATTTCCTTTCTTAATTTGCTCCTCAGATGGTTTAACTTTGAGAAGGTTGTTGAAGCGTTGGTTGCCAAGAAAATGTATTACTTGAACCTCGAACAACTTAAAGCCATTATCCAGAAGTATTGTTTCATCGACAACGAGGATGAAGTGACCCTTATGTTGGATTTCTATCATGACCTCGGCAAGATTGTCAAACATGGCAGCACAGTAGTACTACGGGCTGAATGGTTGATTGATCTCTTTAAACAACTTATAACCTTTCGTTCTTTTAAAGATATGGTAAGAAGCAGTTATGTGCATGTGTCACTCTAACTTAGAGTCTTACCAGTAGCAGACTTACCTCTACAAGTCTGTTATGACTCAGACCGTAGTGATCAATGTAAATTTCTTCTTTTCTTCAGTGGAAGTGACCACTTAACATCTCACGACATTTCCTAAACGTTTT
This sequence comes from Siderastrea siderea, assembly GCA_964030785.1. NCBI lineage: Eukaryota > Metazoa > Cnidaria > Anthozoa > Scleractinia > Rhizangiidae > Siderastrea > Siderastrea siderea. Next base: position 29,514,560 of record OZ034974.1, read on the forward strand.
TTCTTTTATACTGAGTCGAATTCTGCTGTGTGAGAGTAATAAAATTAGAACGTAGAATTAAATGCACAGTCAATTCTGCGTGGAATTGAGGCATGTGTGCAAGGTGTGCCAAGTGTTCGTAGGTTCGTCCCCCAACTCTTTCTCACGTGTGTCAAACCTATTGTTTGCAGCCTGGCGCACGTTTTGCTTTTATTTGAAGGATAATTAGCGGTAATGTTGATAGTTAATCGGATACTTCACACTTGTCTTCAAAAGATTTGCGAGCTTTCTACACCAGAGCAGTGGTGGCAGATCACTTTATCCTACATTGAGCTAGCAGATAGCAATACTAAGACGTCAGCTTTTAAGCAGACAAATTGAATTCTGTTGAGTGGATTCATTAGAAAAATTATAGGGATAAACGCCTTTGAAATGGGGCTCAAACGTTCGGGACACCCTGTATAAATCATATTCGTAACTGCTGTGACTATGTATTTATTTCAGTCCATACATCCAACTCAGATATACATGAATTTATTCATATACCTCCAATCACAGTGATCTTCTTGTATGACAATTAGCCTTCCATGTTTTCGATGTTTTCTTGTCTGTATTTATTTTCTTTTTGTCAGGATCCTAAACATGAACCATTCTGGAAAGAAATGAGGAACACAGGTGTCCTCAGGAAGGCACTTGTTGATGATGTGTTTGCGAAATTTTGTCAGCAAGGTGCAATCAAGGAGGACATCTTAAGCATGATGGAGCAGTTCGCATTGATCGTTAAGTTTGGTGTACATTACTTTGTACCCTCTCAGCTAACTTCGCCATGTGAAGGCCTATGCAGAGTGGAGCCTTCGCCTTCAGATCCGTGTCCATTGTATCTTCACTTTCCTGGGGGGTTTGTTCCTCATGGTCTCTACTCGCAGCTTGTGTCACGGTGCGCCAAATGGTGCTCTGGATCCAAGCAGAAACCTGTTTTTCGCGACAAGGCCTGCAGTTTCATTACAAGGGAGGGTACTCATCGGTTTATTCTTTTTTGCAAGAAAAGGTTCATCACGATCGTATTGAAACAAACAAACCAAGAAGATGCAGCCTCAACAGCTGAAATTGCAGAAGTGCCAAATGATTTGCTATGGTTTGTGAAAGACACGTTGCAAACTTTTAAACGGGAGCTTCCTTGGTTAAGGAACTTAGAGTACGAATTTTGTGTCGAATGTCCTTACTGTCCAGAGGAGGAAAACACCTGTTATAACCACGACCAGGTTTCCTGCTCTCACGAGGACTGCATGTGCGTTCTTCAAGTTCAGCCAGGAGGGCAACTAAGCTGCTGCCCACACAGTGGCGAGATACCAACGTTGCCACGACTGAAAAAGTGGTTCTCAACCAAGGTAAGGATGAATGTAATAGAAGAGTTTCTACTTGTGCGTGGGGAGGATACCCATGGGGAGAGCAAACTAGAAATTCCACGAGAGGGATAGTCATCTGAAGGAACTGCAGGGCCACGCGTATCTATGCAAAGCAAGCCAGGTATACGGTGGCGTTTGCACTACTTTGTAATTTCAAGTACATCGCCTTGCCGTTGTCACCCGTCGACTATTTCCGAGTTAATCTACTTACATCTATTTTTAAACTTCGACGAAAGATAGACCCAAAACCTTCCTCAGAGCAACTGAGGAAAAACAACAAAGTCACAGTATATTTACGTGCAATCTCGTTTACATGACACTAGATAATAATGATAGATCATAGGTCATGGAGGTATCCCAAGAGTCAACAGATGGGTAGCACTTGTCAATACATACCACCCGAGAATTCCAAATATCGAGGAGATTCTACACGGGCTTCATCCGGTCTTACAGTCTTCTGAGCGTTGTTCAAGGCCATTTCGAAAGTACGTATGGTAGCTTATCATAAACCAAAAAGCCTTAGGTATACACTAGTCCGTGCGGAAATTAGGATGGAAGTTGTTAGTAAGGGTTGTCCTAAAAGCGGTAGTGTAAGATGTAAGGTTTCTCATTATGTCACTGAGGACACGAAGTTTAGAGGCCCGAATTGTGTTATTAATTACAAACTGAATTGTAACTCAGAAACTGTTGTACATCTTTTTGTCATGTAAGCGATGTGGAATACAACATGTTGGCTTGACTAGGACAAACTTAATGCAATGGGGACTCTCTCTTTGGAGGCCAGATCTAAAGAGGATCTTGTGTACGAGCACTTTTTTATTTGACCAACACTGGGCTTAGATGATGTAGAAATTAGAATCATTGACCAGGGCCCTTGAATGGTTTACTTAGAGAAAAGGAGATCTATCTACTGAGATCACTTATCCCGTTGGGTCTTGATGTGGATGATTTTTTTTTTATCAGAAGGACAAGAAAGTAATTCTATTCTCATACTTTCCTCGCTTACGTGCATGGCATGTGTAAATTTCCGTTACACCCGTTAGCTTCTTACACAAGATTGCACGTAAAAATACTGCTTTGTTTTTCCTTAATTGCCGTGAGATTAATTTATAATTGTTTTCAATAATTAAAAAAGGCGCCTCTAATTATTTCGTATTTTGAGAAGCTATCTGAGTGGTGATGCCATTTGATTTAGGCGTTGTCCGTGTTTATGACTTTAAACGCATCTTTTTTGGCACTTCACATCGCCTCAAATGGGAAGCGTTTTCAGTTTCTGTTGTTTAAAGTGCCACTGAGACGAAAATTCATAGGTTTATTTCCGCCAAATTCTGTTGCAGAATATCGCGTTTTTTTCATATTTCCCCAGAAAACTGAACAACAAACCTTCCATCCTAATATTGTTTAGTTCCAAAGTCGCGTAAAATGTGTCCGCCATTACTGAAAACGTGTTCCTGGGTGATTGCGCAATTTAATAGCTTGTGACGTCAGAGGCTCACCTCAGTCGCGTTTCCTTGTGTTTTGACTGAAGATGTCTACCGTCGACTGCGAAACCTCCGAAGAGTATTTCTACGATTCGGAACAGTCTTTAACTTCCAAAGCCTCTGAGGATTCGTTTCATTCGGCAAATGAAGAATTTTTCTCACCGTACGATGTAAGAACTGATGTGAGGTTTCAACTAATAATCTTGTAAACCGGTTTGTTGACAATATTATTTGAGTTATTTGGCGGGAGTTCAAAACATAAGCGAAATATGCTTAGACAATGATTGTAGTTCATGCCCCAGTCGCTCAAAAAGTGGATAACTCTTTTTCAACGGATAAGTCGCTGTCCGGTGGATAAAATTTATCGCTTCATCTCGGCAAAATCTCACCTGTGGCAAAATAGACATGGTTATTCGAAGAATTGATCTTTTAAGCTGTGGAAATTTAGACAAAACACCTATGAAAACTTTAGACTTTGATGCTCGCGAATTCTCAACCTTGGGTCGATCGATGTTACTGTTGGAGTGGGAGAAAATAAAAGAAGCGATACCTTGTCTGCCGTTGTTTATGTTCATTATATATTATAAAAAAAGCATTGAGATTTTTGGCCATTCTTGGCATAGTCTGGGAATCTTTCTTGAAAAACCGTTATTGTATTAGTCAGCTGCCAGGCAGCTTATCGTGTGTATCATAGTACAGTGGTCACTCAACACATTGAAACACAAGTGCTTGGCGCTGCTAAATATTTTAAACAGTTTTTAGAGAATTCTTTTTCTGAGCCGAAAGAAGTGAAATAAATCAAAACCTTTTTTTTCAAGAACTGGAGGCCTTGTGTGACCGGAATCTAAATATTTGTAGTCAAAATGAAAAGTGTACAAGGAAAATTTTCCGCTGCTCAACAACAACATGCGGACCGCCGAGGAAACGAAGCTTTCGCTTGCCTTATTCGCTGCGAAAAATAATAACTTGATATTTAATCATTTTTCTTAGTAGTTCATTTACTAAGATTGCTATGACAGGTAAAAGAAATAACATTGTTAAACCCTTAGGCAAATAGTGGCGTGTGATATTTGACCCATATTTTTTCCCAACTTCAATTTCCACGCACCGACGATCCGATCTATTAAAGCCTTTATCTCGAACAACAACAACAACATTTTAGTTGCATTCCCAATTACAAATGCCATTGCACATAGAAAAGAGAAAGAAAAAATGTTGCAAAATCGATTAATTTACAATTTCTGTGTCTATTGATCCATTTCTTAATACAAAAGCTTCGTAAATGAAGTAACCTAATTTTTACCAAGTGAAAGCGTCAATGCTATTTAAGAGAAATACAATTTTAAGAATCGAAATCGGAATATTTACCAATAATATCGTCCATTAAAGATTTTCTAATTGGATCATATCTATTGCAAGATAAGAGGAAGTGTACTTCGTTTTCAACTTCATTTGAGCTGCAGCATTGACAAATTCTCAGATGCTCAGGGATTTTAGGGGTGGAATGTCTTCCATTTTCAATTCTTATAAGTTGTAATAATACCTAACCTAAGTTTTGCTACTGCCCGAACAATAATGTAAATCGACTGTTCACCGACACGGAATAAAGAGAGAAAAGTTTCTCCACATTCAGGATGGTATGTTATAAAATAAATGTCCATGCTTCTAAGCGATTACTGCTCTGAAATTAACACACGCGGAATTAAAAAAAGTTAAAGATAAGCAGACAAACTATATCAGCTTAATCACGGCGGTCAGGATTGCATTCGCCGAGGATCTTCGCGCTAGCAGACGGCAGAACTGAAAGGGTTTTCCTCGACGATAATATATTTCAAAATACGTTAAAAGAAAATCAGTTTTGCACAATGGTGGATGCGTTGAAAAAGAAACAAAGTATCACTTCAACTGTGTTATAAGATTAGGTAAATTACCTTTCGTCTTGTTCGCGCAGATAATGTTTTTTTCCGGTTCTTGTTTCCATATAGTTGGAATGGGCAATGGAATGATCGACCTCTGGGATCTTGCGACATGAACAGCCCTCTGGAAAAACTCGTCCGTGAAATGATCAAAATGCCTCTCGGGTTGAAATTCGCACTGTGTGTGAGTGCAAACATTGTCCTTTTTTCCATTGCGGGTCCGTTCGCAGGGCTTCAATGAAGCAAAATACCAGCTCGGTGGTTGGATTTATTGTTGTAGCATTGTACAACACAAGTGCTACCTGTCATTACTGCTGCAGCAAGGAAGATTTCAAAGTCGAGCAACAAACACTTGGCAAGAAATCTTTCCTCGAGGACAATTTACTTTCCCGTGGCAAGTAACCATGTGAAGGCACTAGGTTTGAGGTGAGCCTCTGACGTCACTTCCGCTCATTCGCAAGCCAGCTTCCGGAACAAGGGGCAGTAATGGCGGCCGCAAAATCTCGACAAAAACCGTCCGAAAAAAGCGACTTCTAGTCGTCGTAATAAGTTGAAATTTGGCATGGTAACTAAGAACCACAAACTATGTTCAAAAATGTAAAAATATGGAATACCAAAATTCTGGTCCCAGTGGCACTTTAAGGCTTAGACATCTGGAAAAATTCGAATAAGGGAGATCTAGTACAGTTGTAGGGGATGATTAAGTGTCCTCTCTGACACTGGTGCACGTTGGTCTGTGCCCAGTGCCGTTAATTTTGAATCTTTTGGTGACATCAGTTTGTCTGACAATTGAAATGTCTGCTCAGCTGTTGAGCAACAGCGCTCGTGAGGGTGCTGTTCACTTAGCGGCGTTTTACGAAAGGGGAAAAATTTGTGTTGATGTTGAACCTGGGCCTTTTTTTTTCTTGCAGGAGATGCATCCTTCTTCAGTTGGATCATCACGCAGTCAACCAGGGCATTCCACTAACTCACTGAAAGTTACTCTCTTGGCTAGTGAGTGGGGTTCATCTAAGGGTGGCCTGTCAACTATAAACAGAACTCTTGCAGTGCAGTTGGCAAAACTTCAAGACGTAGAAGTCAATTTCTTAGTACCTCCTAATGCTTGTAATGAACAAGACAAGGAAACCGCTAAAGATTACAAAGTTAACATTGTTGAAGTACAGAGTCGTGCAGGGTACGACCGACTTGACTACCTGATCTCCCCACCGAAAGACCTAGCCATTGATGTTGTACTGGGTCATGGTGCGAAGCTTGGTAGACAGGCCCAGTTCATTACAGAGACACATGGTTGTAAGTGGGTGCAAGTAGTACATACTGAACCTGAAGAACTGGGAATGCACAAGGACTACCCCGGAGCCATTGCTCAAGGTGAAGAGAAGAACAAAGCTGAAGTAGACCTGTGCAGAAAGGCGGATGATGTTGTGGCAGTTGGGCCCAAGCTTGCAAGGGCCTTTTCATCCCAAATTCGCTCGTGTGAAAAACATCAAGATATCTTTCAGCTGACACCAGGCATATCCCTTGAATTTACAAAGGTTAAACAAGCCGCACACGATATTGGTGGTCTATTTACGGTCTTAACCTTTGGCCGTGGCGATGCCGAAGATTTTAGCATCAAGGGATATGACATTGCTGTTAAAGCAATGATTGAATTGAGGGATGAATCTTATCGTCTGATCTTTGTAGGTGCACCCGATGGAGAGCAGGAGGATGTCGCAAAACGCTTACTCAAGATTGGCATTTCTAAGAATCAGCTGAGGGTCAGAAGGTTTCTGCAGAGCAAAGAGGAATTAAAAGAAGTGCTATGTGAAGCTGATTTAGCGATAATGCCCTCAAGAACTGAGGGCTTTGGCTTAACTGGTCTGGAAGCAATGTCTGCCGGTCTCCCCATTCTTGTGAGCGGCAACTCAGGGTTTGGGGAGACACTGTGCAGTCTACAATTTGGTGGGTCATTTGTGGTGAAATCCGACGTCCCTAAAGATTGGGCAAAGGCAATCTCTGTTGTCCGTCGGAAAGACAGAGCACAACGACTTGATGAGATTCAAACGCTGCGTAAAGAATATGAAGAGAAGTTCAGCTGGGAGACGCAGTGTCACGCCCTTGTGTATAGAATGAGGAATTTGGTTAACGGTTAGAAGTGTTACTGTATGATCCCAAAAACTGTGAACACGTTCATTTGACTTTGAGTTTGGCGCGACCAATTAAACTGAAAATCAAACCGCAATCACACAAGCCACAAGGACAATTACCGTTACGATTTACTGTTTTCAAATTTATAGTTCATCAAATTAAAAAAAAACAACTGATTAGCGTGACGGAGGCTTGGAAATCCCGTGTTAGTGTTTCATCAGGATGTCCAACACCTCAAATTTCGTTCCAAAACACAGCGCTGCGCGTCGTGCTTTCAACTCTCTTCTCGGTGTTGGAAATCCCTGATGACACTTGCTGTCTAGTCTTCCCACATATGATTGGTTTTCCCTCCTAACTGGAGTGCTTACGCTATTTCTGACTCGCTGTGTAAATCAGGAACAAGCTGCATCAATAAGCATGATGTCGACATCGTGCTCATTCGGTGAGCTTATGTGGAGGGAATGAGTCTCGATTTTCTGCAATCGTAGTGTTTACATTGTTCTGCCATGAAAGACGGTTCTCTAGGGTACTTCTTTGCCTATTTTATCAGATATTTCTGTACATTGCAAGTTATCGCTGCCACCACCCATTGTTTGTCGAACAGAAAGTGTCAACTTTTCAGCGCGTCATTACTTTCGGGGGTTCGCTACTTTTAGGATTTACTGGTGACTATTTAATTTAGTCGCTACTTTCGAAGGATGGCAGCTCCTTTTGCTTGATTACTTTCAGACCTCTGCGGCATGCTCATTCATTTTATTTTTAACAAATTCAACGCTCAAGCTTACAAGACTGCAGTCGAGAGTATTGAGTTTTTTGATGAGCTGAGAAGCTATCAGTGTAGCCTGCGTGCAGACGTCTCCTATTTCCTTCCACCCGCGGAAAAGGGACGTCTGCGAAACGGCGTCGCTAATCGTGTTCCAATATCCTGCTGTTTTTCAGGAATTCGTGGAAAGTGCTTTTATTGGTTGCTTGACAATAGCCACTGTTAGAAACAACTCTGATTGGCTATCGTCGGGAAATGCTCGAGATAATGTATGCGATCTGCATTTAGCGGGGTTTTCCATTGATAAAAACATGTCTGATTGTGTGTTGTGTTTCTCGACTATTCTGAAAAACAACGACAGAAACCTTGTGAAAAGTTGCAGTGAATTTAAAGTTCAGGATGAAATCCTTTCTCTTCAGTTCATCGTACACGAAACATCGCCATATATTTGTAGATCGTGCGTGGGAAAGTTGCGAAAGCGGAGAGGTCTTTACGCCAAGGTGAGAAAAATCGAAGACGAACTTTTTAGCGATTATAGTTCCAAAGCTTTCAAGGCAGGGCTTACAGTAAAAAAAAAAAAAAAAAAAAGATCGAGACACTAGGAAAGGACAGCGTAGGAACTTAGGCTTCTCCCGAGAAGCGAATTCTTTTGGAGGAGTCGGTAGATCGTTCGTCGAACAATCTCAGTTCGCTGGTTACGTCAACTCCTGTAAGCCGTTCGCAATGCTTCTGTGAGAAAAATTCAGATTCCTCCTCTTAGTCCTGTTCGACCTCCGATCATGGAGCGATCAGAGGGAAACGATTCTGGCACAGAAAACAAAACTCTGTTATCATAATTTCTGCGAAATTTAAACCCGAACAGCAGGATACTGGAACACGATTAGCGACGCCGTTTCGCAGACGTCCCTTTTCCGCGGGTGGAAGGAAATAGGAGACGACTGCACGCAGGCTACTATCAGTGGACATTGTCGACACTTGGCGGAAGCTAGGGCGTCGGCTCAATTTTCAGGAAGCAAACCTGATTGGATTTGACGATTGCCAAAAGAAATTATGTGAGAAAGTATATGCAATGCTGTTGGCGTGGAGACAGAGACAGATCAGGTGGCACTTACCGAGTCTTATATGATGCATTGTGTAATAGCTATTTAAGAGCCATTTTCTGAGAATATCGAGAATCGAAAGACACTCACAAAAAATCGATTTTTTTTTATTTTGCCAAAACATCCCTTTGGGTGAGTTAATTCAAGAAAAAATAATCCAAAGTTCCAACGAGTTATTTAACGGACGAAAATTTAAAAAGTTCGAAAAATGCATAAAGTGGCGGTTTTAGGGTCTCTAAACGGCTCAAATTCTCACTCAACTTTAGGAAGCCGGTGAGAGCGTAAAAAGGATTCTTTTAAAACGAAACAATCCACGAACATTATTTAACCTTTCTACTTTAAAACTGTGTAATAAATTTGGCAATGTTTGGCTTCGAACATTTTCAAGCGGCGTTTTTATCGAGCCGCTCTTAACCTTGCTAATCACAGGGTAAAATGAAGGCCAACTTCGGCCGCTTAAAACGGCATCTGGTATGTATCGTTCAATGATTAAGACTACATAGAAAGAAAGCTCTGTCATTGTACTTTTCACCAGGAAAGTTACAGCTTTGGGAATCAAATACTTCCCCGTCAGTAAATTTTTACTGTTTAGTGATCTGAGCGGGTAGAATTATATGCAAATTACAGATTTAATTCCTGGAATACTGCTAACAATTACAAAGGTCGTTTAAGATAGGCTCTCGATTAGTTACACATGCACGCACAATGTTCTTCCTGATCTTTGAAAGAAAGTTCTGCTTTCTTGAGTCTTGCTGAGTCTTATTATGTTAAAACAAAGCAGATTTTTAACGGCATTTCAACAAGACAGGAATCCACTCATTCAACTTAACCAAGATAACATCGAAAACGCAGAGAAACGACGTACTATGCCGCCTACCTTGCCAACCGAAAACGCAACAATACAACAGAAAAACATTCCAAACTGTAAACAAACGAATTTTCAGTTTCCTGATTGAGCGAAGATATTTTAAACACATCGCCTAGAGGAATACGCGGAAAGACAGGTGACCTCTGCACTGACCCGCAAGTGTCACACCACAGTAACAGAGAGAGTCACGTATTCAATTTCTGTTATGTGATTTGAGACAAAAACTTGGTGGAAAGTTAAAAAGAAAAAAAAAACTTGCAAAAGATAGCTAGTACTTTGTTGGATTACATGTTAGCACAAGCTCCACAAAGGAGTTTTTACAGTCACGACTCTCTCTATTAAGCGCGGTAATTTCGCAATGTACGCGCTGTTGTAATTTTACTACTAATTTAATTACAGCTCATGAAATAAAATGAATATTGCAGTAAGTTACATTCACAGTGTGTAAGTACTGATATATCGCGTTGTGTAGTTTTTCCACTCTTCTAGAGAGGGTTACTGTCTGTGGATTAAGCAGTTGTTACCCAGGCCACGTTGAAGTTGTTTCCCTAAAAGAATGCACAAGACACATTTCGCGGCATTTTCAATTGCACGGACTAAGTGCAGATAAAGCGGTTGACAGTGAATTCAAGTTGTTGTTAGCCCGAGCAGGTAATGATATTGCATTATGTTCTAGAATTACTGTGTTCCATAATTTTGACCACAGATACTTCATAGCACTCGGCGTCCCTTAATCTAGGTTCTGCAGAGTCGCGCTACTCCTGTCCCCTCCGGCTCCCGGGGGTGGGGGGGGGCGGGGAAGAAAGGATCTTTTGACCAATGTTTGGGTGTAGGGGTGACGCTGCGGGTTTGACACCCTGGCCCTGTTTAGGACAGAAAAACGAAATGGAATGTCGATCGTACTGACTATACCCGGATGGGGAATATGCGCATAAAATAATTTACCATGTTTAGGGACATAGACCAAAACCATATCCTGTCCAGCGGCACACCCCAGTATAGACCACATTAGGCAGTAACCCTCCCTTCCGTGGGGGGGGGGGGGAGGTGGGGGTGGGGGGGGAGAGTGCCGTGCTTAGCCTTAACTCGCTCAACTTTAGCACAATATTCATCGACGATAGCACGATGTGATTATTGAACCTTCCCTGATGTAATCTTCCTTGGCAGCAGTTTGAGCGAACGAAACGCGGAAGCCACGCGGGCCCATGTGAGAACTCGCCCACATGATACCCTTTCTCGCTTTGCTATTTGGTTTTTGCGTCATGAGGTTGGAAGCCTAGATTCAAAGTATATTTATCTTTGATTTTTGGTTATTTAGGCATTTTTTCAGTAGAAAAGTCTAAGCTTTCAACCCCATGACGCAAAAAACAAAAAAGGGCTAGCTAAAATGGCAACGCGAGAAAAGGTATCATGTGGGCGAGTTCTCGCATGGGCCTGCGTGGCTTCCGCGTCTCGCTCGCTCGAACTGCTGTAAGGAAGATTGCATTGAAGTTCAATTTTTGGCGTCTGAAATTACATCGTGCTATCGTCATGCTAAACACGGCACCATCACCCCCCTCCTCCCGCCCGGAAGGGAGAGTTACTCCCTTATGTGGTTTATACTGGGGTGTGCCGCTAGATACGGTTTTTGGTCTCTGTCCCTAAGCATGGTATATAATTTTATGCCCGTCTTCCCCAACTGGGTATGGTCAATACGATCGACATTCCATTTCGTTTTTCTGTCCTAAACAGGGCCAGGGTGTCAAACCCGCAGCGTCACCCCTACACCCAAACATTGGTCAAAATAAAAATAAATAAATGCACTCCATTTCAGTAGGGTGCATAATTACAGTCAAACTGTAGTCTCCCTTATGGCCCTACGTCCAGGTCGAATTGGAATTTGGAAATGTTGGTTTTTATGGAGGGAGGAAAACCAGAGTACCTGGAGAAAAAGAAGCAAGAAAAAGGAGCAAGGACGAGAACCAACAACAAAACTCAACCCACATATGACATCGGGACCGGGAATCGAACCCGGGCCACCTTGGTGGAAGGCGAGTGCTCTCACCACTGCGCCATCCCTGCCACCCCCACTCCCCACTTTTACGCTCTCACCGGCTTCCTAAAGTTGAGTGAGAATTTGAGCCGTTTAGAGACCCTAAAACCGCCATTTTATGCATTTTTCGAACTTTTTAAATTTTCGTCCGTTAAATAACTCGTTGGAACTTTGGATTATTTTTCTTGAATAAGCTTACCCAAAGGGATGTTTTGGCAAAATAAAAAAAATTCGATTTTTTGTGAGTGTCTTTCCATTCTCGATATTCTCAGAAAATGGCTCTTAAGTCGTAAGTCTTAGCGGAGGACATATGTTACTGCTCTGAATGAAAACCTGTTTTGTTTCAAAGTTTCCAGTCCACTGCAACATTCATTCTCTTAATCCAACAAAGCATTAGTTTAGAGCGAAGTTCTTCATAAATTAAGGTTTACCTCTTAGAAAATGAAAAAAAGTGCAAGAAACTTGTACATTTTGTACATATTTTAAGACGGATTCCGCTCAACGTTGGAGCAATAAGTGCAAAAAATATTTACCAAAAAACTGCTCATAGCACGGTAACATTTTAAATGCTATTTGAAACATCTCACTCTAGTTCACTTGCCCAAGTGACCCCGCGATGAAATTCTCACGCATTCTCAAGAAAATTAATTTCAATTCTCGTAAAAGTATGCTAAAAACGGGCGCCATTTTGTTTTGAACTGACCTGAAGCGTCTTTTTAATTGAAATATTGATAACTTCAAATCCAATTTTCTCTCGCGGGGTCAGCTTGGGAGCAAAAGTAATGATAAGTTCTTCTTATCTGTTCTTAAAATGTGACAGTGCTGTAAGTATTTTTTTGGTAACTTAATTTTTGCACTTACTGCTCGAACGTTGAGCGGAAACCGTCTTAAATAGCCATGAAAATTGTCGGTACATAAATCTTATTAGCTATTTATAGATATGAAACTATTATTTCCTGCAAACGATGTCGAGGATTTTTACGTAGATTTTTTGTAACAAGAGAAATACAACAAAGTTGTTCTTATTTTCACTGCTACTCTTCTTTGCTTTCTCCGTACCTTTTGGGATCATTCTCCGTACGGTGTACTTTAAAGCCTGAAATAGTACAGAAAAAGGACAGGGATAACTACAACTGAGGAATGTTTGGAATTGAAAAACCCAGTTAGTTTCTAAACCGCATTTTAATACTCCTATTAGGAAGGATAAGCCCCCCTGTCACTATTTTATGAGAGAGCTACCGCGCCTCTAATGACCCTCCCTTCCCTCCCCGCTTTGGAAATGTGAGAGGGCTTCAGTTCGAATTGATAGTTGGAAAAAGGTAGCTGTTCTCAGACTTAATTGCTCAGAATATCGAAGAAAGCTTGTTAACTGTTTTCTCTGTAAATACAACCAAGAATCGTTTTTTCGGTTGGGGGGAGGGCGGCTAAAACTATTAAATCGATGCTAAACGACGGACACATTTGTGGAGAGTGTCATAATTGCTGTCAGGGAATGCCATAGGTGAGTAAATTTTGTAATTTATGTTTTCTAGCGAGCAAAAAAAGCACATGTAAAGATGCTGTCTAGGGTCCCACTGAAAACCGCCTTGGAGCTGTAAATCTCCTCTGAAGACATTCATATGGTTATTTACTGAATTATTTTTACTTATGACAAAAACTTTTATGCCGCAAAGCCCTGGCTATTCCAGTCCTCCATGCCCGAGAAAGATTTGGCACTCCTTCGTAGTCCCAACAATTTTCAAGCTGAAAATATGATGTTCTATATGATGGCCTATATGATGTGTTTTGCCATGTGGGTATAACGCGCCAAAAGAGGAAAACTGGCATTGGTAGAGAGTTCATCACACGGATGGCTCGTGCGACAAAATTGTAATTTTGGTTGGGAAATTTTCAGCTTTCTTATAAACATTTGTAGTATTTGTGTTTAGGTTTTAGTGTTTTTTTGAATCTGGATACGAGGTTTCAAAAGAAATGGCACATGTTTGCGCTTAAAAGAACTATCCATTGATTGCGAAATTGGAGTAAAACACTTGTATGCCACTTAACGTAAATTGTACTGATTTCCCATATTCACGGCGCTTTGACTGCCTGTGGTGTGGTGCAAATGCCATCAAACATACGACTGTAGAGTAGCTGAAGGGTCGATTGAGATGTGAACTTGCGGAGCCCTGATTCTTGTCACGTGATCACCGATTTGATGGCCACCGGCAATCGCTTAGGCTAATGGAATCTTGCATGCTGTGAATGAGTCTCAGCTTGCAGTCGCATCGCCTTTGACTCCTAAGGTAACGCTTTCTTGAACAAAAAGTTCACTTTACATAAGTTGCAGATATGCGCGATAAAAAAAGCACTTGAGAGCACGAAAGGGCGATTTTTGTGCTTAATTTACAAAAAATAATCTTATTTTGGACAACTGACTATTAGATGTATCGTTGTTTCATTGATTCAAACGTCGCATTTTACATGCTCTGAAATTGGCAACTAGAATCTACGCGTGGAAAATACGACGTTTGAGCCATAGCTTGAACTTCCGGCTTTCACTGCGTGCAAAAGAGCACACTCAGTTCTAAAACGCGTCATAAGAAGGAAATGACCTTAAGTACCCTTTGCCATTGTTATTCAAAGCAGCGTTCAATTTGGTGCTCTCCTGCACGAAGAGTGAAACTTAGTTCCTGTTTATTTCAGTTACAGAGCCAGTATCAGAGGCAAACGACTCGACATCGCTGCCTGTTGACGAAGCAAGTAATGGCATGGGTTGCACAGTTTTTCGCCTTCGTCTAAGGAATTACCCTGAAAAGTATAATCTTAAACGTCTTATTTAGGTTGATTGCTTTCCTGTTAGCTGTTGACTGAACTGAAGAAAAATAACCGTCTTGACAGAGCATTTCACAATTCGAAATATACTCCAACCAAAACAGGTGAGTACTTTGTGAAGATTAATCAAGAAAAGAAAAGTTGGTTTGTATACCCCTTTTCATTCAATGTATGTATATCACTAGACCTGCAACAAGTCTACCTTCAATGCTTGGTCAAGGTAAGACCGACGAAGTCGCAAAAAGAGCTTGGCTCGGAGGCGACGAAGGAAAAACCAAGATACTGGGAAAATGTCAATTTATAATGTCTAATAAGCTCGTCAAATTGCTATTTAACATTGCTTATGCCTCTGAATGCAAATTTTCGAATGACGTTATATTATATTTAATAACAAACAATTTACTAACCATACAAAATAATTAAAATTAAGTAACGCACTATGCTTCCGTCAATCCAACAGATAAGGTCAGAAATAACTAAGGTTTTCTTTCATAATTCAGGGGCACCCAACGGGAAAGTTTTGGCAAAACACTTGAAATGTCATTCTCAGCTTTCTTAGATTGTTTCAGAGGTTTTTGAAGGCATATTTTTGCAAGCTAATACAGGATGATCTCTTCGGTGTTTTTAGCTTAAATAGCAGAAAATTTAAGGAAACGGAAAAATCTCTGCCGAATTTCCGAGCTGCTACTGGCTGTCCAAAAATGCTAGTTGATCTTAATTATTTTATACTCTTAACGACTTATTTGTTTCTTCGTAAACAACAGGAGTGAATTAATGCGCTTGTTGCTAGGTCTGAGGTGATGTTTCGCTAAAGAAGACTTAAGTTTTCATTGCAATTAAATCCGAATAATCTCCCGAACAGATATTCCTCCGAAACGAGCCGTTGGGTGCTCCAACCTGTTCGCATCTATGCTCAGTGGGCGACTGAACACATGTCTAGGAAAGGAGCGAAGCTGTGACGCATTGTCTGATTTCTTAGATATCATTTATACCCCAATAATCGCAGTAGTGTGAAGCAGTTAAATCATAGTTCAGCCTTTGTTTTTATGTTAACTTAGGAAGATCAGTAAACTATTTGGATAAAGTTTTCATTCATTTGTACATATTTAAGTTACCTACATTTTTTGAAATGGGAGAAGCAAAACATTTTTTTTTACAAATGAAATCAGTATGGGGAATTTGTAGATGGGCTGTGCGAACGACGGATACCTATGCACATCTTGCGAATTTATAACTGTTAACTGTAGTTTGGAGAAGAGAAAATTAGTCGATAGTTTGTGATATAACGGAGAATTGTACTCAACAACAGGATGCTGTTCGCAGACATGCATTCTGTTATTGACGCAGCATTAATTTATTGTTTCAATTTTGTTCACGATTAAATAAACAGGAAACTTGTATTCCAATATGACCTGTGTGATGCGGGTTATGTGGGATTTACACGAACGTGGGGAGGGACATAAACGCCAGTCATCCTCTTGCCGTGCAATCGGACTCCATTCGTGCAAAAGTATTTGTGCAGGTAAATTTTATTTTTACACTCTCAGCTATTATGTTAATTTAGCGCCACAGCTGCTTTAAAATACTTGTTGTAATTTACATTTTGTATACAGCTATTTCAATTAACGTTGTCGGATCAACTCAGGCTGACGCGACAAGACCGAAGGGTAGTGTGGGTAGTTGCAAATGAGACTTAGTTTAAAGGTTGTCAGAAGTTATCGGGAACTTTGAATTTCTTAGTACAAGTAATAAATAGGCACCATCCAATTATTGTCAGCGGCAATCCTGATTTGGCTTTCCATTTGCAGTTGTTAGTTCTTGTCCAGGGGGGGGGGGGAAGCAACTTCCCATACATTCTTTTAAATGAAATCCAAACGATGTTCTCACAACTTGCAAAGCAATCTGTGAGGTTCTAGTCATTCTCCTCCCCAGAGCCCACGATCCTTTTGGTCTGCGCCAAGGATCGAGACCTCTGGCAGGGGCCAGGTAACGCGCAAGCGCAATAGCTGCCCATTTTTGTAACCGATAGTAACCGTTATTGTTCAAATTTCTGAGGCTGCGCACAAAAGCCGGAAGTCCGTGATTCGCGGACTTCCTGCTTCGGTCCCTGCCAGAGGTCTCGATCCTTGGCGCAGACCAAAAGGATCGTGGGCTCTGGGGACGAGAATGGGTTCTAGTCAGCGGATATGTCTCCTACGCGTGCGCAGATGTTGCATGTTCCAACAGAACTCGGACGCTGAAGGGAAAAAAGTTATGGCGGCCAAAGGCGGCGAATTCGGTTTTGCCCCTTCGTTTAGGTAATTGACGAATTGATCGTATTTTACACTTTTATCATGTTTTCGTGCATTTTGCTTCTTACGACGACAAAAGTTTACTCTCGAAGTTATTTAGTCGCAAAGTAGAACAGTACAATGTAGCGCTTCGATCAATCCAGTCTGTGCTGATCGACTGTGTAGAATCAGAATTTTCTAAAGCTGGGTTAAAAACTGGGATCGGGTTCAAAGTACTGAACTGTGAAATGATCTTGTTAACACTTAACTGGATTATTGATAAGAAAAGTCGTATTCCGTGCGTAGGTATTGTTTCCATGCGTTTTGATTGAATTTATTTCCATCGATCTTTCATGGCACATTTCCCGTTACAATTTATTTAGACCACGCTGGAGGAAAACATGCAAACCAAGTACAGCCATTCATCTCATGCTATCAATTCATTACAGAATGAGATGTAAAAAGAAACATTGACAGTATTTTTATTTATCACATGGTCATGCATCAGTTCAGCGATAGACAAAGACCAAAATTACGTCGCGGAGTACAAGAAATAAAATCTTGAATAGTTCAAGCGCTTTCTCTCGGTGAGAAGTTTATTTACTTTGAATTATCTGATTCTAGCATTCAACTTTGAAACGTTTCTCGCAAACCTGGTCTCCAAGTACAAACAAGCGAAACGTGACTGCCGTACAGCTCGCAGCTGATCCACTCGCCACTGCGACAAACAAGACAGTGCGAAAACAGAAGCGTCTTTATCGATGTCGCTTCCATGGAACATTCTCTTGTACGAAACTGACAGTAAGTTCCATGAGAGATTAGCCGCTCACCGCTTACTTTCCCCAGACAAAATACACATAAATTTTGCAAACTATTTCGAATAAGTTGATCATCGATCGGAAATATTTATTATGACGAACACCGCTGTCCACGTTTTGACTGGACCGCTTTGCAAGTTGTGAGAACATCGTTTCTCGGTCCCAGGCCTCGCTTCTATCCCCCCCGGTTCTTGTCATTAAGTGCAAAAAATCATGTTCCATATTTTTCATGATGCTGTTTTTCCTACTTCTAATTTACATACCATGCACGTGCTCCACGCATACCCACATATTTTAAATTTGCATCCTGTTTTAACCCAGTAAACAAAAAGATGTGTGCGATTAAAAGTTACGTTTTAAACAAAAACTCTATCTGAAAATAATTCTTTGAGGCTTTTTGTTTAATATTTATGTTTTAAAAACACTTCCATAGACTTGCTATTGTACGGCAAGCAAGGTACTGCTGATTATGTTGAACTTAGGTATAAAAAATCCCATTTTACCCTGCGGTCTTGTCGCGTAGGCTTAAGCTCTCATCTGACAACGTTAATTGAAATAGCTGTATACACCTAATTGCAATATCGTTGTCATATAAAAATGAAAAAAGAAAAAAAAAGCCAAATAGGAATAAATTAGGCACGCTAATTAAATCCAGGGAATTGCTCTGACGAACGGCTAAAGCTCGAAAGGTCTTTTTGGTGGCCAATTTACCTTGTAACAACTCAGTTGACACAAAATTGAAGTATTATACTGCAGTGCATAAGTGTTTTGACCATTATTAAATCTGACAATGTAATTTGCATGGCTATAATTAATTCCTATTTGGCTTTTTTCTTCATTCTTTTTTCATTTTTGTATGACAACGTTATTGCAATTAGGTGTAAGTTACCTTGTGTTATTCAGATGAGCATTCGAAGGTTTATTTGTATTTATGCCCTACCCATCCGAAAAGTTGTTGAATAAAATATTTCAAATTCAACAAATCACACCAGCTGAAATTGGTGAAAATTAACTACACGATTAATCAGTCTGTGGTTACCCATTATTTATTTTATTCATTTATTATTTTTTTCCATCATCGTCTGATCTTTGGTTATTTCTAAAGACGTTTTTATTCTGGCAAACAAATTAAGGTTTTATCCAATCTGAAAAGCGAATAAAAAAGAAAGGTAAAAGCCTTCTCAAATTTGCGAACCAAAGTTCGCGGAATTCGAAGAATCTTGGAATCCTATAGTTACATCCACTAATGCAAATCCTGCAAATTTTGCTTCACCACATCTAAGTTCCTTTCAAACAGCTTTCTTAGCCACTACATTGCATTATAGCGGAGCTACTTACTAAAATGATTTTTATGTATCCATGCGAATCGATTTTGATGATCATGACAGTGTACCTGGTACGACCTCCGTACGTACGTACGAACGACAACGCCGTAACTCTCCATGTAAAAGCATCACGAAGTGTCACCACCAATGATACCAACCCAAACCCCTCACGTTTGGGACGTGAGCCCACGATGAATCGCCATTTAGTCAGCGGTTGTCCACTTCTCTAGTGAATAAGCTATATTTTCATACGAGCGTTACGAAATGTCACCATCAGTGATATTCAAATAGTGCGTGTTCGCATGCTGGAGGAGAAAAGCAATAGAATTCCTTTTCATTGGGAAAAAATGATTTATTTTTATGCAAATAATGTTTATTGTTTTGCTCCTCCAACATGGCTGCCATGAACACACTCTATAGACGCCTCCCACCAACACATTTTTGGACGTGAGCCTATTGGCATCTGCATCATCTTGTTAGCTCAGTGTCACCCACCCCTTCCAAGGCATAGGTCGAAAATTCATGGAAGCGTCAGGAAGAGTACTCATCAGCGATATTCAAGTGCAACGAACACGAGCTTCGCAGTTAGGCAGTTTAATAGGCTAGTCTAGTTAGTTTTATATATTAATCATTCCTTAGTAAATCATCCTTGAAGAAATTAGCTTACTCACTAAGCTACTGCTCAATACAATAAATAAATAGTAGCTTGTTGGGCCGTGTATACGAAACAAATATTTCAATCAACAACGCATTTAAGGATCCCAACTACTAGTCGCTGGCCAGTTGGCCATTTACAAAGCGTAGAGGGGTGTCAGGAGTTGAATTCCGGGATATAAAAGGGTCCTTGATAATAGTATTTGGCACAGTCCATTTAACAAATTGGCATAAGTCTTATGTCTCTAGCCTCTTTGTTGAAAACAAATTGCGTGACAACATTGTCAAAGTTCCTTAAGTGTACCTGCGGCAAACTAAAATGCTGCTCTAGAGTTCATCTCGCCCATTGCGCTTCTAGCGTGGATCCACAACTGTTAACTCGATAGGCAATAGAGGTCAACAGCAGTAGCTTATTGGTGTGTGTAAAAGATCTGCTGGCGGAGCAAATCTCATACTCAGATAGCACTGTCGGTAAGTTTGGAAACGTGACCGTGAGAGATCTGGGTACAAGCTTGATTAAATGTTGCGAAAAAACAAAGCGACAAACACGGAGTAGAGCCATAAAGATAAGGCAAAAATATTGTGAACTTGTAAAATATAAAACACAAAACCAACTTGAATAATCACATTTTGTTCTTGAATTACAGCATCCGTTCAGTAGTTTCAGTAGTTTTCTTAAAAATAGCAATTGTCGCTATAGTTGCCAATTAGGACCAAAAAAATGCTTGGCGGGCATCATTTCTAAGGCTACTTCGTTCATTACCTAGCTGTCTATAAAAGACTTTTTTTTAACCAAATGAAAATGACTGTTATCATTATTTTTATTTCAGTAGTTGACAGCTTCCTAAAGAAAACGAATTAACACATTTCAAAGATTATGGATTACCACCAGCGTTTAAGGATTGCCAAGGAGGTCGGAAATAGAGATGTAGAGTGTCATATGTATAGAGTTTTGGCCGAGTCGTTTAACAGTACTGGAAACTACCCTGGAGGGATAGAGTACGCAAACCAAGGGATGAGAGTTGCCAAGGAAACGGGAGATAGAGGAGCAGAGGGACATGCGTACAGAATTCTAGCATGGTCGCACGTTAGTCTTGGAGACTACGCACAAGGAACAGAACACGCCAAACAAGGGTTGCTCATTGCCAAGCAAGTGGGAGTTCGAGGAGCAGAGGGACGCGCACAGAATTCTAGCCGAATCGTTTAGCCGTCTGGGAAAGTACCAGAATGCAGTAGAATCCGCAAAGCAAGGGATAAGTATGGCCAAAGAGGTGGGCGATAGAGGAGGAGAAGTACATGCCTACAGAATCCCAGCCGAATCGTGTAACAATCTTGGAAACTACCGACAGGGAATAAAACACGCCAACCAAGGGATAGGTATTGCGAAGGAAATAAGAGACAAAGGGGCTGAGGGACACGTGTACAGAATCCTAGCCGTGTCGTATGTCGGTATTGGAGACTACCACCGAGCAATAGAGTTCGCTGAACAAGGTATGCGCATTACCAGGGAAATGGGAGACACAGGAGCTGAGGGACACGTGTATAGAATCCTAGCCGGGTCGTATGTTGGTCTTGGAGACTACCAACGAGCAATAGAATACGCCAAAGAAGGGTTACGTATTGCTAGGCAAGTGGGAGATAGAGGAGCAGAGAGGCAAGCGTACAGCGTCCTTTCCGAGTCATATATTGGTCTTGGAGACTACCAACAAGGAAAAGAATGTGGCAGTCAAGGGATAAAAATTGCTAAGGAAGCGGGAATTTCAGCCTGTAAATACAGTAACGTCGAAAGTGAATCAACAGGAAAAGATCTAGAAGAATTTACAGACCAGGAAGAAGCAGCGACAGGAGGATTTCCACAGGGCGGGCCAGGTAATATCCAAACCTGACTTATGATGTTGGCCCAATGATAAATAGTAGAATAGAGAGATTTAGCATCCCGTTTACGGCAAACAGCAAACGTCAACCTATATTGTAATCTCTGATACTTCGGGAATGGGATCCGCATAGTATTTCTTGTTTGGCCTTGCACTGGAGAAATAAATGAATGGCCCCGTCGTCCTACTTGTTTAAGTACGTTGGTTTGAAGAGGAATAGTTTCGTTCATTCCAATGTTCTCTTACCAGCACTATTCACAATGCTATGAAAAGTGTTCATCATCATCATCATCATCATCATCATCATCATCATCATCACCATCATCATCATCATCATCATCATCATCATCATCATCATCACCATCACTGATAATACCATGTGCTTATCTAATCAAGCAGAAGCGGACCTACTTTTTTTCAAAATGCTACTAATCAGCGAGGTGACATCAGGATACGTCATGTTACTTACATACGCGATGTTACTTACATGTAGCGTTAGCTGTGCCGAGATCCGCGGGCTCGATTCTTCGATTTTTCAGTGATGACTGAGAGACACGCATTGACTGACTTTCTTTCACTTTTGCTTCTTGTTGTTTTGTTAGGTGTGAGCGATCCACTTACCGCTGAAGAAGCAGCCGCCACGCTGGTTCCTACTGGTGGAAACATTCCCTTGCCTACTTTTGAACAGTTTGAGAGACACGGACGAATACAGTGCGAAAAAATCGGTACCAATTACATTTTTGGTCATTTGTGAATTGGTATAAATCCCGTAGGTAGTAAATGAGTGAAATATACAAATGATGACGACCATCGCAGTCAATAACATCAGCCTAAGCAGTTGAAAAAAGAAACCTGAAAAAAAATCCGGCTTGACCGAGGCTAGAGCATTTCATATCTCAGTCGGCAGTTCACATATATGGGCGTCGAGTCTCGTTCAAGCCTTAATTTTTTCACATTTCTTTTATCATCTGCTTAAGTTGATATCATTAACTGCGATGGTCGTCATCGTTTTATAAATTCAGTTTATCGTTCTTTTGTTTTCAATAAATTCAATAAATCATTCACGTTGAGAGTCTGAAAATGTGTCATTGTCGGAACACGTGTCAGATAAAAAGGTCTTTACTCGAACTAGGCATGTATATGAGATTATCCTGGCAAATTCGCTGTTTTACCCATCGTTTAATAAAGAATTTTCTTGTGTAAGAACAATTGTTGAGTTGTGGCTTGATATTGTTTCCTTATCTCTGTACTATTTTTCTTAATCTTTGTTTCAGAGTATCACTTACACAAGCATGTCAACTACATGAAAGGCGAAGTTTGCGTAGTGGGTGACAAAACCACGCTGAACAATCCGATGCCCAGTCAACCGTATGCAGTTTGTTTAATGTTTATGTTTAGTGTTAAATAATACTTTGCCATAACAAAAACAAATCTACAACAAACAAAGTGCAAAGGGATGGCAGGATAGTAGCAGGGGAACCTTTATCCCATTCAAAGGCTACTCTTTTTACCTAAGGACAACATTTTCCTTTCACAATCGACTGTCGCTGACCTTTGTGCACCGAGAAGTAATGCTGTTAAATATGCGTGCGTTGCAGCCTCGTCCCCAGGTCTTTACGCGCTTATCGAGTGAGAACGTGAGGCTTGGGGCCGATAAGCTCTACGGGTGACGTCACATTTGATATACCGCCGAGGACAACTGGGAACGAGGCTGCGTGCGGTGATAAATACCCAGCTTTTCTCGTTAGGTATTTATCACGTGATATCCAGCATGCGTTCATGGAATAATTGTTTATTACCACATTGATCGTACATTAATACAATTTTGATTGTACATTTGTTGAATATACACCCGATTTAAAAACATGTTAAATACATGTATGCACGTTTAGTTTTTGTATTTCCATCAAATATATGATGAGAGAGGGCAAATAATTACTAACATAAAAACGATACACGCTTAACAAAGTCTCTTTAGCTACTGTGAAGTAATATATCAAACAAAAGACAGAGTGTTTCATCAGGATATCCAAACATCGAGAAGTGGGTTAAAAAAACGAGGCGCAGCCGAGTGTTTTTCCACCGACTTCGAGGTGTTTGGATACCTCATGAAACACTGTCCTGAGTTTTTGATATGGCTTCTCAAACCATTCATAATTCTTGGAGAAATTCAAAGCAAAATTTCGCAAAATTTTGTGGATACCTCCGTCACGGTAGTGATTTCCTTTGTTTTTCCTTTACGAATTATTAATGAGTTTCTGAAAACTTTTACTTTTTTCTTTGTTCCTATTACCTTATTTCTTATACCCGTCAGAGGTTTTTGAAAACGGGTTTATCCTACTAGATTTACTGATTGAGATTGTAGATTTTTTAAGTAAGGCATCAATTTAACTGATTTACTCTTATGTTTTTAGTGCCCTTGAGGAAGGACCTCATTCAGCTCCCAAAGGCATAACTGACGGAAAAATGTCACAGAAATCGGCAACTTCTGAAGACAGATCATAAAACCAACAACCAGTGCTAACATAACAACTGAATTCTAAATTTAACATCATAAAACTCATGACGTTTACTAATTAGTTAGCAACTGAATTCTAAATTTAACATAAAACTCATGGCATTTACTAATTAGTTATTACAAAATAGGATAACGAAGCATGGTTATTACTATTCCTCTTTTTAGCTTTTATATGTGTCGACCTCTACTAAATTTTACCCTTTCACTCCTGGTAGTGGCCAAAATGAAAATTCAAGAAAATGCTAAATTTCATTATTTTTGTTCAAATCCTGCAAAAAAACAGTACTATGCGCAAGTGCTGCAAAAGAGATTTCATTTGAACGGTCACACCATAGGATTTCGTCTACAGATCCAAAAGTTAGAACTACATTGCATGTCTCCATAATTGACACTAGGAGTGAAAGGGTTAAACTTGTGTATCTATTTTAATTTGTCTGACCCTTAAGCTTGATAATCACAGCCAGGCTCTCAGGTAGTGGGAATCAGTGTAGAAAATAACAGCAAAACTTGAAAATTAAACGTGCGAAGGTTAAGAAAAGTGAGAAAGGGGGCGAGAAAGAGCTCCCCAGTCTCCACACTTTTTGTCTTTGTGTTCGTCTCGTAAATTGCATCCTACATACCATCCTGGAGCTTGGAACAGGCTTAAGATGACCAGTGCTTTAAATTCGTTCATATCCTTAGTACGTTTAATTTAAATTCGATATTCAGTTAGCTGCTTGCATGTAAAACATGCTGTCAATCATGGTTTTGCTTTGACCCAAGGACAGACAGGGGCAAAAGAAAGTGGAAACTGTCATTCGTACAAAGAGGATACCACCTCCACTTCCACTTCATGGCAGGTGTCAGCACCTGTTTACATATCCCTGAGGGACATTTCTGGAAAGATGGGTAAAAATTCATAGATGTCCTAGCTATGGTATTTACTCGATTAAGCGCCGCGGCGCTCTTTGAATTTTTAGTGTTTCAGATGCAGCGCTTATTCGGGGGCGGCGCTTATTTGAGGGCGGCACTCTTTAAAAAAACATTACATTTGTAAACGATAACAAGCAAATGTTAACAAATAGAAAAAGAAATATATCCACTTTGAACTGAAAAACATGATAATACAGGAGAATAAATTTCCGAGGCTGGTTTTGATTGAGTTGTAGGGCACTTGGTTATTAGTTTGGCTCCTCCAACACTGATTCAGTCTGATGATGCTTCGATTAAGCGCCACATTGTTATGAATGAATGCGGTGCTTATTCGAGGGCGTAGCTCTTTAATATTTTTGCTCTCATATGCGGCGCTTTATTGGGGGCGGCGCTTAATCGGGGGCGGCGCTTAATCGAGTAAATACGGTAAATGATCCGATATGCATACAAACTAATTTGTTCTTTGAAATATATACACGATAATGTTTTTTTTTTAAATTTTGTATACATTTTGTTTTAGGTACGGTTGCAGTTGATTCGTTTGTGAAAAACCATAGAGTTTACAAGTTATTTTGAGTAGCTTGTTAGTCAAAAGTACGAGTACGAGATTGAGAACGAGTACGACCTTAATTTCAAACCAGTGACGTTTCCAGTGCTTTCACTCCTTCGTGTTTCTTACCAGTGAAGAAGGAATCTTCAGGAGTAAAGATTGGTGTGTGGTGGGATAATGTAAAACCTGCAAACTTGTGCTCGTACTCACTCTCGTACTCAAATCTAAAGTTCCCTATTAACTCAACCAGCTCGGATGAAACCTTCCGAAGTCTCTGCGTAGTTAACTGGAAGATTTGCGGTGTTTTTTTTTGTTAAGCAGATCGGAGTCTTAAGGAGTCTAACCTGTTCCAAGCGTTCAGATATGCATAGTGCGTTATTTGCTAACCACAGAATGTTTTGTAATGTTAGTAAGTGTTACCAAGTTAACTTTTGCTCAGCCTAGGCCGTATTCAGTTTATCTTAGCAGCATGGATGCCTTCCATTGACAACCGGATCTTTTGGAGACTTCCGTAGATTTAACAAAGATAACTCGAACACCCGAGGCCCTGATGAAAGTCGACCTTCGGAGCTCGTTTCCGTTGGTGTTAGCGAAAGCCTTTTCCTTAGCTTGGAGCTAGATGTAATTTGTGTACAGAGCAGTCTAATGTTTTAGAGAAAGCAAGGTGCTGTAAATTTTAACAAAGCTGTTTTAACAAGGTTTTATCAACTTATTAAATGGTTCTTATGGCGTAACAGTTGAAGTAGTTGTCTGGTTTTTTTTTAATTTGCCTTGCTTACACCGTTTGGTTGGAAGATTTACCCATGTCTCCTAGTTGCTGATCGAGAGTTATGTCTATACACTAAGGCCCTTGGCAAAACAGTGATGCAAATCACCACAAGGCTTGGAAACGCCAACTTTCGCTTGAAGGCCAAAAGGACCCACGGGAAGGAGCAAGTTGGACGCAAGTTTCAATGGAGCCTTGCGCACTCGGCTGTGGTAAGGGAAAATAACAGTGAGACCAACTTGTGTAGATTTGAGTTGGGTGGCCAAACGGTGAAATACCTGCTCCTGCAGTTCTTGGGTTCAAATTTCAAATTGCTTAAAACGATTGCAAAGATCGCCAGTGGCGGCCACATGGATCACAAGTCGACCCAATGTTGGCCAAGTGCGTTCCCTTTGGA
The DNA here is from genome assembly GCA_964030785.1 of Siderastrea siderea. NCBI lineage: Eukaryota > Metazoa > Cnidaria > Anthozoa > Scleractinia > Rhizangiidae > Siderastrea > Siderastrea siderea. Next base: position 29,541,130 of record OZ034974.1, read on the forward strand.
CTGCGTTTGGCCAATCGGAGTCGCAAGCTGGAAACTTGTAGCCCAGAGGAATCAATGGCTTATTTTAATCATTAGTGGTCTGTCCCTAATACACAATGTCTGCCATGGTCGCAGTTATTTTTGAATGCCTCTGAGGGACCCGTCCCAAACTCTCCGAGAACCTGACATGCTGCCTCAGTTTTTTTTTTACGTAACCAAATATGTAGCCCACGCTCATAGTGGCTCTGCCGCCAAAACTTACCCTCAGTTACGGAGGCTACCAAAACATGCAATTCACTAAAAAGGTTTGATAGAAGTTACTTGTGGGACACTTGTGAGTGTCAAAAAATTAGGTGATACTAACGTTCCGGGCTTAGCCCTTTAATTTCTTATCGAATATTATTCTTAGGAGAATTATCGTAGTTGTGTATTGCATCTAATTTTAATTTTTATCTTGTATATTACACGACCCCATAAGCATTTTGCTTTAAAATTCTTCTCGTGTTGAAATAAAGGATATGATAATGATGATGATGATCAGTGTGGTAGTTAGGCCTGATAGTTGAAAAGCGAGCTACGCCACGCAAAAATATACAACTGTGACAGCACGCGCGTGGAATGCGCGCGCAATAAACAATGGGCAAGAAAATTAAATTTGTTGATAAAATGAGCGAGCTATGCCAAATGAAGACCCGATGGTAAGCACGTGCACATATGAAAATGGGAGTAAAAAAGAAAAAAATTGATGTTAAGTCCGCTCTGTATGATCGTGCCGAGCTTAAAGATTAGCTCCATCTCTTGCTGTTTGCGGCAGGTGTTACCGCCGGTGCATTGCCACAGACCATGTATTTTCCACAGAATGATCAGGTGGGTTCCGGGGGGGGGGATGTGCGGCCCGGTTGTTTAAACCATGACCCTGTTTAAGACTGACAAATCTCTGCTCGGTTTGCTACCCTGTTTAAGAGACTAGACAGAATTCAGATTTTTCGTACCCTGTCTAAGACATTTAAAACAGCATTGTACCCTCTTTATGGCTAGAATGGACTATTCAGAGACTGTTATTTCAATATGCTGTACATTGGCAAACTGGTACAAATTCGGCTTGTGGTAAGGTTTCTGTAAATTCACGACTACATAAGGTCGTGTAACGTTGATGAAATCGATACTCCGTTGAAGACAAAACCCTCTGAAAACCATACCCTATCGGGCCGCACGTCCCCGTTAAGGCCATATAAGGGAGTACCCTCCCACCACCCCGTGGGGGAGTAAGTCTTCTGCTATGGGAAAGCCAACAGATCGGTTGCGGATACTGCAGAAATGCTCAGCTAAAACGTTCTCGCACTATCATCTTCCAGTCTCTCCAACGTAAATGCTCTTACAAAGGCGACACGAAATACTGTTTACAACATTCTCAGACTGATGCTATATGCGTTCTTGGGATAGAACGGTTCATTCAGATTTGAGGAGATTGTGAGTGGAAATGGCGCATTTCAAGAAATGTGCTTGGTGCGGGTGAATTGTGTATCACCTTTCATAATTATAATACTAATTAGGAGCAAAAATTAGAAAGACAGTTATTCTCGCTCGGGGAGCGAATTTTTGCCCTAGATAGCAAGTACGTAAGATACAAACAAAGAAACACTGTTTCTTTCATAAAATTTTATTAATTTTCATTCATAACGCAAGCTTTGGCTACCTGTGGAGACCTTTATATTTTGCTTGTGTTCTGCGTTTTCTGTCTGACTTGTTTTTCATTTCCCATACAGAAAGTATCTTTTATACAAACGACATCCTAGGATGAGATTTAGGGTTCAAGGCTTCCAGTCCGGAGAGACACCCTGTCCAAGACGCTAAATAGTGAAATTACATACCCTGTTTAAGACGCAAGACCCTGAAAACCATACCCTGATGAGCGGCACATACCCGTTTAGGCCAAATAAGGGAGTGCCCCCCCCCGGGAAGTGGGGGGTCAGAGAAAATCCTACCTGTCTCGGGATCAGAGGCCACGATGTTGAAGGTGCAGAGTAATATCCGCTTGGTAGCGGTGTTAAAAGGATTCCACGGGAGGATTGTAAGTAAATACCAAAGGGACTCTATTGTTTGTGTACTATCGCTTAGACGTGGTGGCGTTTGGGAATGGTAGCGACTCCATGTAGATCGTTAACGAGTTGGCTCTCAGGATAGCCATCACTGGACGAAAAAATAGATTTGAGCAGCATTACAACTGAAGTAAATATGATGCAAATTTAGGGTTCTAAATTTGACCGAAATATGCTCTGGAGGCAATGATAATGTAAAAGCAGATGTTTGTTTCCGCTGAATTTGCGCGCAAATACCACGTAAATATCACCTCTACTTCACATTTGCTTCATTTTTGATACCTCCGTAAATCAATACCTTTGCCATACATTTGCTTTAGATCTGCTCGCTATGCAAAAAAATTACATTTGCTATCAGCGTAAATCTAGGGAAACACAGTGCAAACCTATTTGTTTGCATCATTGTTTTACCACATTTACCGAAGCTACAAATAAAAACATTTGTTTGTGTTATACCCATGGTTTGCTACAGGGGCAAATATGCCCCTTAACACTCAATTTATATTACTATCAAATCAACAAATTTAAGTGTATTATCTCAAATTTGCTATCGGTACAAATATGGCCATCTTCACCAAATTCGCATACATATCAAATTAAGAAATTTGCCTGCATTTTTCTTATATTTACTATAGGGCAAAATATACGCTGGAACGCCGTTAACGCTCACATTTGCTATCGGTACAAATATGGCCATCTTCACCAAGTTCGCAAACATGTCACATTAGGAAATTTGCGTGCATTTCTCTCATGATTACCATAGGAGCAAAATATACGGTGGAACCGCGTTAATACTGCCACATATATTACATAACGGGTCGCGAAGAACCTCACCGTCAACTAATAAGGAAACTGGATTAAACCAGTTTCTTCCGGACTTCTACGGGACACTGCAACCTCTAACCTCACACGCCGTCTTTAGGTCGCTTTGTTGGTAGATTGCAGCCAAACTGTGACCAAAAAGGAAGTCGTGAAGTCGCTATTCAGCGCGCTGCTCCACACAATCGGAGCGCCTGGAACAGGCTAGCCAAATTCAAACATCGAATTTGAAATACGACAGTCGTTTTATTTCAGTTTGTCCCAATGGACGTCTTTCAAAGGACTCTGCCACGGGGGATTTTTCCGTTTTGGGGCGAAAAATGTGCTGAAATTTAAATTAAACAGAATAATCCTAGAACGTCAAGAGAAGGAAAGCCTGTTGTTTTCAATTTGCAGTCCATGTCCATCCTAGCGATCCGCGGCCAAACACATTTAATTATAGTCTCAGAGAACTGGTAAAGTAGTTCGAAACGCAACCAGTATTTTTGGGTTTCCTCTGATTGGAATTTGTCTCAGTTTAGCTTTTCAAACTTATCTTAAAAAATTGGCTACATTGTCCCTTTAGGAAGGTGCAAGCTTACAGTAATACTTACTTCGACGAAAGTATTTAGAGTGAAATCAAAATTTCTTGGCCGAAACTACAATGTTGGATCATTTGTATGTGTAACAATTTTCACAGCGCATACCGGAAACCTTGGAAAATCGCTTGCACGAGGCTCGCGCACAACCCCATCCCCAGGACCTTCTCCCGGGGAAGGATTCACAAAGCTGTCCCAAGTAAAGATGAATCCTAAGTATTGTTTTGCAAAGCTGTCCTAAGCAAAGATGAACCCTAAGTATTGTTTTCTTAACAAAAGGGTTTTGTTTTCTAACAATACATAGGACATATCTTACCTGAGGAGGGCTTCATGAATCCAGCCGCCGGTTAAAAATGGCTTGCGGAGAAACTCCTGAGAAAGGCTGCCAAAATACTCCAAAACACCTGGAGTATTTTGACGCACAAAACAATAAAAATACTCCGTGTCATTTGAATAACGGTTTTAGATTGCAAGAAAACAAATGTTTGCCATCCGCTGAAAATAAGGTAAGTGAACGCCATTTGATCGTGTCACACAGGAAAATCTCCAACCGCGCTTTTAAACGCAGAGAAGGCGCTGGTGACGAGAAAAGCACACATGTTGGTGCATGACCGCACCAGTGAGCACGGTGCGATGTGTTCATACCAAATATGTGTCATAAATGCGCAGTGAAACGAGCAACAAAAATCTGGCCAACCCGTACACAAACCAGGGTAGGCCCATACTCTGTTAACCGAATAAGAGATGGGGAGATTGGCTCTAGACAATGCTTATTTATTCATTCCTATTAAGTACATTCTTGCTTGTAATTAATATTGTTTCTTCAGGTAAAATTAGCCTAACTGAAGGATAATTGAAAGTCACATATACCTAATCATTCGTAGAAAAATTCGATTGATTTGAGTAGAAATAGCAATAAAATTAAAACTGCTCACGTTCAGAATTTTTTGTTTTTGGGCAAAATGCAGAGAACCAGTAAAGGGTGTGATTTATCGAAAAAAGAATTAGGTCACCGTGCATTTAAGAGAGTTAAGCACGTTTATAGAAAGAAAAATACCCACCACCACTGTATCTAAGTAGTAAGGGGGGCCCACATAGCAAGATAGGCCTCGTTTTGATGTGGTGACCTCGTTTGGATGTGGCCTCGTTTTGGGTACCGGATGTGGCCTCGTTTTGGGGAACCAGAAGTCATGGGACCAGAAGTGACGTCACCGGAACCGGAAGTGACGTCACCGGAACCGGAAGTCACGTGTTTTGAACGGGAAAACCGCGGACCAGTCCAAAAAAGGGATCGTGGGCGCAGGGTGGGGAAAAACCGCGGAGCAACGCGGGCTCAAAGTCCAAAGTCCAATTGAACCATCGGGGATGGCCCTTCACTCAAAACAACACAAGAAAAATGCCATGAAACATACTTTATTGGTTTTTCATTCCTATTTCTTGACAACAAGTGGAAAAACGAGTCCAAACATGGGGTGCATTTACGAGAAGCTGATACAGGTTTTCATGCGTGAAATGGCTTGGCTTTTGGTCTGGCCCAGAAAGTAGAGGGTTTTGCGGTTAGGCTCATACGGATCTCGGAGTTCTCCCCAGAATCCTTCCATGACGTTGTCGTCTTCATAACAAATGCCATAGTAGAAGGGATTGTCTTTCCAAATGGCCTTGACTTGCTGGACAAAGGCAGGGTCTTCTTTCCACCGTTGAAGAGGGGTGACTTCAAGGACCGACAGAGGAACGACGTGTTGGCAGCTAGGACAAGTGAGGATCGGACGCCGGTTGGTGTAGGACTTGTCAGAGGCGATGGCACAGCCGGCATGACAAGGTTGACCACAGCACCTCAAGGTGGCATAATTGACGACAGGTGTCAAACAGATCACACATGGTTTGGATTGAGCCATCAGGCGAATGGATCAAAGAGTGGATTGGTCAAGAGCTGAAATTCGGTGTGGGTGATGATACCTTCGAGGCGGAGTCGGCACAATTCTTGGTAAGTGAGTTGGTAACGTAAGGGTTTGACCAGGTCTAGGATTTGTTGTCGGATCTCTCCTAAACGTTGTAGGATTTGCACGGCTTCAGGACTGATCTTGTCGGCTTTGACTTGGTCGCTCATTCACCACTGGTAGAAGTTTTTTCAAGGTTAATAAACACAATTCGTTACGACTGAGGTGTTTTTGACTGTGAAGGCGAAGCAGTTCAAAATAAGAAGCTTTGAAACGGATGCCCTCCAAGTCTTTTTCGAGTTGAGTCAACAAGGTGCGTAGACGATCAATCACTTGTTGGGCTTCTGGGCTGAGGACTGGATCGTCCATGGGTGTGAAACATGGAGTGGGACGAGGGTTTTTTTATAGAGAAACAAGGGGGTCACGTGGGAGGGAATAGTCCAATGAGAGGGAGGACCCATGATGCTTTGGGAGGGGTAGGGGTGGGGGGACCCCCCTCCCCCCTCCTTAGATGGACCATCATCGGATCCGGGTATATAGGTCCAGCGAGGCCCCAGGACGTCACTCTCAGCTTTGAGCCGGTCCTTGGTGACTTATGTTTGTTGTTGAGGGAAAAAATGGGGAAAACGAGAAGGCCGTTGGGCTGCCTGTGCAGTGAAGTTAATGTAGGAGGAGAAGAGAGTTTAAGGACACGAGTGGGGCCGGAGCGGACGCCAATCGAGCGGCACACCATGGCAATGTACGCCAGACGAGAAGAAGCATGGCGCCCCCTGAACAAATATCGCGTGGCTGCGTTCCTTCGTTTGTTTTTAATGTGTTTTGTGGATGTAGAGAATGGACGCCAACTCCACCCAGTGACCTACAAGATGTTGAAGAGGACACTTATTACCCGCATCATTCCATTCATTTGTCGGCGGTTGGTCTACACCATGGATGAGACGTTTTGGATTATCAGTTTGTTACATTTTAAGGAACTCGATCATTACTTGATCAATCACCTGCCACGAGTACATGCGGGTCAACGCTGGCAGGAGATCGCCTATTTTTTTAAAGAAGTAGAAAAGCAGCGAAAGGTGGAGGAGGAGGAGAAGGAGTCCAGCGAGGAGGAGGAGGAGGAGGAGGATGCTGGGGCAATGAACTATGAACAGTACCTTCAAATCGACGAATATTATAGAGACAGAGACATTTGTTGATTTTTTTATGTCAGTCAAGAAGCATTACATTTTGTAAGTGAAGTTTTTTATTTTTAATTAAAAAAGAGTTGATGTTTTTTTACAAAGAGTTGTCCGTGTTCTTGCCACGCGGGGTGGGGCGCGCCTATTTACAATTGGAAAAGGTATCTACAAATGAAAAAGTGAAAACTAAAAAATGGCTATGTACAGATTGAAAAAATAAAAACTAAAAAAAAAAATTGAAAAAGCTATGTACAATTACAAATGAAAGTCTTCGAGCTCCAGGCGTAATTGATCAATGTTCTCGGGTAGACAGAACGTGCGATTGAATAAGGCTTGAATTTCGGCTCGGGTGTTGCTGTCCAGATCCCGGGATCCCACGATAGCACTGCTTTGATGAAGGGTGGGCTTTTTAGGTCCCCAAGGAACAAATTGACTCCCCGTGACCAGGGTGGCGGCATTCTCGTTGACTTGGTAGTAATGGTCCGAGCGGTACCACGTTTGACTGGGGATGTCAAAGAAGTAGACGGGTTTGCCTTGATCCATGGCCAATTGCACGGTCCAACCGGTACCTCCTTTCACGCGTTTATGATCCTGTTCCAAAATGCCAAAGGCATAGATCGTATGGGCTTTTTTGGCAATTTGATAATTGCGTTGCAGCAATTGCAGGGTGTAAAAATGGTTGGGCATTTGTTTTCCTAGTTTCTCTGCCGCCTGGTGAAGATGGGGGTTGGCCAGCATGAGGACTTCCACGGTAGAAGGGGCGATGAAGGTCGCTCGAGGATGGTTCGGGGGGACCAGGACTTCTACTTGCATCCCAAACTGTTTACCCAGTTGTTCGACGAGTTCATCAGTACCTCTGGCTCCCCCGGTGTACACCACATGGCCATGAGCCATTTGAAGTTCCAAGGCCTCGAGATCTTGTTCTCCAATCATGTCGATGTCGGGTGGCATTGCTTTGAATGACGACTCAGGGACCAAGGGACCGTCTTAAATAGGGCACGCGGACCAATGGGAAGATGAGAAGTCCTTATAAGGTCAGGATAAGCTGACCAATGAGACAAGGACAGGTCCTTATATGGATTAAATAAGCTGACCAATCAGACAAAAGGGTCGAGGTTATAAAAAAGGCAGGGGCGGATGAAAATCTTGAGCAGGATGTCGGTCGATCGGAAGAGAAAGCAAAGTGTACACCCTTCGGGGAAGAAGAAAAAGAAAGAGAATGGGGACTGTGATCCGGTGGTCCGTGAGGTGGTGGAAGATACCCGAGCTGCCGTGGAAGATATGATGAAAGAATTGAATGACATGGTGGAGCAATCGACACCCCCATTCACATTGACGCCCGTGTATGACAACAGTGAAAGAACGTCGGTGGACACTATGGTATGCCCTTGCCATGACGTGCGTTTGGAGGTTCGAGAATCTCAAAAGGGATGGAAGTATGTGAAATGTCCCATGCAACCGTGTTTGCTGTTTTGTGGACAAGATCAAGCCCCGGAGTATATGAAAGCCGTGCATAGTCAACCTCATTCAGAAGTGTTGGACATGTGGACTTGTTTGCAATGCTTTTGCCGGGAACCCGCCACGCTGCAACAGAGCCATTCGACTCAGAACCCCGATCGTTTGTTTCTGAATTGTTCCAAGAAAAAGTGTGGCTTCTTCCGGTGGGCCGATCAACCCCTGGGTCCCAAGTACTGGAGTTGGTTTCATGACAACCCACCCAAAAAAGCCGACCCACTCGCCGAATCGCCTTTAGCCAGCCGTGATGCTGAAGGGTATCCCAAGCGTGGCGTGGAAATCCCTGGCCCACCCCCTTGAAGGAAAGAGGACGTGGAGCGACAGCGGCCGCTGACAGACTACGAGAAACAGTTGTTGCGAGACATTCAAGAGCTCAAGAACCGTCAAGAAATGATGGTGGCTCCAGCTCCCCCGCCCCCCAAGTACAGTGACAGTGTGGAGAACTGGCAGAAAAGCCTCGAGACGGTCGCGTATGACGGTCTCTTTTAAATGAGAGAACGAATAAAATTTTTTATTTAGTGTGTGACCATGGAGTCTGTGTGTTATGCGTGGGATTCTGTCTTGTCCCTGGTGCAATGGCAATGCCATCAAACCCTTTGCCAACTCTTATATGATCACCAACCCGGTACCAAAATCCCCATTCCCCCATGTCCCGAGGACACGCATCCTCTCCAGATCTTTGAAGAAACGCACGTGGACCGTAACCTGTATCGATGGGTGGTGTTTGTCTTATGGTTAAAAGCGCATCCTTCCGCGTGGCGCTGGTATCGAATCATTCAAAAGGCACATCCCAACACGGTCCCTACCATACCGACCTTATGGGATGAATGCCAGAACGTATGGCCCCTCGAAAGAGAACCAAACGCCATGTCTGGTCAACAAGGTTGAAGAGAAGCAAACGCCATGTCTCGTCAACGAAGAGTACCAAAGGCAATGTCTCGCAACAATGGTTACGCCGTTACCACGATCCTTGCGCCCCGGGGAGTTTAGGAGGCGTACAACGGTTTCCCAAAGCCCAGGGCCTCCCCTTGAAAAAAGTCCAACGACTCTTGGAACGGGATGTGGCCTACACCTTGCATAAACCGCGACGTCGTCGTTTTCCCACCTTACCCGTGATCGTAGGTGGTTTGGATGATCAATGGGTGGCAGATTTAGTGGAAGTGCAACGTTTAGCCAAACATAATCGAGGCATACGATACTTGTTGACCGTCGTGGATGCCTTGTCCAAATACGCGTGGGTACAACCGTTGAAAACCAAAACCGGGGTGGCCCTAGTGAAAGCCTTTGAAAAGATTGTGAGACAAGGACGTCACCCCAACCGATTGCAAACGGATCGAGGGAAAGAATTTTATAACCGGACCTTTCAACGTTGGGTCGACGAGCAAGGGATCCGCCATTTTTCCACCGAAGGGGACGCCAAAGCCAGTCTGGTGGAACGATTTAACCGCACCTTGAAAGAACGGTTGTACCGTTATTTGACCACGGCCAACACGTTGAAATTTGACGATATCTTACCCGAGTTGGTCCAAGGCTATAATGCCACCCGTCATCGAAGTATTGGTATGGCCCCTCAAGACGTGACGTGGGACAACGAAGAAGCCGTGTGGAAACGACTGTATGGTCCACGATTGAAAAGCCAGAAAAAACCCCAATTGAAGGTGGGGGATCGGGTCCGTCTCAACCAGATTCATCGGACGTTTCCCAAAGGGTATCTCCCCGGTTGGACCGAAGAAGTGTTTGTGGTGCATCGTGTGGTCCCAGGACCCGTGCCCACCTTTAAGATTCGCGAATGGGATGACACCCCCGTCCAAGGCACGTTTTACGAGGAGGATTTACAAAAAGTGCACGTGTCCGATGTGTTTCGCATCGAAAAGGTACTTAAGCGACAAAAAGGCCGATGGTTGGTCAAGTGGAAAGGGTGGCCGGACAAGTACAATAGTTGGATTGCTCGTGGAGACGTGACGTCCCTTCGACCACGCAAACGACGCCGACGCACTTAACATGACGTTCGTCCCCAACTCGTCGTTTTACGTGACGTTGATGAGTCATGCGAGTACCAAAGAGTTTCCTGACAATAAGCCCCATCAGTTCAGAAACCGGTTGCCCCAACCCCTCCGATTGGTAGGACGAGGATGGGTGGTGGGCATGGCGAGTTTGTCCTTACCCACCATTCCAGTGGTAGCGGAAGAAGGGGGAGTGGGCGATTCCCATCCTCTGTTGTATGTACGATGGCACGAACGCGTGTATTCCAAAGACGATTTTGGGAACGATCACTGGTGGCATGAACGTCGCGAACTCTTTACATACGGTCGAGATATGAGAAAGCAATTGCTTTCGTCGACGGGATCGCACTTTTTTCATCAACTGGTGTACCGTTACGAGCAAGAACGTGCGAAACAAACCCAACCCCTCAACAAATGGGCAGAGAACAATGGTGTCAAATTGTACCCGAGCTTTGAATAGACCTCGGAAGGGGATTTGGTGTTGAATACCCTGAATGTGGATTACAAAGTTCAAGTGGCCCGCGTATTATGGGGCAAAACCTTGGCCCTGAAAATGGGATGGATTGACCAAGTGTCCACAGGCGTGTATCGATTGGGTCCCAATATCTTGCCAGAATTTCATTCGGACTCCATTCCCACGCCAACGGATGTCCTCGATGGCAGCAACAAGCCCGCTTTTTGGAAAGTGGATGGGGATTACATGGTGTTGAGTATGACCTGTGATTGGCGGTTTGTGAATTTGAACGACACGTTTCGTCCCTCGTCGGAATTTCCCGCGGTGCGTCCTTTGCACGTGTATTGCAATGTAGGAACCAGCAGCATGGTAGGAGGTCGCATCACAGATCTCTTGCGAGAAATCAAGTACCATCCTCAAAACACCACGCACTTTGAACCTCGACACATTCAATATGTCCCGGTACGCAATGAAGTGGTGGAAATCGTGGAAACCCAGATGGCGAAACCAATGGGGATCTGGCCCAATTTGGGGAAGGCCGTACTATCCTGACCCTGCACTTTAAAAGGGACGTGGTAGTGTGAAGAAAACAAAGATGTCGTTCTACGTGACGTTACCGAGTCATGCCAACCGCCATGAATTTCCCAACAACCAAGCCAATGCGTTCAAGATTCGTTTACCTCAACCGTTACGGTTACAAGGAGGCGGATGGCAAGTGGGGCTGAGTGCCATTTCCTTACCGGATACGCACGTCAATTTGTACGAGTTGGTGCAGAAAGATGGGTACGTGATGTCCACGTCCTGGGAGATAACCTATCCCAAACCGCGTGGAAGCGAGGGGGAGATGCAATCGCGCATAGGCACGACGCAAACGATCATCAATGACATCCAACATTTGGATTGGGTGGTGGATGGGGTGAGTTTCCTGAAAGCCACGATTGCCCATTTGGAACAACGACGCAAGGAAACGGCGATTCAAGGAGGTCGTTTTACCAATGATCAGGGCAAACACACCTACGTCAAGTTCAAGTGGGAAGGGGACGATCTGCTCATCGACAACACCCATGTGTGTCATTGTGGCAACGACACGCCTTCCCTGACCATCTACACCAAGTTAGCACTCAAGATGGGATGGTTACGCAAAATTAGCAGTGGGTTGGTTTTGGGACCGAACATACAACAAGAATTCATGGGGGATCAAATCCCCGACATGAAAAAGGACAACGATTGGAACGATGTGAACGACGATCAGAGCAACCCGGTCTTTTGGACGGTGCGTTCGTTTTTACCGAATAATTACAATTGAGTATGAGTTGTAGTTGGCGTTTCACCAATTTGAATGTGGCGTTTCGTGCGGTGTTGGGTGACCCCACACGATCGTTGCACGTGTACTCGGACGTGGCAGGCAGTATGATGGTCGGCAATCGCGTGACCGATTTGTTACGTGAAATCCAGTACAAGCGAGAAGGACGTGGCACCCTGTACTTTGAACCGTTGCACATTCAATACCTACCGCTTCGTAATGAAGTGGTGGAAATCATTCAAATTCAAGTGGCCGAAACGATTGGTACCGGAGGAGACTTGGTCAAGTTTGGCCAAGGCCATACCATCGTCACCTTGCACTTCAAAAAGACATGAAAAGGAAAACGCGTGTGAGTTGAAAGCAAGAAGATGCCCAAGACGACGAGAAGACGTCGAAGACGAAGGCAACGAGGCGGTCTCTTGCCGCTCGCTGCTCTCGTGCCAGCCTTGATGGCGTGGGGAAAGCCGCCGCGTTGGGTGCGGCGGTGGTGCGGCGGGTTATGGGGGCAAAAAAGCCATGGAAGCAGCGACCACTCGGAAGAAAAAGAAAGGCAGATGAGAGGGGGTATAAAAAGACAAAGTGGGTTACGTGAAACATAGACCTTGGTGAACAGCAAAGAAGACAACCATGCGTGGGGGAAGTTTGACACGATTTCGTACGGACGAGTGGTATGATCAATAAGGCAACGGACTGATGAGGGAGGTCATGCGTGGGGGTCTCCAAGGCCTTAAAAGGACTCGAAATCCCTTGAAATTGCCTAGTAATACCGTGCGTGGTTTAAAAGCCGGGTTATCCCGAGGTGTCAAACGCAAAGCCCAAGACGTCATCAAAAAGGAAATTTCCAAACAAGCCAAGAAAGCCTTGAATCAGAAGAACGTGAAAGACGCCGTGCGTGTGGCCAGTGCCTTGTTTCCCAAACAAGTCAAACGTGCGCGTGATATTTTTGGAGTGTGATGGAACCCGTGCATTCACGACCTCGACGGATTCGTAGCGATCGAGGCTTGTCTCAATGGGGAGGTCTGTTTCCTTTTTGGAAACTCAGGAGAGGACAACGTGGTGGATGGTTGAGTGCCGAGGTGATGAGAGTGCCCGGGTTTGATTTGGCGCAACTATTGACACGACGACGACGACGCTATAAAAACCCCTCACGACGACGACGTGCCACCACTCGACGACGACGACGTTAACCATTATGTCACGCGTGGCATCCCCTACCTTCTCTGCCCCCGCGCATCCACGTTCCGAAGGGGCCGTCAACCCAGCCTTACGGATTTTCAAGGTGCCGCCCACGGACATTAGCATCAATGCCTATCGCATGGTCACCATTCAACCCACCACCACGGGCATCAATCCCATGGAATTCATCATTCCGGGGTTGGACGATTTTGTGGATTTGGGACGCAGTTACTTTACCATGGAATTGAGATTGCAGAAAAGTACGAACGATAACTTGGTGGCCAATCAGAAATTGTGGCCCGTCAATAATTTGGCCCATTCCATCATCAAACAAATTGACTTGCAGTTGAATGGCACGTTGATCAGTCCTCAATCCGACACCTATCATTACAAAGCTTAACTGGAAACCTTGCTGAATTATGACCGAGAAGATGGCAAGACCGTCCTGGGACCCCAAGGCTGGTACAATCAAGTGGATTTCCCACCCCAATGGACCGCTAACAATACCGACAGTGGCACACCGCATGCAGACTGGACCAATCTCCCTGCCAATCACAAAGGGGCCTTGGCTGCCATGGTAGCCGAAACTCGCAAGTATGCTGGAGGTGTCATGCACAGTCTGGTGTTTACCCCCCACTTGGAAGTCTTTCACACCCGCAAGTTGTTGGTGCCAGGCATCGAAATCAAGATGAAATTTCATTTCAATGGCCCGAACCTGTTTTCAATGGGGTGGCTCTGGCTGGCCGATTGATGGAAGGGGATATCAAACTACGGTTTCATCTCTGTCAACTGCGTTTGAATGATGCCATCTACAGGAGTTTGTCTGAAAAAAGACACAATGAAGGCCAAGTGGCGGCCTACCCGACCGTCCGCAATGAAATCCGTACCTTTAGCATGCAAGGCAACCTGACCCGCTTTGACATCTCCAACCTGTTTCAAAACAGAATACCGGACCGATTGATTGTGGGGTTGTTGGACAGCCGTGCCTGCAATGGAGATGTGACCCGCGATCCCTTCTGCTTCCAGAAATTTGGGTTGACTTCCATTAAACAGATTGTCAAAGGAGAAGAATACCCGTATGAAACCCTGCACTTGGTGCACAACAATGGCACCCGAGATAACTTGGGGTACTTCCGTTTTCTGCAAGCCAGTGGCGCCTGGTGTACAAAGAAAGTCAATATGGTGGAACTAGCAGATTGGGACCAAGGGAAAAATGGTACCTTGTACATGTTTGACAATGTGGCCAATGGCTGTGCCGACAGTCAAAACCTCAACCCCAAGCAAAGTGGCGATTTACAACTCGTCTTGGAATTTGGAGCGGCCCCTGGTACCAATATAACCGTGCTCGTCTATGGAGAATTTGAGAACTTGCTGGAGATTGACCGCAACGGAGCCGTGTTGTATAACATTTACCAGCACTGAAAAAAGAAGATGGAACACGTGGCCTTGAATAATGTGCAGTTGGATTATTTAGCCCGCGACGATCCCCCAATTGAAACGTTACTTTTACGGCACGGTGGCCTGTGATCGATTACCCAAGAGTCCTGTCAAGACCTCCCCGCAAGGCTACATTGTCAACACCGACCCGCACGATCAACCGGGACAACATTGGTTAGCGGTGTGGACGGATCAGAACGTGTGTGAAGTCCTCGACAGTTATGCCTTACCCCTGGACACGTACGTGCAAGCCACCCCGTTACGAGATTGGATCGTGACACATTGGAAGTATATGGTGACCAATGGCAAGTCCTTGCAAGCCATCTACAGCAAGAGTTGTGGTGATTACGCCTTGTTGCACTTGAAAGCCAAAGCTCGTGGACGGACCTTGCAAGACTTTTAGAATGAGTTTTCCGATCATGATTATGTAAGCAATGACCATCAAGCTGGTCAACGCCTTCAACAACTCCTTGTAGGTCAAGAAGCGAGATGGTATCAACTCTGTTGTCATCCGTATCATCAATGTAATTAAAAACATGTTGGAAAAACCATGGTTTTTTTATTGTCTCCTATCCCAACGGAGTCATAGCTCAGTCGGTAGAGCCTTTGGATCCCCGAAAAAATAGGAGGTCGTGTGTGGGTTCGAGTCCCACCGACTCCAATAAAAAGGTGCCTTTTTTTCATGGGTATTCGTCCTCATCATGCAAACGGGGAAACCGTTTCGTTTTCATACCCCCTCCAGTATTTTGGGGGTGGGACCTTCGGGATGTGGCAAAACCGTGTTTACGGAAAAACTCTTGTTAGACAATGCGGACTTGTTTGAAACCCCACCGACCCAAGTGCATTATTGTTATGGGGCCTGGCAAGATCGATTTCGAGGCATGCAAGATCGTGGGGTGGTGTTTCACGAAGGCATTCCCGATCATGACGCCTTGGTCCAATGGTTTCCTCAAGGACATGGGGTCCTCGTCTTGGATGATTTAATGGATGAAGGGAGTCACGATAAACGCGTGTTGGATTTATTCACCAAACATTCGCATCATCAAGGGGTGACGGTGTTGTACTTGTGCCAAGACATGTTTCCCGTGGGTCGATATGCCAAAAGTATATCCCGCAATGCCCATTACATTGTGGCCTTCAAGAACCCCCGCGATCAATTAGGGGTGCGCAACATGTTGCTGCAATCGTTTCCGACCAGTTGGAAAGACACGTTGGAGACGTTTCATCAGGCCACGACACGACCGTATGGCTACTTGGTGCTGGATTTACACCCGGCCTCCTCCGATCAACAACGGTTGTTGAGTCACCTGTTAAAAGACGAAGGATGGACTCGCACCTATCAAAAACGACTATAAAGGGAGCTTGGAACGGACCAAAAGAACAACCATGGCCGATGATGATGACCGTCAATCTCCGCAAGCGTACGATACCGTGGCCCCCGCCGGGGTCGGGGCGGCCAGCAGCAATCAAATGTCCCCCAGGGCCTTTCAAGATTTGTTTTTGACAGGAGACCAAGGCCTTGTCGACGCCGCCATGGAGGAAATCCACCCCGATGCCCTCCATGAGTTTTTGAGTAATCTTCCCTCTCCCAGCACAGTCGCGGGCTGGCCCGATGTGGATGGCGCACCCCCTTTACAGACCTCTTCGCCAGCCGGGGTAGGAAGTCCAGGAAATCAATCATTCCGTAGCATACACACTACCCCACCGTCTTCCCCGGACACTCCACCTAGTTGGGGAAGTGCAGCCTTGACACCTACTCCTCGAAGAGCGAGAGGTGGTGGCCGGACAGCCGCGGGTGCCGGGGGTGATGGTGGGGGACGTCGTGGTCCCAGGACTAGAGGTGGTGCTGGTGGTGCTGGTGGTGGACGTGGTGGTGGTGGTGCTGCTGCTGCTGGTGGTGGTGCTGGTGGTGGTGGAGGTGGTGGTGCTGGTGGTGGTGGTGGTGCTGGTGGTGGTGGTGGTGCTGGTGGTGGTGGTGGTGGCGGGGGTGGTCGCCGTGGTGGTCGTCGTGGTGGCCGTCGTGGAGCACGACGACGACTAACACCCCCTTCGCCTTTGACATCTGCCTCCAATCCAGCCACCCCTCGAGGATCTTGGACTGGGAGTCCACCACCTCCTACCTTACGTCAAGCAGATTTACAACGACGTTTACGCATGCTGTTACAAGATCAAGAATAATTGGCCCAAGGACGTGAAATTGCCAATGTCACCATGACCAATAGCATTGTGACCAGTTATAAACAGGGAGGAGCACCGAGCGTACAAACTTCTTCGTCCCGGGTATCGCCGTGATGAAAACCGTCGTGTCGTTATTGAACGGATCGAAACAGCATGGCAAGCAATTCCCCCCGGAATTGTTACAACGCCTGGATTCGTTGTATGCCTTTTACCATCAACAATGGTGGTGTTATCGCAAAATGTTGAATCATTTCAAGTGTATCAATGCCTTGTTCAATGGCATGGCGTTACTCCTGATGGCCGCGGGCATGATTGTCGGACCCCTTTTGGACAACAGCATCTTGGTGGCGTGTTTGGCGGCGGTAGGGACGGTGGTCAAAGGATGGAACGATTTTAAACAATACCGATTTAAAGTGACCATGAGTCGCTTTGCGTTTACCACCTATGCCAAGGCCTTGACCGAATTAAAAACCTATGTGCGGGGGGTTCCCTTGGAAGACCTGGAAGGCTTTTTGATCAAGATGCAAACCTTGGATGATACCATCGTGGATTTCACCCCTCCCTTACCCAAACGATGTGTGCAAGATTACCATCGTCATTTTGTGTACCACCCCGTGGAAGCACCATGTTACGTGGATGGATGTCCTCGTCCCTTCATGTCGAAAAGTTATTGGACGGAAAAGGATAAAAAGCCCCCGCCCTCCACCCCCACACTCCTAGAACCATGGCCGTCCGACGAAAAAGAAGAAGAAGAAAACGACGTCAAAGAGGTGGGGCATTAATGCGTCGCAAACCCCGTTTGGTGGATAAAATAGCCCATGGCATGAGTATGTTTCTATCGGGTCCAGCGCCTGGGTTTGGTCTCGCTTTAGGCAAATTAGGTGCTCAAGCCTTGAAAGGCGTGACCGACAATGTACAACATTACCGACAACGAGGAGGGGGTTGGTGGCAAGATTTCAAACGCAATACCCGTCAAGGCTATAAAGAGACGTGAGATCTCATCAAACAAGACAAAGCCCTGCAACGTGTATTGATGAACCGTTCATGGTGAGGAGGAGAAGACCAAGACGACGACGACGTCGTCAACGAGGCGGTTTTTTAAATCTATTGGTGCCGCCATGGTGGGATTGGGGAAAGCCGTGGCCTTGGAAACGGATAAACGTATAAAACGCACGATCCAAAAAGCCAACCAACGGTATCGTCGTCGTCATTGATAAAAGATGCAACGTCTTCGTCGTCAATTACCTTTTCTACGATCGGTGTTACAAGAAGCCAATCGTTTGAAACGTCAAGAGTTATTACAACATGCCAATGCCGATCAAATCAATGCTGTGAGTTAACTGGCCTTGAACTTCTTAAAAAACAAGATTCCCGTGACCCCACCCATCCTAGCCAAGCTTCGACCCTATAAAAAGGTACTGCGCGACTTGGGCCGTCGTCGACATTCCATCAAAAAACGTCGTCAGTGGTTGGTTCAACAAAAAGGACGCGGGTTATTTCAAGGAATCCATCACGTCTTATGTCAATGTCTTCGTTAACGCTTGCCACGTGGATGCATCTGTTACAAGAGGCCAACCGGGCCACCGACAAGTGGAAAGATGAGTGTTATTATTGGAAGCATAAATACCACCTGTTGTATCGAGAGTACAGGCACATCTTAAAGTCCCGTCTTTGTGAGAGCTGTCGTGCCTTGGAAGACGGGGAACTTTGCTCCGATTGTAGTCAACTACCATGGACGAGGTCTACATGATTCCCCAAAAGGACTTGGAACAACTCATTCAATATTACAAAGGAGAACTCACCGAAAATGCCTTGTTGAACAAAGCCGCCAAGGTAGCCGCCCAAGAACATGTGTTGTTAGCCAACCCTCAATGGCCCCCAGCCCTGGTCAATGCTCAAACCAAACCCTTGAGTCGAGAATTAACCAAGTTAACCAAACGGATCCGTCAATTTCCCGGAGGTGTGGGGGTGGGGGCACCGCGTGCCCCTGAAGACGAGGAAGAAGAAGACGCTGGGGATTTGGTGACGGGACCGGTGGAACAATGGTTGAAGCGCATGATAAAAGGCCGGCCGTCGACGCCCAAACCCACCATTACCCCTGCAACCAGGGAAGGCACGGGAGAAGAGAGACCTTCTACCAGTCGAGGGGATATACAATCTCGTTTAGAAGCCGTTCGAGAACGACGCAAGGCCTGGGAAAAGCATTTAACCGAAAGCGGTGCCGCGAAAGGCAAAGGCAAAGGCAAAGGCAAAGGCAAAGGACTCTCCCGTGAACTGCAAGGATTGAAACCCTTACCCGGTTGGGAAGATTGGGCCAAAGGCAAAAAGTCCCGACGACGACGTTTGGAGTACGACAGTGACTAAAGATGCCCACCAAGAGGAGACGGGGTGTCAAACGGAAACGCACCCAACGAGGAGGGGCCTTGGATGTACAAAAATGGATCGCCAAAACCGGCAAAGAATTTCATTGGCCTGGATATCAGTACATGGGCCCTGGCACGCATTTAGCCAAACGTCTGAAACGGGGGGATCCCGGGATCAATCGCTTGGACCAGATTGCTAAACAATACGACATTGATTACAGCCGTGCCAAGAATTTGCAAGACAAATGGAAAGCCGATACCAAGATGATCCAAGCCATTGATCGGTTACCCGGCAAGAAAACCAAGACGGAACGCGTGGTCAAAAAAATCATGCAAGCCAAGAAACGTTTAAAATTGTAATTTAATGACACACACTCGTTGTTTTTGAGAACCCGTTGTGGTGTAGACAAAATTATCCACGTTGATAAAAAATAAAAAAAAAATGAAAATGTCAATCACTGTCTCTTTGATTCCAAACGTTCTACCACAATGATATAAAATGTTCTACCACGATTGAATGTTCTGCCACGATTGAATGTTCTGCCACGATTGAATGTTCTGCCACGATTGAATGTTCTGCCACGATTGAATGTTCTGCCAAATACTGAGACGAGGGTTAAGACACTAAATCATACATCAAATCGACGCCCTCGTCGGACGACGTCATGTCCTCCAACAAATCAATAATACTTTGAGGGGGCACCAATGCTTCTAGATCAAAGGAAGAAGAATCCTCCACCTCCTCCAGCAACTCGGCCCACTCGTCCGGCGATATGTCCTGCAAAAAGGAAAGGTCGTCCAAGTCACAGTCAGGGGGTTCCCTGACCTCGATGGCCCCCGAATCCAAATTAAGCAGAGTAGGACAGTCCTCCTCAAGGAGTTGAACAAAGGACTCCGTGGGCGGTACGTTCGTATCCACAGATTCGAGCGAGTCACAAAATGCTTGGAGATACCTCGCCACAGGTGTGTGCTCCGATTTCAAACAATCCGTAAGGGGGATGGTGAGTGTCAAAAGTCCTAACGCCTTGACTTTCTCCGCCGTTCTCTTTTTCTCCACCAGGCGGGCGTAACGGCACCTCTCTCTCTCATTCAGCCGCTCTCGATGGGCCTCCCGATATCGTCGCTGATACGCCCGGATCTGTTCCCGATGGTTTTCCCGGTAGCGCTTTTTCCGCTCTGCCACGAGGGCTCGATGTTCTTCCCGGTAGCGCTTATGGTACTCCACCAAGCGGTCTCGATGCGTTTCCCGGTAGCGCTTGCCGCCCTCCGCCACGCGGTCTGGATGTCTTGCCTGGTAGCGCCTGCTGGCCTCCACCACGCGCTCTCGATGTCTTTCCCGGTAGCGCTTTTTCTCCTTCGCCACGCGGGCTCGGTGCGTTTCCCGGTAGAGCCTTTGGGTCTCCGCTATCAAGTCTCGATGTGTTTCTCGGTACCGTTTTTTGGAGGCAGCCACTTTCTCTGGGTGTTCGGCCCGGTACCGTGCACATTTGGCGATGTTGCGTGCCGAGGATCGTTTCGCCCGATACCGTTGGTTCGAGGCGGCTATTCGATCGGGATGCCTGGCCCGGTACCTGGCTTGGGAGGCCCGTCGCTTCGCTTCTTTCGCTCGGAGCTCTGTCAGTTCGTCGTAAATCTCGTCGTCGTCGTCAACGTCGGCGTGGGGGTCATAGTCGTCGTCGTCGTGGGGGTCATAGTCTTCGTCGGCGTCAACGTCGTCGTGGGGGTCATAGTCTTCGTCGGCGTCAACGTCGTCGTCGCTTTGTCGGTAGTTGACTGGGGGTCTGCGACGGTGGCTGCGGGTCTCTCTTTCTGCAAGCATCGGGAGAGGGTGGCGGTGCTGGCGGAGGTGTGAGTGGGCGTTTAAATTGGTAACGCCAGTAGGGACAACAGAAATCCAACCCCTCCACGAACCACTCGCAGGTCAGTTGGGGATAATGACCCGGGGTCCAATGTTGTTTCACGTAGGTGGCTCGTGCTGCCTGGGCTGCCTTGGCTGCCTGTCTCAATCGCTTTCTTTCCTCTAACTGCTGCTCGCCCAACTCCGTCACGCCTGGGTCCAACAGCAAGTCCTCCTTCACCTTCTTCAGAATCTCTTCCACCTCTAGATTGGCTTCAAAGGCGTCGAATGTTTCGAGCAGCTTCTCTGGACAGGAGGCCATGTTGAGATGACTCACCCCGAGGTTCGATCTGTTTTATAGTCTCTCATTTCGTTCCCCGCAAAGCCTGATGGTCGTAACTAGGGAGGGGGAGGGGTCCCCCCACCCCTTCCCACCCCTCCCAGAGGCACCCTGTGCCCCTGTTTGACGATTGGTCTATCACCCCTCCCACGTGACCTTTTTTTTCTCTATAAAAAACGAACCCCGACCGCCAGTGAGTTCATCTGATCATGTCCTCTCGCCAAGAGCAAGAGCAAGCGGGGCCCAGTGGCCTCGACCCCCATGAGATGATACAATTGCTTGGCCTGGAGATGTCTGGTTCAGAGAAAGAAAAGGAAGAATCAAAGCAGTTAACTCCTGAAGAGATGACTTGCCGTGACGAGGATGAAATCTGTCAAGAGGCGTTGGATCGCTTCGAACGGCAACGTGCGTTTCAAACCAATCTCCTTCAACAAAGTGGAGCAGGAGGTTTGGATACCTCGGGGGGAACGTTTGACTTTGAACTCCAACCCTATGTCGATCGTTTGAGCAGCCGTCTGGGAGTGCGTGTACGTCATTTCAATACCCGTTTACGCCAAAGGGGGAACTTCATTTCCCATGAGAACATTAGTCAAGCCCTAGAAGATGGGTTACGTCGAGCGGTGAATCAAGTGTTAGCCACCACGCCTGACCTCCACGATCAAGATCGCCTCTACTTTACACTTGCATCCAATCACTTGCATAATAATTTCCAGGGCTGGGGATTGCGAGCAGGAGAATGGCGTCAAGGCGGGGACCGTGTGGAGGCCCTATTCCACCGTTTGGCGCAAGCCTTGAACAGCAACGAACAATTTGAAATGGACGACTCCTTTCAATTATCCATTACTCAAGTCCATCATGCCCCTCAGGGAACCGGTAAACCCCGTCGTGGCAAACCCGGCCACCCTACCATGGAAATGTTAACCAAACATTCCAAATCGATCATCAGAATTAACAATAAAGATGAACTCTGTTGTGCTCGGGCCCTCGTCGTCGCCAAAGCCCGAGTGGACCAGCACCCAAAATACCACAGCATTCGCCAAGGAACTAAACTCCAAAAAGAAATGGCTCTCTTGCTCCATCACGAAGCCAAGGTGCCCTTCGGTCCTTGCGGCTACGAGGCGTTGACGGCCTTCAGTGCCGCCCCGTCTCTCGCCGGCTACCAGATCATCCTGGTCGATGCGAATCGCTCCTTCCACATCACCACCTTTGGTCCCCTTCAAGACAAACAATTGATCCTCTTGCACCACCAAGGCCATTACGATGTCATTACCCGTTTGCCAGGCTTTTTCGGGTCCAGTTATGTGTGTGCTCACTGTTGGAAACCCTATAACACCGTGGGACATCATCGATGCAACAAGAAAAAGCAATGTGGGGCCTGTCGTCAAAAAGAGTGTCCCGATTTCCAGGCAGCGTACCCTCGAGGCCAGAAAGCCACCCAACGTTGCCAACAATGTCATCGGGACTTTTTCGGGGACACGTGTTTCCAAATGCATCTCGTCAAGGATCAGACCAGCAAACCCGCCAGTAACCCCCAGTCCTCCATCTGTTTTCAACGCCGTCGCTGTCCAACCTGCCGCAAACAGGAAGTAGGATTAGACAAGATTGAAAGGCATCAGTGCTACTACATGGACTGCCCTTCTTGCCATGAGTACGTGGACGGTGAAACTCATCGCTGTTTTATTCAAACAGCCCCCAAGCCTCAAGACAAGAAGAAGAGAAAGAGGAAACGTCAAGGAGGCCCTCGGGCTAAACGAGGAACCGCAGCCGCAGAGCTTCATGCCACACCAGAGGAAGACGATGTGGACGACCTGCCACCCTTGCATGTGTTTTTTGACATTGAAGCCATGCAACCCCGCGAACAACACATCGCCAATCTCGTCGTGGCCGAAACCGAAGACGACAATCGTCCCGTGTGTTTCCCTGGAAACCATTGCGTCCGTGATTTCCTGGAATGGCTGGATACCTTGACCAACAATGACACCAGGCAAGTGAATGTACTCGCTCATAACTTCCAAGGGTACGATGGCTACTTTGTCATTCATCAATACTATGGCGACAACCGTTTGGTCGAGCAGCTCCGGAACGGGTGTAAACTCTTGGAAGTCCAACACGATCGGATCCGATTCATCGATTCTCTCAGTTTTTTCCAGATGCCTCTATCCGCCTTTCCCAAAACCTTTGGATTGACAGAACTCTGCAAAGGTTACTTCCCACACAAGTTCAACCTTCCAGAACATCAAAACTACGTGGGACCCATCCCGGTCCTCGATTACTACATGCCCGAAACCATGTCTCCCGAAGGCAAGCAAGCCTTGGAAACGTGGCATCAACAGCAACGCGAGAAGGTCTTTGACTTCCAGAAAGAATTGGTTGAGTACTGCAAATCGGATGTACGTCTCTTGAAAGAAGGATGCCTGACATTCAAACGGTTGTTTGAAACCCTGACGAGCTTCAAACCGTTTGACCACATCACCATTGCCTCTGCCTGTAACCGGGATTTACGCATGAACCGCATGATCCCTAACAGTATTGCCAGTGAACCCGTCCGTGGATGGCGCAACTCCATCAACCACTCCAACGTGGCCCTGGAATAGTTAACCTGGTGTGCCCAACAACAGAACATTCAACATGTCGGCAATGCCGGGGAGGTTCGCATCCCAACAGTAGGGTTCGTGGATGGTTACTGCCACGACACCCGGACCGTGTACGAATTTCAAGGTTGTTTCACCCATGGATGTCCCCGCTGTTATCCTAACCGTCACGAAACCCATGTGCGCCACTATGATCGGACCATGCAAGATGTCTACGAGACCACGCAACAAAAGATCCAACAGTTAAGAGAGCAAGGGTACCATGTCATCGACATATGGGAATGTGAATGGACCCGTCTCAAAGACACCTCCCCTGACATCCGTACGTTTCTGGCACACCTTCAATTCACAGAACCCCTGAATCCACGCGACGCTTTCTGTGGGGGCCGTACCAATGCTGTCAAGCTGTACCACCATGTCACCCCCACTCAGAAGATCCATTGCATCGATGTCACCTCCTCTTACCCTTGGGTCAACAAAACCTGTGTCTACCCCAAAGGACATCCTCGTTTCATCTCCACCCCGGGTCACACCAACATCCAACAGTACTTCGGGCTCATCCAATGCCAAGTCCTGCCTCCACGTCACCTCTACCATCCCGTCCTGCCTTACCGCCATGACGGCAAACTCCTTTTTCTCCTCTGTGCCGCCTGTGTGAACGAAGAAATGCCCAAAAAGTCTGTTGAGAGATCGGCCGACTGCGTCCATACGGACGAGCAACGTGCCCTGACTGGAACATGGTGTAGCCCCGAATTGTCTAAAGCAGTGGACTTGGGGTACGAAGTCCAGTACATCTACGAGGTCTGGCATTTTGACGAGACGTGTGAAGGACTGTTCAAAGACTACGTGAACACTTGGTTGAAAATCAAGCAAGAAGCCAGTGGGTGGCCACCGGGGGTCGGGGAAGACGAAACCAAACGCCAGCAGTACCTTCGAGACTACTACAAGCATGAAGGCATCCAATTGGAGTACGACAAGATCCAAAAGAATCCCGGGTTGCGCACCTTAGCCAAAATGATGCTCAATTCCATGTGGGGCAAGTTTGGACAACGTCTTAACAAAACCCAAGTCCAAACCTTTGATGATCCTCAAGCCTTCCACCGTTTCTTGGATACCAGTACTTTAGACGTGCGTCACGTCTCCGTTGTCAATGACGGCATGGTCGAAGTACATTATCAGTTCCAAAACCAAGACATCCCCGTCTCACCCAACCTGAACATCTTCGTCGCCTGTTTCACTACCTGTTGGGCCCGCCTTCGCCTCTATGCCGCCTTGGAACAATTACAGCAACGTGTGTTGTACTATGACACTGACTCTGTCATCTTCCTGCAAGACGAGGGGCAAGCCAACCCGGTCTTGGGCAATTACCTCGGCGAGTTTACCAGTGAATTGGATGGTGACGACTACATTGTGGAATTTGTGTCGGGAGGTCCCAAGAATTATGGCTACCAAACCCACAAAGGCAAAGTGGAATGCAAAGTCAGAGGTTTCCGCCTCAACAGCGAAGGCAAAACCCAATTGAATTATGACGTCATGCGTCAGAATGTCTTGGACGAAATCCAGAAGCCGCTCCTGAAACCACGCCAAACCCAAGTCGTCAAAACACACCAGATTGTTCGGGATCCGAAAACCTATCAGCTCTACACCTTCCCCGATTACAAATGGTACCAGCTCGTGTACGACAAGAGAGTCGTGGATCCCATCAGCTTCCACACCTATCCCTATGGTTACCAGTGAGAGGCGGGTGTCATTGGACGTCACGTGATTCCTTTCCTAAGAGTACGCCAAGTCATTGCTATTGTTTGCCTCTTCTCAATAGCATACCTGATGAGTCGAGAGCAGTGTCATCTGTGGCTGGGGTTTGCTGGCTTGGGAGCCGTCCAATCCTTAAATTATTATGTAGTCGATTCGAGGCAATCGTAAAATGGAACCCTCCTTACAAAGGAACTCTATTTTTTTTTAATAGTTTTTAATTACAACACGTACACTTTCACAAAAGAATTGCTTACAATACAAATTATTTGGCGTACTTACAATACAATTACACTCACAATACTATTACTTACGCTATTTACAATGTAATTACATACACATATTAAGCAAAATTTAACGTATACATTTATGCACCTCTATATACAATCACAATCATCACTTATGCTAACAGAATTACAATAGCTGTAACATGTCGTCATTTCCTATTGTTCGAGTATTGTATTCCTACATTAGTTGAATCTTGAATTAATGTGTAAGGCAGAGGCGTCTTTTCTACTACTCATTAGTTTCGATCTTGTATTTTCTCGTCAACTTGTTTATAAAATCTGGGACGAGCAGGGCGTCTTCCTTCAATTTACATTTATAGATATAATTCCGTAGAAATAATAGAGTATAATTAAGCTTTTTAACCAGATCCTCTCTCGTATTACGTATTCCGAACAGAATTTCTTTCATTCCTAGATTAAAATTGCATTTGTTGACCTCATTAAACCATTGAACTATGTTTTTGATAAACTGTTGTGTAAACTGGCAATAAATATATGTGTGGTCTATAGAGTCTGGTTCGCCACAGTATAAGCACTCCTCGTCAGTCTTTATTCCATATCTACAAAGTTCTTTCCTAGTCACTATTATTCTATGCAAAAATTTGAAGTTAAATTCTCTTAGTTTTATCTCTTTAGAAATGCTCTTAACTGAGGTATAGACTGACTGCCAACTATCTTTATTCATAGGTATCTTCTCATTCCATCTTTTGGCACCAGTTTGTTCTTCTGTGTAAGACGTTTTGATAAAAAGCCAATAGAAATCTCTTGATTTCATTTTAGCCAAATTTAAAATTATTCCGGGTTCCAAGGCAAAAGAAGATGGATCAAATTCAAACTCCCTT
The DNA here is from genome assembly GCA_964030785.1 of Siderastrea siderea. Lineage (NCBI taxonomy): Eukaryota > Metazoa > Cnidaria > Anthozoa > Scleractinia > Rhizangiidae > Siderastrea > Siderastrea siderea. Next base: position 29,567,795 of record OZ034974.1, read on the forward strand.
GGCTCCAAAGATAGTTTCATACTTAATGCTTTAGCGGCAAGATTCTTAGGGGTGGCGTGAACGACTTGGTAAAACTGTAAAAAATTTGTCCTTGTTAAGCCAAATTTGTTTTGAAAGGTGTCAAAGGATATAAAACGGCCATCGCTATCCATAAGGTCACTGATGCTGCGAATACCTTTCGAGAACCATTCTTTGTTAAAGAATGGTTTCCCTCCAATCAAAATTTGCTTATTATTGAACAGAACTGTATCGCGCTTACTTGACGAGTCGCTGTTGTACAATGTTTTTAGGTCGCTAAAATACATGAGAATTTCTTTATAAAATTTTGGGAGGTTTTCGAAGTACTTTACATCATAGTTGCAATTAAGAATAAATTCTAGTCCTCCGTATTGCGCGAAGAAGTGAATAGGAACACTTTTCCAGTTTTGATGTCCAGTGCATAGGAGTCTTGAAATCCAAGCTAGCCTTAGTGCCTTAATCCGTCTTAATCGAAATCCGTCATACGTAGTCCACCTGTTCCATAATCCTGATAAAGTCCTGTTCTCTTTATTTTATCTTTTTTCTTCTTCCAAAGAAAACTAAACAATTTTTGTTTGACGGTTGAAGAGACATAATCTGGGACCTCAACATTTGATATGGAATAGACGAGTTGTGATATCCCCAAAGATTTCAAGATCAATACCCTCCCAAACAAAGTTAAATCTCTCGCTCTCCAAGTATCCAGTTTTAAATGTAGCTTTTGAATTTTGCGTTCAAAATTATGAAAGTTGTTTCCTTTTTTATCGTACGACAGGTGTAGACCTAGAAATCGAGTAGGGGCCCTGGCAAGTTTTAAGCCCAGCGGTTTCTCTTTTCTGTCTGCCCAAGTACCGAGCCACATAGCTTGCGTTTTTTCTTTATTCAACCTAAGACCGGAGATGTTACCGAAATCATCTAGAATTTGTAACACATTATCGGCTGAAGCTAGATCAGAACATATGAGATTGGTGTCATCCGCGAACTGACTCAGCTTGAGTTCATTGCCAAAAAGGCAAATTCCTTTTACGTTAGTACTTTGGCGGATTTTGTTAGCCATAAGCTCAGCAGACAAAACAAACAGAAAAGGTGACAAAGGGCATCCTTGCCTAACTCCTCTAGAGGGCTTAATCCAGTTTGTGGCAAAACCATTGTTTAGGATTGTGCTTTCTATGTTATTGTAAAATATCTCAACCCATCTTCTTAAACTTTCTCCAAAATTGAACATTTGTAGCGTGTATTGTATAAGCGGCCATTCCAAGGTATCAAAGGCTTTGCGAAAGTCTAGTGCTAACAGTAAGCCTGAGCTTTTCTCGATTTTGGTTTGTTCCATTAAGTCATCGATTAGTCTAATGTTCTCTCCAATGTATCTTCCTTTGATGAAGCCCGTCTGGTCCGTATGGATTATTTGGGGAAGCATACGTTCAATTCTTTTAGCTATGGCTTTAGACGCTATTTTATAGTCTACATTTAACAAGGTTATCGGGCGCCAGTTTTTCAAATATAACAAAGACGAGTCCTCTTTTGGCAATAGCGTTATTACACCTCTTCGCTGTGAGACTGACATTTGACCTTTTTCATAAGCAGAGTTCAAACTATCTACTAGGTCTGTACCCAAGATGTCAAAAAATTCATTGTAAAATTCGGCCGTAAATCCATCTTCTCCTGGCGATTTCCCGTTACTGAAAGATGACAATGCCTCTTTGCATTCTTCGAGTGTAAGAGGGCCTTCCAGCTGTGCACGGTCATCATCAGTAAGTCTTGGGATGTGGATGTTTTGGGTGAACTGACAGAATTCGTTTGACGTTGCAGATACTTCAGAAGAATACAGGTTTTGATAATATTGCCCAATCTCTGCCATAATTTGAGTTTTATCAATTATAAGGTTTCCATTCTCCGTTTCAAGTTCCGATATTACCTTTTTGTTATAGTTTCTTCTTTCTAAGTTGAAAAAGTACTTGGTAGGCCGCTCCCCCTGTTCTACCCATCGGCATTTTGATCGAAACATCGCTGCCCGCCCTCTATGATCGTAAATTTCCTCTAGTTCCTTTTTAAGACTGTCATAGTTTTTTAGTTCTTTTTCAATACCTTGCAGGTTGTTGCTATTGCAAATAACGGTGTCTAATTCCTCTAACAATATTTTTATTTCCTTTTCTCGGGTGTTTGTAAGCTTAGATCTTTCTTTTGAAAAAGATATGGTGGCTGATCTAATTTCCATTTTCATTACCTCCCAGAAAAGTTGTTTATCTGAGATGTTATTGTGTTTTTCCCGGAGAAGTGGGTATCTTTCCCTAACCATTTCCTTATATTCAGTGTTCTGTAATAGGGCATTGTTGAATTTCCAAAAGCCCGGTCCGGCCCGGTGAAATAGAGGAACTCTATTTCACTGCGTTGTTCGTTAGTGTGGGTACATTCCACTGTTTGCCGCATCATGGAATAGGAACATTCATTAAAAGGAACTCATATTATCAAAAGGAACTCATTAATAGGAACACTCCTATTATCAAACGGAACTAAAAGGAATACTCATCATGCAATAGGAACACTCATCAAAAGGAAATGGAACACTCATCTTAAAAGGAATTCATCAAAAGGAACATTCATAAAAGGAATTCATCATGGAATAGGAACTCATATTATCAAAAGGAACTCATTAATAGGAACACTCAAAAGGAACACTCATCTTGACATTGGAGGAGATTTCATTGAAAGGAAATCTTTCCACAGAACCCACATGCGAGCAACATGGATTTCCACTATTTCCTCGAATACTCCTCGAAAGGAACTATGATATCAACTCCTCCATTGACAAAGGCGCGCCCTCCGCATTGGCATCCAAGACACCACCAGTTTGTTGGAGGCTACTGTCATCATATGACTCCGTTTCCAATCGCTTTCCCACATTTCCACGACCATGAATCCTTCTGAGCGACATGGAAACTCTATGACTTGTTGAACTGTTCCAAAATGTCTCCCATTAAAACATCTTTTTTTCCAACCTGGGCGTCTTTTCTTTGAGTGAAGGGCCATCCCCGATGGTTCAATTGGACTTTGGACTTTGAGCCCGCGTTGCTCCGCGGTTTTTCCCCACCCTGCGCCCACGATCCCTTTTTTGGACTGGTCCGCGGTTTTCCCGTTCAAAACACGTGACTTCCGGTTCCGGTGACGTCACTTCCGGTCCCATGACTTCCGGTTCCCCAAAACCAGGCCACATCCGGTACCCAAAACGAGGCCACATCCAAACGAGGTCACCACATCAAAACGAGGCCTATCTTGCTATGTGGGCCCCCTTTACTACTTATTATTCCTCGCGAAGCGAGGAGGGCCGAAGGCCCTCCGAGCGTAGCGAGGTTTATAAATTTGTCGCGTGGGGATCGCGCGAGGATTGCTAAGGGCGGTCAAATCTCGATCTGCCCATATATATTTCGATGGTGTCCGCACAGTTGCCTAGCAACAAAACCAAATCGCGACCGCTGACAGTTGCGCACTCTCATGTTTCTTCATTTGCTTCGCTACGTACATTTACGTGCTGATATTTTTATTCATGGTCTGTGAACAAGTAATTAGACAGCAACCCCTGGTTTAACAAGTGGCTCAAAATCCATTCCGGGGTAGATTTACAACTGAAACTGAGCGTGAACGCCGACTTGAAATTCAGCGCGAGCAACGAAGGCGAAAGAGTCGACGGCAAGAAAGCACGGGTAGGAGAACATCGTTTACCGGTAATAGCCTAGCAAGACTAAAGCCGTCAGCAGGACACAAACAGGAGACTGGAATATTACAGGCGAGAAATCTTGGAACATACACAACGTAGCTTAAATTTAGCTTGATAGCACAGCGCTGCCACAAAACGAGATTCCCCAACAACGCCAGAATAGCGCGATACAAGGTCTTCGAAATTATAACTCAGTCACACCAATTGAATAATGACAATGAACTCAGCGGCTACAAACTCTTCGAGAAAATGTGTGCTGAAACCGATCAGGACCGGCGACACCGACTAGAAGTGCCTCGACAAAAGGATTTTGTTATAGAAGCAACGAGAGGCGACAAAAAATGCACGATCATCAAAATACTTTTGCTAGAGATTTACCTTTCCAACGGACGGTGACTGAACAGGTTGGCTCAAAATTATTTCCTCTCTCTACCATTATCTTTACTCTTGATGTACTAGTAATTATTATCAACATGTAATTACTTTTCCAAGTATGATCAAAATTACAGATTACACAAGAGAAATGAAGTTATTTCACAAAATAGGTTTCAGTTCCCACAACAATTTGCATATTTGTGTATGAGCAGTAAAAAGAATTAAAAATTCTAAGTTTAGGACGTTCCCGAAAAATATTTGAAAGAAATAATTCATATTGGATCAGTAAGAATTTATAAAAGATTATGTTTTCCGTTATGGATATTGACCCTATTAATAGTTTAAAAATAATATTCAGATGGATCAGAAAGGACAATTTCTGTTCACAATTTGGTTTGGAAATGCACTCACAAGTACTGCTCTGCCTAGCAATTACCACTTTAAAATGTGTAGCGGGTATAGGTACATACATGCATGTATTTGATGTGAAACAAAAATTACTGCTTAACATTAATTATTGACAATAATTTCATGCTACATACAGTGACCAGCATCACAGGTCTCCTCGCAGTGCACAAGCAAGCACCAAAATCAGGGGAATTGAGATCCTGATCACCTTCAGCATGATCTGTCTATGTGAAAGTTTACTTACTTCTGAAGGTTTCACATGCTATAATCTACATTCACCCTTTCCCTTAATTAGCTACTCTTGCTATCCATACCAACTGACCTCCCTAAGCCCCAATGTAAGCCTGCAAATTCTCCTTACTGGTCTTTATACATTTCTTGTAGTACTAGTGCAGAGAACTTCTTTCTACTGAAATTAACACTATTCATGTTTGGTGATCAATTCCTTAATTCTGATGACCTAATTAAAGCATTGCTATTGTAGGGAGATGCTGGTAACTGGGGATTCAAGGGTTAACTTATTATTATTGTGACAATTATCTAATCCAATTTTTATAGTGTGTTGGGGGGAATGAATAAACATGCTACCACATCAATATGAAACTCTGTGCTTTGCTTGCCATTATTCTGTATTATTCTTATTTCAATTTTGGGGTAAAAATGGCTAATTTTTTTTAATACACTGCATCACTCTCCAGCAGTAGTAGACTCCTGCTACAGGATCTCAACCATTCAAGGGAAATAATGATTTGTGTTAGCTATTGACACTTGTCAATACCCAGTAAATAGAACAAAAGCTGTACAACAGAATCTAAAGGAAATGGCTGTGTAAATGTTGGAGATAACAAGTTCCAAGTTGGAATTTGAACTGCATTTCTGATAAACCTATACTCTCACCCAACCAAAATAAACAGAAACACCACACATTGGCCCTGACAACAGGTCCACAGCAATACTATAATTATACATCCTCTCTAGAGAGCAATTTACCTTATGTCAGAATGAAGAGAAGTGGGGGGGGGGGGGGTGGGGTGGGGGTGGAATGTATTTTCTTATACGTGACAGAGGATTGGATGCAAGTTACATGGAAACAACTGGGAACCAGAATGTTGATCTTAACTCACAATTCGGGACCATTGTGGCCACCCATCCACACCTCCAGTTAAACCTAAATTCTATCCTCTCCCGACCCCCATCAATCAATTTTGTGGTGCACCCGTGCCCGAGCTTCGCGAGGTTCTACGAGTCACGTATTTCTAGTTTATCTATATTTCTTACTCAGCGCACGCACTCGATGCATGACGGGGCATGACATTGCGATGTGAATTATGTGTGCAGTAAGGATGCGCACTGTGAAACAATGAGCGCGAACGTCCTTAAGCAGGGGATTCAAAATAGCCTGGATTTGGGACTAAGCAGGAGATTCAAGATAGCCTCAGGGTTTGGGACTAAGCAGGGGATTCAAGATAGCTGGGGTTTGGGACTAAGCAGGGGATTCAAGATAGCCAGGGTTTGAGATTAAGCAGGGGATTCAAAATAGCCAGGGTTTGAGATTAAGCAGGGGATTCAAGATAGCCGGGATTGAGATTAAACAGGGGTTTGAAGATAGCTGGGATTTGAGATTAAGGAGGGGATTCAAAATAGCCAGGGTTTGAGATTAAGCAGGGGATTCAAGATAGCTGGGGTTTGGGACTAAGCAGGGGATTCGAGATAACCAGGGTTCATGATAGTGGGGTATTCTAGATAACTGGGGCTTGTGGTAGTGGGGGATTCTAGATAACCATGAGTTTGTGATATGGTGGTTCTAGATTACCAGGGCTTGTGATAGTGGGGGTATCCAAATGACCGGGGCTTGTGATAATGGGCAAGTTGAGATAACCAGGGTTTGTGATAGTGGGGGATTCGAGAGAACAAGGGCTCGTGATAGTGGGGGATTTGAGATAACCAGGGTTTGTGGTCCGGAGATTAGACATAACCAGGGTTCTAAATAGCAGGGGTATTCTCTAGTAAAACGGTCTAAACAGCTTTGCTTCAAAATGAACAGTCCCTTGTTGTATGAATACAGTACTAATTCTAATTTAATTAGGAATAATATGGTGAAGTTCTGTGCAGTCATCAAACAAAATTTAAAAGAAGCTCTAAAGTCTGTGTCATACTTATAATTAAAAAAATAATGAAACAGTGACCTCTGCAAAAAGAGTAACTGTAAAATACATCTAATGTAATAACTTTCTTGGGGAGCTTTGAAAACTATTAAAATGAAACAGCTTAGCGTTCTCCAGGTGAACAGTTGCCTTTGCTGCATGTTAGTTTTGATGGGGTCGGTACAAAACGTGGACCCCACTTTTGCACCCCCTGTGGAACCCTTCTGGATCCCATCTGGACCCCTATCTGAACACCCTTCTGGACCCCCTTCTGGACCCCCATCTGGACCCCTTTTTTGTGCAAAAAATCATAGTTTGGCAAATGCTCAGGACACTTTTTATGGAAATATGAATAATTGCCCCTGCAAGGTTTAAAACCAGAGAAGGCATAATTGCAGTCCCACGTGAAGAGAAAGATTCATTCATTCATTTTAACTTTATTTAAACATGGTTAAAACATCAGGCCTCTTCAAATGATAATAAATTAAAAACAATTAGTGTAATCTACGACATATCAATTGACTTATCGTCTTTGCTAAACTAAAAGTATAAATTCTAAATATCAACAATATGACTACTAGAATTACTTGTTAAAGGGGTGCCTGCTTCTCACGAATACCGTGTATTAACTAAAATTATGCATAATTGTCAAAGAAACCACTACTGCCGGATTAATAAAGCTGGTGAGAGTTTGTGACTGCCGCAGTTTGACAGGTAGGCTATTCCACAGCACCGTGCACCACTGTAGCTGAAGCTGTTGGTGCGGGGCAGTGAAATAGCTAGCTTGCCCTGGCAGTACCTTAGTGTATAACTTGAAATATCACTACGATCGGTGAACTTTGATCGCAGGTATTTTGGGGCAAGACCATATAGAGATTTATAGGCCACCCAGTAGCTGTTGAATTTTCCGCTGTACATCTAATTCAGTCTAGCCAAGTATATTTTAAAAAGGCCGTCGACACTGACCTCATAAAAAGAGAAAGTTAAGATTCGCGCAGCACGATTTTGTATTTTTTGAAGGCTTAGTGGAAAGAGTTTTGTTCCAGTTGCCCCAAACGACGCTACAATTATCAAGCAGGGGTTTAGGCTCGATTTCCACCGTTCTCTCGAGGGCTTATTTCCCGAACAGCGGCTGGTAATCGAGCCTAAGTGGGGTTGCACTAGTGCGTTTTAGATGCCAACATATACACTGCAACATCAAAGATTGACTCTATATGAGTTGGTATATAAATAGACGGCAGGAAAAAAAACCTTGGTTTCAGGAACTCCACAAGGCGTGGAAGGTGGTCTCAGGTAACACTTTCTAGGTGTGCAACGTGGTCATGATTAGTTCAGTGCACAAGATTCAATCAGCCACTGTCAATGTGATTCCTGCTTTTACGGTGACTAATGTCACATTACAGTGTATTTCAATCCAAATTTTTTCATACAGCTGAAGGCGGGGTGGTAACGAGGTATGTTTTTTCATCGCTGATCCCATTTTAGTACGCAAATTTCTGATCTTTGATTCCAAAAGCGTGACCAGTTTTCGTCCCTGATCCCACAAATATGGTACAGCCTGATCCCTGATCCCTAAAAATACTGCTGATCCCGATCCCATGGCCTTTGACCCCTGATCCCAGGGGGCTTCGATTCCAGGTCCCACCTTTCTGATCCTTGATCTCACCCCTTTGATACCTATCCCACATACCTCGTTACGACCCTGTGAACACCAATCTCGTACCTCGAGTCTTCTTTCCTTACTGCGCAGGTTTGACGAACTGGACAAGGGCAACGAAAACGCTGGGTAATGCGCCGATCAGTTCGAAAGTTCAACATCCTCCTCGGGCAACCCCCGGGCATTTGAAGATTGGCCTGTCCAAATTCCCTCCCCTGGGGGCAAAAAAGCCATTCAAATGCCCCACCAATTAGTAATGAACTCTCTCCTCAAAGGCAAATTTCGTCTTCAATCAAACACTTTACACGCCTTACAGAGAGAGATACCCCGTAATGACACCTTCAAACGTCTTTTAAAGACCCTTTTGAAAGAGTTATTCACTAACAAAGCCGAAATTCTATCTTGTAAATCCGTCATTTTTCCTGCAAAAACCGAAAAACGCACGGGGGTATTACGTCAGAACAAGAGATAAATCCGGTTCAAACCCTTCCAACGCGATGTTTAAATTCCCCCCTCCCCGGGCAAACCGGGCTCTGCTGTCTAAGTCTCTCAACACAGCTTGAGCTCAAACGTCGCTTCCTTTGTACTCCTTCGAAAGAACATAATAACACACAGTATGATAATTAGATTTTTAAAATTCCGCAGCCTTTCACACAGCGAAAGTGTCCCGAGCATTTGCCAAGCTATTATTTTTTTAAAAGGGTGCAGAAAAAAGGGGGACCAGATGGGGGTCCAGAAGGGGGTCCAGAAGGGGATCCAAATGGGGGTCCAGATGGGAGTCCAGATGGGAGTCCAGATGGGGGTCCAGAAGGGGATCCAGATGGGGGTCCAGATGGGGGTCCAGATGGGGGTCCAGAAGGGGATCCAAATGGGGGTCCAGATGGGGGTCCAGATGGGAGTCCAGATGGGGGTCCAGATGGGGGTCCAGATGGGAGTCCAGATGGGGGTCCAGAGGGGGGGTCCAAAAGGGGGCGTCCACGTTTTGTACCGACCCGTTTTGATGGGTGATATTGGGCTTATTTTCCGGGGGTGGGGTATTCGGAGGAAGGGAACTTGGAAACTTTAATATTCGGAATTTTGAGACATTATTGTAAGCATCTAGCGAATATTTATAGATGCAGCATTTTCTCTGTCATTCTTTGAAATAATCGTGGCAAAATATGAATAGACAGCAAAATGTGAAAAGAAACATTGAAATAAAAAATTGAGGCCTAGGCCTTGAAAACGTTTCCACTACACTACAGGTTTGTATTTGTTCCGTTTCTGGAAAATAAATAGTAAAAATCCACAAATTTTAATAATAAGCCAGTTTTCAAGACATTTCAGCTATATTGGCATTGCCCTCAGGTTACCACAAACATGACTTTCACAATTAGTTGTACTTTCCCTTTCTGCCTTTTCTATTATCTTTGCTACATTTGTTGTATTCGTAGCACTGGTGTTTGGGAGATCCTTTTGCCTTTCTCACTTGCATTTAATCATTCCGTTTCATTTACTGTTTTCGTATATTGTGCGACAACTGACACTTTAGTCTTGATATTTTTGTTCTGTTGCTACAACTTTTATATTTGTATTACTGATTTTTCAGCAGGACAGAGGCTATTTAGTATTGCTGTATATGGCAGACAAACGAAAAATCTTTTAAAATCCTGGATCTTGTGTGTTAATCCTTTAATGAATTGATCCCAAGAAATTTTACACTATCCTAGGAAGTTATCCTTAAAAGAAAAAACTAGGATCCTGCTGAAACAAATTCTTTTTACGAATAAAAAGATACCAAGCTTGAACATTTGCATGTCAGTTTATGTTTGTCACATTGTCATTTTCAGCTAACTGTATATGGGCTGTTGGTGGACAACAAATTTATGCTTTTGCATCTATGCTGCAAAAAACTGTATGTCACGCAGATTTCTGTATTTCACTTATATCACGCAGGTTACTTTGTGTCACGCAAACCTCTTTTTCACGGAGACTGCTTCCAGTGGATTCTTCATGCTACGTAAGTTCTTTGTGTCGCGGAGAATGCTTCAAGTCACGGAGAAAGCTTAAAAAAGCGCGGAGAGTTTTTTTTGTCCCGTAGAATGCTTCAAGTCACACAGCGTACTTAATGTCACGTTCCGCTGTACGTTGTCTCCACCGGCCGCCAGCATAACACGCAGTTTGTAATTAGGGGCCAACCATTTAACTTCTGAAGGGGGGGTTGGGTGATTTGGTATAGGCATGAAATTTTTTTCAACCCCTTAATTCCCCATGAATTTTTTTTCTTGAGGTATGTGCTTGCATGATATTTTTTTCTCTCTCCAACGTTCTGCATGAAAATTTTCGTGTGTGTGGATGGGGTTAGTAGGCCTTCATTATAAATCGAATTACAAAGGATCTGTGAAAGAAACTTTGACCAAATATATTAATTTTTATCTAAGAGTTCTTGACTGACCTTTATAATACAGTACATAATTTTAACACCGAATGTAAAACACTGAGGTGCCCCCTTCCGACTGTTGAAAGGAGTCAGGCCTGTTTCTGGACTTTTGCAAGTACATAGTGCGGGCATAGCGCTACAGAACAGTACATTGATAGCGCGAATGCCCCTACAGTGCATATTTACAGGAAGATAATGAACCACATCCTTTCCTTGTTATATCAAACTGGGAACCACCAGTACAGCAATAAGTTGCTTTAGAGAGCTATCTAGAAAGGGTTAAATCCCACTTGCACCTGAATTACACATTACAAAGCCAAAAAATAATCTCCACAGAGCTCTCAAGATGATTTGTTGCCAAAGAGTGAGATTTTTGACGGCGTAGTCGTCTATTGTGACGCTGAAGGCGTCACCTTTTTAGGGGGTCTGGTGGCATGCTCCCCCAGAAGTAGCTAAGAGATGTGTTTTCCTTTATTCTGAGAAGAAATGTTGCCCTTCCCAGATGTTTCTTTTAATTGGACTAATATCAACTCTTTCTTAACATTCTGACTTATCCAGAAGTCAAATTAACATGGATGTCATAACGCTGAAAAACAGGAGGTTCTTCTACATGCTTTCACTCTAATCACTGATGCTCTTTGTTGTAGTTCCAAGTAGCTTTCTTGGCTCTGGCCAACAAATCTGCAGGCGGTTCAAAGACTCTTTGTTGGCCATTTTGATAGTAAGCAAAGAGGCCAACGTACCATCCACCTGCAGAGGGGCTGAAATGCTGTTTTGGTTTTCCTTGTAAGAGAAAAACTCTCTCTTCACCGGTATTTGAATGTGGTAGAAAAAGAGTGTTTTGGCCACGTCACTTATCCTACCAAATTTATGGGTACCATTCCCTAGCTTCAACGATGACAGACATCCGATCCGCAGATCACATCCACGTGAAAACTGGATGATGATTTCTCATCATTTTCCTCATTTGCAAACTTTATTTGGGCTTCATCCCAGACTTTCTTGGGAAAAAAACGAGGGGCAAATTCAATTAGACAACATGCACGAACATGGAAAACTACTGAGGCCTCTTGCAGTATCTATGGTTGCAGAGACATCCCGCAAAGTACAACAATTGATTACAGTACTTCACAATGAACACCACATTAACGAAATGACTGAAAATTGGCTTTGTCAAAAACCAAACCCGCCTCGAATTCCAGCCTGTTTTTATACCCTTACGAAAATCCACAAACCGACTTGGGAGACCTATAATTTCGGGAGTTTCAGGTCCAACAGAGAAGTTATCATCATTTGTTAACATACTACTCCAGCAGTTAGCACAACAACAGAAGAGATATCAGAGACTGATACAGCCAACTGACTCCATTAATTTCATTGACAGGACTAAAGTTCCAGAGAACGCAATCCTTGTATCAATGGACATAACGAGCTTGTATACTAATATTCCACAAGAAAGGGAATACATACGGTATGCGAGGCATACGACACTCTATAAAGACACACCTCCTATCCCTATACGTTTACGTACTTGACAAGCGTTCAGGCTGCTACAGGAGAACTCGTTCCAGTTTTGTATCAGATAGATATTTAATTAAGTTTACTTCATGTTCCAACAGCTATTCTGGCATTCTTGATTTAGAGTGCACTTAAAACATTGTTCTTCAAATCACAACACCAGCCGTGATCTTGAAGTTCAGAAAACATGTATCAAGATTGGTTACCACAGGCGCTATAAATGTAGAGAAAAAACCATCTGAGGGGGACACATCATTGTGCAAAGAATCCCTCTTACCCAAGTCCAGATCGATGCTAAAATCTTTCAACAGTCTGCTGATAAAGTTCAATGTGTCAACCCAGGAAACATCTTGCCAGAATTTTTTTCCAGCTTACTGTACATGCGTGAATTTTTTTTTGGACAATGGTCTTGTGCAGAAATGTTTTTCTTACGCAAATGCACTTGCAGGATTTTTTTTTTCAAAATCAACCAACCCCCCCCCCCCCCTCAGAATGGTTGGCCCCTTAGCGTTCCCACTTGAACGCGAGCTCGACGAACGCATGCATCTCGAGCCCGGCGCGCATGTTTTATTTTACCTCTTTCACGCCCAGCCTGTTTCATGACCTTTGGCTTTGATATATTAAAACTGTTGATATCCTCAATTTGTATTTTAGGACTTGACAAGTTTCTGATGTAAACGATCGGAGGAGTATAGATTGCAAAGGTTATGGAGGGCACTGCAGAATATTCCGTTGAACGTTTATCAGTTGCAATTGCTAAGCTATATAGACGCAAAGCCGAATACTGTTACGGAAATGGAGACGACCAACAGAACATACAAATCGGGAAACAAGCGCTTGGAGATTCACTTTCAGAAGGGCTTGCAAATAACAGTTCAGGTAAGGAGTCTCCCCGGGGGGGTACTTCCTTATATACGCTTTATAGGTATGTGCCGCCCGATGGGTTAGGGTTTTTGAGGTGCTCAGTCCTTAAATAGGGTATCTTTTTCGGTGTTTTTTGATATTGTAATCCTTAGATGTTCCTTATATAGGGTCACTAAATTGCAGTATCCACCTCAAGGCGCAAAAGGAAAAAGATATGGTCTGTTAAAACTGTACTAGACGTTATAAAGTTTAACAAAGCGATTTTAAAAGGACGTTTATAGCTTGTGTTGGCGCTCCTCACCACCTAGTTACAGAATTATGAGTTATCTTTTTCCCTTAAATAGGGTGCCATTTCTTGGTTTTGGGCCTTTAAAAGGGTATCAATTCTCGATTTTCTACCCTTAAATAGGGTCAGGGTTTGAGAACCTTGGCGGCACACACCTATCCTAAATTGACGGGAGTACCCCCCCCGGGGGGGTCCCAGTGGCTGAAAAAGGATGTGCTTGGCGTGGCTTCAAGGCAAAATAGTAATATGGTCAAATTCATTAACAAAGCCCTGAAAGTTGTAATTTCTTCTGGAGGGGGGAGGGTGGCATTTAAGGCAAAGGCTCATTTTTGGTGATAGGGGGATGTGCTTTTGAAAAAAAGTTTGGAAGATATTTTTCTAGCTGGGATGCATTTTGTGTCTGAAAAATTACAAGGATAGCGCGTTGAAATCAATTTGTCATATAAAATTAATATTTAGACGCTCTAAACGTAATAATGTAGAGCACCGACCCAAAAAGCCTCAATGCAAGGGGAACAATATGACATGAAGTGCGTAATATTTTCTATTGGAAATCATGATAAAGACTGATGTCCGATGTTGCTACAGAAAATAACTATTCGCCCACCTTTTGTCACGAACGTGATTTTAGTGATTTTAGTTTCACGTTTCTAAGTAGTTTTCGCGCGAAAAATTAATAGCATTATGACGTCATGTTATTCTTAGATTTCGATAAAAGATAGTTTTTCTTAGCTTTACTCAGTTGTTGTTATCGATTTGTCACCGAGTTAGTTGTTATCGAGTTGCTACAAAGTTATTGTCGAGTTACTTATCGAGAGTTGAGATTTACACGAGAAACGAGAAAGTACGCCACTACGATTTTACAGTTTTCCATATTATTGTCAACGATTCAAGAGTTAATTGTACCTCGTCGAAAGCCCGATTGATTCATTAAAGCATCATTTGTTCGAGCCTAACATTGTGTGTGAGTACCTTTATGCAACGTGCATAACACCTTTCTTCAGCGTGAGAGTGAAGCCTCACGCGATCAATCACTAAATTCTGTGGGAGTGTGATTGGCCGAAATTTTGTCTGCTCTTCGGTAAAATTTAGGTTCTTATTCGAAAATACTTGGTTGCCACCATACGCTGTGAAGCTAATTTTAGAATATTGATTTAGTTGTTTAAAGGTTTGGCTTAACGTTTATCTCATGTTTAAAGTTTCTTTGTAATTGGGTTCATAGTCCAAGGTTATAAATGATTGTCAAAATGACTACTGCAGGGACTGATCAAACAACGTGAAAAGAACACAACACCACAGTCAACAAGACCCGGCATGATAAGCGCTCATGACTAGAAGGCAGATACGGACAACGTGGTTTCGCTCTCATTGGAGCTCATCAGCGTATCGTAGCCACCAACACAATGAGAGTCAGTAAGAGATCACCTATCTCATAAATGCAGTAACTAGATCCATTCCAGAAAGAGCTAGAAATCAAATGATTTCCGGTCACAAACATGAACTGCGCGTTTGTGGCCTAAAAATGATATGATCTCAACTTAAACATGCCGAATTTTATAATTTTGACTGATCACGATCTTTTTGATCCAGCGTTGAGCCAGGTTGATCGTACACGGTTTTTGCAGTGGTTTTATACCTTAACTTCGTATTTAGTCCAAGGTTATTCAAGGTCTGGGTTAGCCCGCACATATACATAGCTTGTGCAGTCTATCATTGTTGAATGATTAATTTTGTCTTCGAGTAATTTTTCCTCGGTAGACATGTTTGGGAGTTCTCAGTGACCTTGGTGTGGACCCACATCAGAGTGCCGAAAGTTAAGGAATATAGTTTTTGAGTAGGGTAGTCCGCTTAACTGTTCTCCAGTGGTTGATTTCAGTTGAGTTTCCTTTGTCTGTGTTTGGTTTGCTTAGTGAACTTTGTTGTCGTGTCGGATAAAAGCTTTTTGGTTCCCAATTCTAGTATACAGCGAGGTTTTCGAGAGGTGTTAGACGTCAGTTGTTCTTAGAAGTGAAACGAGGGATCTAAGTTTTAAAAGACAGAGGAAGAAGAAGAAGAGTAAAACCAGAGTCTTGGTACCTCTTCGTTTAGTCAAGCGAGTCGCCCCTTAACACATATAAGAGCTCTTAAATGCGAATTTCAGGTAGCTGAAGAGGCACTTACAAATGCCGATAAAGGTTTGTACGAATTATTTGTACGATCTATTTCTTGTTTTGCTATGTTCTTTCAGAAAGTTTCCACGATAATCATCTCGAAGAGGAACTGGCAGAAAGAGGTTCAGAACTTTCAGACTCAGGAGCCGGTAAAGAAGCTAAAAATGGGGAAGGGGAATCAACAGCCACAATAGGACTTCCCCATACTGTCAGCTCAGGTAAGGACGTCCTAGCGTGACCGAGGACTTAAATATTGCTTATTGTTTACATTCATTCTACTCCAGTTCCCAGGCCCTCTGTCCTTGGCTTTTTAGGCTGAGTTGGTCTTGACAGTGCGTGAAGCCTAGTCTGTTTGCGCATGGTCATTTTTCTAAAAATGTTGAAAATCACAGAAAGTGTATTAGTACAAGAAACACAGCGAAGTAGATAGTTTTAATGGAATAAAGTTTCAAACATCCAAGACTAAAGCCTTTTAACCGCTAACTAGATTATTCAGTAACCGTTATAAACTCGTTATAAGTTATCCTTTCGAAAAACGTCAGCAAATAAAGCCCGCTAAATTTCCCTGATCTCGTAAAATCAAGACAAATCGACGAAAATACGAAAGCAGTGAATATTTGCTAGTTCGATTAAACTTATTGTGAGCTATTGACTTGATTCTACTGCTGTGGTCGGATTCAGTCGTCACATTATAAGCTTGAGCGCGTCCCCTGAGGCCGTTTTAAAATGAGGCAGATACAACGTATCTTTCAAAATTATTGAATTTATACGGCTCCGTATGGATTTCGTCACCTCTAAAGCTTCGGTGCGGCGCCAGGAAGTTTTTGAGGGAGAGGATATCCCTAGAACTAGAACTTTCGAGAGAAATAAAAGGAGGAGATTCCAAGAACTAGCGTAGAAAAAAGGTGTAATGTTAAACAACTTTCAAAGTTACTGAAATTATTCTACGGCTAAGGTGGATTTCGACAACTCAGAGGCTTGAGCACGCCGCCTGGTAGATTTTTAGGAGGACCAGATCCCTAGATTTAGTTTAGTAAAAAGAGTTTAATCTTAAAAAACGTAAACCAAACCTTTCAGAGTTATGGATATTATTCTACAACTAAGGTTGATTTCGGTTGAAAAATTAAAAAAAAAACATGCGTCTCTTACTGAGATTCACGCAATTTTCGGGTCGACAACTTCACTACAAGAATTGGCTCATTTTGTCGATCCATTCGGATCGTACTTTGATTTTCGGGTCGTATGAGGTTGACAGTACTGGTTACGTCACCCTATTTCACCCTGCCCATATAACAGAAAAAACCTGAAAAAGGTATATGTGATTGAAACAGACAATTCACTTTTCAAGTTTGTGTCAAACGTAAAGAAAAGAGAAAAAACTTAATCCTAACTATTTCCTTTCATGCTTGTTGACGGATCCACAACGAGTTTTATGTTTTATTGTTGCTTTTTTTTATTTAACCTTTAATTCTCTGCTTCGTGGTTGAAGTAGTCTCGTTTGTAGTCAATGGTTACAACCAAATTTTAAAATAGAAAGCAGAGGTGTACTGAAACCATCATATAGGATAATGCTAAAACCCACAAGTGTAATGTTTGATTCCAGCTCCTAATTTATAACGCCAAAATTAATTTAGTTTAAAGATATTTTTCCCTGGACCAGCATGACCCAAATATAGAAATCTGTATAAAAGTACAGAGTTCTACTGGTCGAATCAGAGCGTATGAGTAAATTTTCAAAGGAAAGCGGTAATTTGAAGTGTTCTGTTGACTGTGAACAAAAAGTGACAGAGAATATATAATAATAATAATAATAATAATAATAATAATAATAATAATAATAATCGCCAAATGAGTCTTTCTGTAGAAATATAGCATGATAAATTTTGCATCAACTGAAAAACTCAGAAAAAGAAATTCCGAGTTCCAGATGGGATTTGAACCCACGACCCTCCGTGATCTAGTCGGATGCTCTACCACTGAGCTACTGGAGACTCTATGGTGAGCAAGGGTGAAATGTGGGTCTTGACTAGAACCGCATCACGCAGTCACATAGTCAAATCAGGACAAGTACACAGGACTCATAACTGCATCGCGCAGTCACATTAGAGCATACCTGAGATGCAACCATCCAACCGCCAAATGAGTCTTTCTGTAGAAATATAGCATGATAAATTTTGCATCAACTGAAAAACTCAGAAAAAGAAATTCCGAGTTCCAGATGGGATTTGAACCCACGACCCTCCGTGATCTAGTCGGATGCTAGGAGCATACCTTCCCTCATACCTTCTCTAATGTGACTGCGCGATGCAGTTATGAGTCCTGTGTACTTGTCCTGATTTGACTATGTGACTGCGTGATGCGGTTCTAGTCAAGTCACCCACATTTCACCCTTGCTCACCATAGAGTCTCCAGTAGCTCAGTGGTAGAGCATCCGACTAGATCACGGAGGGTCGTGGGTTCAAATCCCATCTGGAACTCGGAATTTCTTTTTCTGAATAATAATAATAATAATAATAATAATAATAATAATAATAATAATAATTATTATTATTATTATTATTATTGTTGTTGTTATTGTTATTTTAAAACGTTAATATGTTGTATTTGTTGTTTTGGTTTAAAATAAATAGTCATATCTTATTTCTCTAGCGCCAAGTGAAATTAAAGCACGAGGATCGAAGGCAAGGCTTGCCTATGAAAATACATTGAAGACTGGGAAGGTAAAGCTTTACCGTACACGAATCATGCTGATAGGCCAAGATCGAGCGGGAAAGACAAGTTTAAAGAATTCTTTCTTAGGTCTGCCATTTGATCCCAATGAGCAGAGCACCGACGGTATAGAGGTTGACCCATCAAAGTTCGAAATTGATGTTGATGTAGTCAAGAATTGGCAGCGCGCTGATGAGAAACTAGGTGTGTCTGAATTTGCAGACGATCTTGCTAGGATGGTGGCTGAAAAACTTGTTGAGGAAGACGTTAAGTCGACTCCAGTGGTTCCAGACAAACCTAGGAAGGCACGACCTCAGGAGAATCTGGTTGGTAAACTCTAGATATAAAACAAAAGAAAAAATGCAAACGACTTCTTGTTCAAAGTTTTGACGGATAGTACGCGCGAATATTTTACGAGTTGTGTAAACAATAGATAAAACTCCATGATTATTATCTGTAAAACCATACATCGAACAAGGTATTTGTTTGTTTGTTTGTTGATTGTTTGTTGTTGAAGTAAAAGTACTAGGTTTCTTTATCGTTGAAGACTCCTCCTTAACCTCCTTCAATCCTTTGCTTCTCGACAGATTCGCCAGGCACTCACAAGTCTCTTTACGGATAGCTATATATAGTTGACTTTTATGTTAGATCAAAGCATTTCTCCGGCCCTCAATAACTATTTTCTGCTCAGTAGAAAAATCCAGGCTTGGAGTCTGCATCTGACACTTTCGCCATGACTCCTGCTTTAGTGTTTTACTTCCCCGTAACCATCATTATTACTGATAAAGTAGGTAAATGCTGTATATCAAAATTACTGCATTTACACACCCCTGAATCTGGGTCGTTTCCTCATTCAGTATGCCCTTATTTTTGTAATTGGAGCCAGGTATTGAACTGTATTGTATTGCATTGCATCGCATTGTATCCCTCCCTTACAGTGCAATTCAATGGAATAGTTTAAAATAAACTATCACATCGAATTGTACTGCATTTCATTGTTCATTGTACGAACACCGAGGAAAAATTGCTAAGTATTCAGTGAAATCGGCCGAATGTTAAAAAAAACGGGTCGAATGTTTAAACCAAGTTTTTTTTTAAGAATTTCTGTTCTAAACAGTGGCCTATCCTATGATTTTTCACTTTCATTTATTTATTTATTTATTACAGTTTAATGGCCTGGTTCTCATTATTTAAAGGACGTTAATCTTAAGCCGTGACCAGACCACATTTTGCCGTGAACTGACAAACAGCAAGTAAGACCCGCTCGTCAGTACAGTTTATTTTCTCTGATTGTCGCCCATATGAGTCAACGTATATCTCGGTCTGCGTTTCCTGCATCTAGCACGTACAGACTATGATTAAAATAATAGCCACTCTTGTCAGACGTCTTCTAAACGTGGTCTTCCTGGACGAGGGTTGTCCAATACACCCAAACTGAGTCGGACCGTCTAAGGCAGTGTACGGTCCGTCTTCCCGGAATTCAGGTCGTGAGAGACTTATAAATGTGGCATGTGGGTCTTTTGCCAATACACCCAAACTGCGTCGGACCGACTAAGGCAGTGCACAGTCCGTTTGACCGGAAGTCAGGTCGTGAGAGACTTAGAAAAATATGGGAGGTGGATTTTTGGGAGAGTAGAAATGTCGGCGGACCGAGTCGATCGGACACAGGCCGGCACGACCCGTCCAACAAAACGCGACCCGACAAACCGGAAGTTATCTCGGCCAGGGGGAAATTATGCCATATTCCGACCCGTTTCCGGGAAGTTATGTTCGGCCGGGGGGAAATTATGTAGGGCAGTATTGCTCACTTCTAGCACTCCTACATACACTTTACATGTTTATTTAAACCGGAAGTTAGTTCGCGAGAGACTTAGAAAAATATGGCAGGTCACTTCAGAGAGGGTAGAAATGTCGGCGGACCGAGTCGATCGGTCACAAGCCTTCACGACCCATCTAACAAAACGCGACCTGACAAAGGGGGAAGTCAGTTCGCGAGAGACTTAGAAAAATGTGGCAGGTGGGCTTCAGAGAGGGTAGAAATGTCGGCGGACCGAGTCGATCGGACACGGGCCGTCACGACCCGTCTAACAAAACGCGACCCGACAAAGGGGAAGTCAGTTCGCGAGAGTAGGAATGTCGGCGGACCGACTCGATCGCACACGGGTGGACACGACCCGTCTAACAAAATGCCACCCGTCTCATCGGAAGTCATCTCGCGCGAGAAAAATACAGCAAGAGAGAACTCTATTCCTTCCAAACATCTCTAGACTAAAGTTGATCTCTAAAAGCGCGAACGTAAAAGCTGAGGACCTGAGGACTTAAAACTTTCATTGAAAAGAAAAACCTCTAGTCCGTGTAAGCGCTACCGCCCCGGCGGATCTGTACGTTCAATGATGAGGCTAACGGATTTTTTGACTATTCAACAGCCATATATGTATACGATCAACTAAAGGGAAGCGCTCGAAAAAACAGCAAAAAACACTTATAAATTTAACTTTTTTATTTAAAGTGTCTTAACTTTTTTGTATATGATATTAAAGCGCTACAAGGACGCTGTTAAATTGAATCAATGCTAAATTCTACACAATAGACCACTCAAGCCTGTTTTAAAAAAGACTCGGATAAGTTTGATCCAACGAGGTGCGAGAAATTTTTCGCTTGAATGGCCTATTGTGTAGAAACCAACATGCAGTTACGCGTCCACGCAGCACTTTTCACGCGGGAAAAACGTTTCTTTAAGGTGGCCCGATACTATTTATTTGCGTGAGGGGCAACTGTTTTGAAATCGAATTTTTAGCTATTTAACAGCATTCGATTGCTGAGATATTTTAGACGCTGAAAAAGGAATGCTTGAAGTTTATCAAAAGCATACTTTTATTAAGATCGATACGAATATACGAAAATTTTCAGCAGTTTTCTTTAACGTGGTTTTCAAAGAAAATGAGTATTATAGGGAAAATGAAAAGAAGTTTTCCTTCCATATTACTCTGAACAGGTGCTGGAACCTCAAAGATTTCAGGATGGGCGCAAGTTTCAGATAAATCGGCTCCACACAACCTTTAGAGCAAACGGTGATTAAATTGTTACGAGAATATTGTTACACGCATTTAGCCATAATTACTACGAAAAGGATTAAAGCAACAAAGAATCGCACTTACTAGAACAAGGGTAAATTTGTCTTGTAACTTATGTATCAGAGTCAAACCGATAAGGAACGGTTTTGTCGACATTATACGGTGCAGCGAGAGTACGTCTTGCCTTTTTCAGCGTCTAAAATATCTCAGCAATCGAATGCTGTTTAGCAGCTAAAATTTTGATTTCAAAACAGTTGCCCCTCACGCATATAAATAGCATCGGGCCACCTTACGCAAGGTTAAAGTTGTAAATGTTTTCCGTCGCTTTGTAATGCGCTTGTGATTATATTAGGTGCTCGTTGATGGCTGTTGGATACGAAAAAAATCCGTTAGCCTTAGTAAACGTAGAGATCCGCCGGGACGATGGCACTTACGCGGGGAGAAGAGGTTTTTCAATGAAGGTTTTAAAGTCCTTAAGTCCTTAGCTTCTATGTTCGCGCTTTTGGAGATCAACCAGTTTTACGGACGTTTAGGAGGAGCAGACTGTGATCGCCGTTTATTTGATTTTAACAAAACGCCCTTAACAAGTCTCCGATTGTACGGTTCTTCTGATGTTTCCGATTCTCCTATTCTACCGTGACTGTAGTTTGCAATTGTCCGATTTTAACAAAACAGCTTTCTGGTAACAATTCTCCGATTGTACGATTCTTAGTAGTATTAAAGTAGTAGTAGTAATTATTTTATTGAAAAATTCACTTCCCTGTCTAAACGACTGGATTACGTGCCTGTTACAAGAATCGTAATCTATTTAGTCTAACTCAACATAAAATATCAAAAAATAGTAATTGTCCGATTTTAGCAAAACGCCCTTTTGGTAAAAAGCCTGTGATTGTACGATTCGTCCGATTTTTCCGATTACACGAATCTATTGAATACTGTAGTTTGCGTTTTTACGTCTTCTTGTAACAAGACTCCAATTGTCTGATAGGTTGCAACTGTCCGATTTTTACCTTTCTCGCATGGCACTCTTACTGGAAATTTCAGGCCGTCTTTCACTGCACAAGCTTGACGAATTTCTGTTGAACAGCTTAGTTGCTGTTATGCATATTTCGACGACTTTAGGAGCGGGCTTTGAAGTTGAATATATCAGTATAAATTAAATATATATAGATACAGTGAACCGGGTATTGTGAATCCCCCACCCCCCCCCCCCCCTTGCGATCTTCATCCCCGGCTCACGTTTAAAGAACAAAGCGTTAATGTGTTTATCTTTTCTTTGTTCGCTTTCGTATGTTTATTTGCGTTTCCCACGTCGGCTCGTATGTTTTCAGTTCCTAAAGTGGGAAATTGATAAATTGATACGTTGCGATTTTCATTCCCGCCTCACGTTTAAAGATCAAATGAAGCATAAGGGGCATGTTAATTTGCGTTTTCCCCTTCGGTTCGCGTGCTTTCCTTTAAAAGTAAAAATTGTAATCTGTGTGTCGCGATTTTCGTTCGCGCCTTACGTTTTAACAATCGAAATAATCGGAGAATCGGAAAAATTATGGATCACAACTCATGTTATACTATTCTCCGATTTAGCATTTATCGCACTCTTCTGACGTGTGAATTGCTCGTCTAACGCTTAGAACGAGGTGTTTACATGCACGTGTAGTTTACTTTTTTGTCTGCTTGAGTTTACGAGCGTCTCCATTGCTCGTCTGATGCTTAGAACGAGTTATATATGCGCGTGGTTTTTTTTCGTTTGCTTGCATTTTTAAGCGTCTCCACTGCTCGTCTGACACTTAGAAAGAGGTATACATGTATGTGTCGCTTTCTTTTTTTTCGTCTGTTTAAATTCACAAGCGTCGCCATTGCTCGTCTGACACTTAGAACGAGGTATACATGCACGTGTAGGTTTGTTTTTCGTCTGCTTGCGTTTGAATATGCGTCTCCATTGCTCGTCTGACGCCTAGAACGAGGTATACATGCACACGTAGGTTTGGTTTTCGCCTGCTTGACTTCAAGCGTCTCTATTGCTTGTCTGACGCTTAGAACGAGGTATACATACGCGTGTAGGTTTGTTTTTAGTCTGCTTGCGTTTACAAGCGTCTCCATTGATCGTCTGATGCCTAGAACGAGGTCTACATGCATGCACAGTTTTGTCATTCCTCCTTTTATATTGATAAGTGTGTCCATTACTCGTCTGACGCTTAGAACGAGGTATACATGTATGTCTTTTGGTTGCCATTTTCCTCTGTTTGCGTCGTGTTTAAAAGCTTTAGTCCACAAACCGACTTCCGGTGAATCGGGTGGAGTTTTGCTATGACGGGTCGTGACGGTCCATCCCGGGTTGTGACGGTTCGCCAACATTTGGTACCCTGGACCTCCTTTAGCTAACTTCCGGTCCACCTCGTTCCCAGGGTCTCTCTTCTTCCCATACCCTCGCTAGAATTCTACTTCCGGTAAGGCGTAATGAATTTCGCGCCCTGACTTCCGCTGAGTCCGGTCGTCTGTGCCTACAGTCGGTCCGATTTATTTCGGGTGTATTGGAAATGAGTGTCCTGGACTCGGCTTATTCGCGTACAAATAAAGCAGACTGCACCTTCGTGTAGTTTTTGGGTCCTTGTCTAAACCTTGACCTAGCCCAAAACCAGGTCTAATTTGAGGCTTAATATAAGTAGTCGGCCCTACGTATATTTCTTTTCGGATGTAACAACCGCGCTAGTTAATCATTTGAAACACGTTTTTAGGTTCCTATCAGGGTAGAAACAACAATGAAAATGCAGGAAGCTCTAATAATCAGTAGCCACATGGGGAGCCACGTGGATAAAAAGATGGTTAGCGACAGCAAACATAGGCACGCAAAGCGTGCGTGAGCTATTTTGTAGCTGTCAAAGAGAGGTACGGAAATGGTTATTGAATGAACGTGCGTGGACCAAGGTACACTACTGTGATGTTGGTTATTTGAGTAGCGTTGAGCATTCGAAAAGTATTGGTTTTTAGACAGAGTTTACCTTATAAGTGGAGCTGTGTCCGATATTGTGCAACCTCGTTCCCAGGGCTTCTTACAGATTTGAGGGTGATCAAAGATCAATGTTTGAGTTTATATTAGTGGTTTCGAATTCGTATGCGTCGTTGAACAATAGACGGTACGCTAATGCGCACAACTGTGGCTTCAAATGACGACAAAACAAGAAGGAAGTGAGATAAAATCTGTAAAATATCTGACAACAGTGTGAATATGGGACAAACAAAATAATACAAAATAGCCCTTTCTGAAGCTCATTCTCAGATGTTTCTCGGCAGCTCAATGGATTGAAATTTAATTTTGTGGCTTTCTAATGGAAAGAATATTTTTCCATGGACAAATATTTTGGATCTAGTAGGAAGCGTAACTTGTCACAAAAATTAATTCTGTAATGTTTGAACCAGAAGAGAATAGCCGATCTTGAGAGTCACGTACGTCTTCTTCTTGCGTGACATCATGCTTGACGAACGTGGCAACTCCCGTATCCAGACAAATATATAGATAAGCTCTGTTTTATTTTCCACATTATTTCACACGGACTTACATTTTGGAACACACGGCTAAAATCGAGTAATAAGCGTGCCTTGTTAGAAAAGATCATGCCATTGTGTGTCTTGTGCAAGTCTTGCGTGACTAGTCACGTAGCAAACTGACAAAAAAGCCAGAAACATCGCACGTGCTGACATACCGTGTGGTTGACTGTGGCACTAATTTTTTCGGGATTCAAATTTTTATGATTTTCGCGGTTTTTTCACGATCCGCAAAAAAAAGTTCCAGCGGAAAAAAATAATTTCCGCAAAAATTTACTCCATTGTCGAAATTTATATACAAACATCGCCTTTTACATGTCATGTAATATTATGTTGGTGCCCATTTACTTTAACCGTCTCTTTCGTTCAAAAATAAAACGAAATTAGAAGCAAACCATTCAGAAATAAACCGATGAAATTGCAGTCGGTACATTACAAGTAATAAGCTGTTAAAAGCTTTAAAGAAAAGGATCGTCTGAAGGTACTCCATTGATTAACTGATTTAACGTGTTATACATCTGCATGTTGTTCACCTGCATTCGATTGTTTATACTCAAAAAACGAGAACGTTATAATTCCAAATAGAAGGCGGCTTCCTGAAAATCGCAAAAATTAATTCCAAGAAGAATAAACAGTTTCCCCAATCGCAAAGATTAGTCCTGCAAAACACACAAAAAAAATCACCATTCACAAAATTAAACTCCCGCAAAAATATTGGTGCCACATGGTAGTGGTCTCAGCTTCGCTGAAGCTACACAAAAATCAGTGGTTGTGTTTAGCGAATAAATTTTGTTTTGATGAGCGTTTTGATGTGAAAGTAAGATACAAAATTGGGTGAAAATAATATTAAGGGATGTTTTGCTATGTCGAGAGGTGGTAATGGGCAAAGGAATCGTTGGAATTTTAAATGAGCGAATTCGAGAATAATGGAGTGGTTGGCCTGTGTGGTAAACAACGTGAATTTTATCAGGTGGAGTACACGTGATCAACTCAAGGCCAAATTGTGCTTTAATAGGTCCGGGGGGATTTTATCGTAAGGCAGGCAGTCATGTGATGATGTTTAGTGTGGGTCGTTTCACGTGTAAAGAACGTGTTATGTTGATTGAGCGTGAGATCAGATTACTGTTTTGTGTAAACAAGTGGTGTTTTGTCACGTACAAACATGTGATGAGACAAAGTTCAATGGCGAGTCACGAGACTTTCATGAGACTGCCCATGGGGAGCTTTGGTGGGCTCAGGATTTCACAGCAAGAAGTAATTCGAGGCGCGAAGTTCTGTCAATCTATTAATGATCTTGCGGTTAGTTCGGTTCCACGGGTGGTATAATAAATTGACATTCTACTGTAACATGTTAATGTACACATCAAGCATATGCCTGTGCAATCACTGTCGGCAATAAATTTCGCCAACTAAAATGTTCTTCGGCCAGTAGCAAAACGCATGATTTAGATGCGTGCGGGTATATTTTGAAACCAAAACTTGTCCGTTTTGATTGACGGTCTACATAACGAACGAAAAAATCTATGCCTTGATGTATGCATTATTTTTAGTTTTCAAATGACTATACATTGGGAAACAGAGTACAGTATTTAGTACGGGGACAAGTCAAATAGAACCTCGCACACATTTCTGTTTGTGACAAGGTATTATTTTGCGATGCATTTTAAGTTTCATGTGAAATTGAAATTCGACGTTTTGTACACCCGGTGTACACCGAACACTAACAATGTACTCGCCAACCCGGGCTCGCGCTCGCCAATCAGTTTGACCTGAGTTTGATCTGTTTGATGACGTTCCCTCATCAATTATCCCTCCCGGCCACAATCAATTGTCTACCATGTACCATACTTCAATGTACAACATATACAAAGCTTTCACACAGGAAGAGAGTCAATTCGTAGATCTGATTGGTGTTGAAGACTAATAAGTTAAAAGGCTACAAAATCATTAATGTTCTAAATGAGCGGAAATAACAATCTACAGAGGACAATGAGTTTACTGTGTCACTGGTAAGCTCGATAAAATAGAGCCATGGCGTCGATCGCGCGTCGTCCAAGTATCCTTGGTCGCTTTCCGCATGTTTCCAGAGTTACTGGCTATAATCGGGACCCAGGAAAGCACTGGTATGTAGTCACTAAACTTGCGTACGGCTTAAGGCTTAAGATGAATTTGCTGAGAGCGAAATTTTCACCACTTTCCTGACGAAATACACTGTAGCATCAATACATCGGAAGCCCGCCCAGCGAGGTTGTGACTTCAGCAGACAACCAAGCCATAGTTTCGTTGAGTCGTCGTTTGAGCTTTATGCCAGATTGCCGGCCTCGGCAGCGAGAGTTGGCTCGCTCCTCAAAATTTGGCCCTGTTGTGGAAGCGGTAAAAGGAATTGCTTTGGACTATGACTCACCGTGTAGTTTTGGCGGGAAAATCTTCGAGTTGAATCACGGTGCCCTTTTAGGAAGCATATATACCCATAGATAGAGGTAATTTTGCCTTTGCATTAATCTGCTCTGTGCCCTTTTAGGTAGCACATACCCAAGGACACAAGTAGTTTTGCCTTCGCATTGATCTTCCATGTGCCGTTTTAGGTAGCACATACCCAAGGGTTCAGTTAATTTTTCCTACGCATTAATCTGTTCTGTGCCCTTTTAGGTAGCATATACCCAAGGGTTCAGTTAACTTTTCCTTCACATTAATCTGTCCTGTGCCCTTTTAGGTAGCACATACCCAAGGACACAAGTAATTTTACCTTTGCATTAATCTGTTCTGTGCCCTTTTAGGTAGCACATACCCAAGGGTTCAGCTGATTTTTTCTTCCCATTTGTCTGTTCTGTGCCCTTTTAGGTAGCACATACCCAAGGGTTCAGTTAATTTTTCCTTCGCGTTAATCTGTCCTGTGCCCTTTTAGGTAGCACATACCCAAGGACACAAGTAATTTTGCCTTTGCGTTAATCTGTTCTGTGCCCTTTTAGGTAGCACATACCCAAGGGTTCAGTTAATTTTTTCTTCGCATTAATCTGTTCTGTGCCGTTTTAGGTAGCACATACCCAAGGGTTCAGTTAATTTTTCCTTCGCATTAATCTGCTCTGTGCCCTTTTAGGTAGCACATACCCAAGGACACAAGTAATTTTGCCTTCGCATTAATCTGTTCTGTGCCCTTTTAGGTAGCACATACCCAAGGGTTCAGTTAATTTTTCCTTCGCGTTGATCTGTCCTGTGCCCTTTTAGGTAGCACATAAGTAGTTATAGAGTTGGGGGTACTAGCGCATTTTGAAAATGCGCTGTTACCAAACCCAACTCTATATCTACTTTCCATCAGATGGAGATCATTTTATGGATAACTATATGTATTTTATTTTCATGAGCGCAATTTTATGGATAACTATATGTATTTTATTTCATGAGCGCAATTATTTGGATTTGGATACTATATGTTTTATCTCATGATGTATCCAACGCATTATTCCATCACGTGACGCCAGACTGCAGGAAGTTTATAATTCTCGGAAAAGCAGGAAGTTTTTCTCAGAAACAAGTCTTGACATGTCTGATGAAAACAGGAAATGACTCAGCTATTTTCCAAGGTCATGATAGTCGTATGATCTCTATCGACCAATTAAAATCGTACCCATAAATTACTTTTTCTGATAAAAATATCAGAAGTTGCTCCATTTTGATAAAAATATCAGAAGTTTCTTCCTGTTGACGAAAGATACCAAGACCTTCAGTTTTTATACCTCAACGATGCCTCTCAGTCTCGACGAAGCTACCAAAAGATATGAGAGTTATTCTCACAATATTCAAGATTCGATTTTAACAATTAAATCATTCATGGGAAGCCATGATTTGATTTCTTTTGATTTAGCACAAGTTATTGGCAACTTGGAAAGCATTGACACGTATACTGAGGAGAGAAATGTGACAGCCCACATGAAAGTATTGGAGGAGTATCAGAGAATGCTAATAACGGAGAGGAAGAGAAGAGCCATAAAAGAAGTCATCAAAGGAAAAATTGATTCTGCAGATTTTAAGATGAATTTAAAAAAACGAAGACGATCTCAGCGTCTCGGACAAATGCTTACACCAAATGTTCAACAAATGCCTTCAAAAGCACCTACTGCTGGACAAATGCCTACACAAGCACCTACTGCTGGACAAATGCCTACACCCGCGCCAAATGCTGAACAAATGCTTACACCAACACCAAATGCTGAACAAATCAATAATGAACTGATGTTAGAGTTTTAATTTGAACTTATTTAATGTAATAATGACCGTAAGATAAACTGTCTATTCCATTATTTAATATATATCTTTTGTCATCGAAGCAGCTGAGTGATACTTTGTTTATTTCATAACTACCTAGTAGATGTTTGCTGCTTCGAATAGTTTTCATAGTATGTTGCATTTGTTTATTTTCTAATAAAACATTTTTGTAGTCTTCATGTTTGATGTTGTTCTTTATTATGTTCTTCTTGATTCCTTTGGCTGTTTTTCCTCCTTTCTGGTTGTCTTTTATGTAACTGTACATTTTTGATCGCAAACCGACGAATTCTGTTATTGGAATACCGCAAGCTTCATCTTTGAATTTACCTATTACCTTTTTGTTTCTCTTATCGAAATACTGCGAGCTTTCAGGGTAGTCGCTGTTGTCAAATCGATCTTTATCATTCCAAAAGTCTCTGTACACATCTTCAGCTTCAATCTCATATGTCAAACTGTCTGTGTCAGTGAATAGTAGTTTAGCATTATTACCATACTTTTCTTTTATGTAGTTATAATGGAAATCATACATCAATGTCTTGCTCAGATCAAGAATACACATTCCCACATATGCTGGCCTGTTTAGGGTTAGCGTTTCCTTTATTTTATGCACTGCAACTAGATTTTCGTTGAATATCTTACTGCTTACATAAGTAGGTTTAGAAGCCATCTTCAATAGTTTCTTCTCATCTGTAATAAGTCTGACATCAACACGTTTTCTTATATTCTCCATAGTTTTACCAAACACTGAGTTATTCATTAGTTTGAAGAAATCTTTTTCGAATGAATTTTTCGCTTGAGTACGTTTTAGTGTATTGAAGTTAATGTATTGTTTGAGCCAAGGTGACTGATTGAATTCTAACACTCGATGAACTTTGTTTACTTCCAATCCAAGATCAAGATACAGCTGCAGGTTTCTGTAATGCAGAACATATTTTTCTTTATTGCTTAATGTAGGAATTAATTTGTGTACTAGTCCTGTCGATATATTATATTTTGTAGATATTTTTTTACAATACTCAGACAGCATATCTTTATTTACACAAACCCTCTCAGCAGCTAATGGGTAGTCGTTATGTAGTTCATGCAACTCTTTGGGGTATTCTAAATCAACTTCTAATATTAAACCTTTTTCGCTATTTTCATTATATTTAGCTAAATCTATGTTGTTAATCTGTTTATCTGTCATCCATTTGAAACCACCAGTGGGGAGATATTGACTCATAGCCCAACCGTATAAATTATTAGCATCAAGATACATAATGTACTTTGACGGCGCTTTCTCATCGTATTCTCTCATGTATTTGTTGTTTGCTTTTCCATATCGATTGGCAATATAAGATATACCACCGCGCATACCTTTTTCAATGAATTGAAACATATCTATGTCTGTCATTAGTTCCAATTTGATATTGGTCATCTTCAACATGGCGTCCCATGACAAACCAGGTGATGTGAAATAGTGGCATGGGTCAAGTTTGTAATACTGAAGACAGGTTTTGCGGAAGTTTTCAAACACGTCGGCTAATAGAAGTATATCAGACTTGAGATATAGATTGTGGTATTCGCCCATCGTTTGTAATTTAAATGTATTCCACACTTTTTGAGCATGACTATAATCCTCATCTCTTATATGCTCATTATTCAATATGCTGTAAAATTCTTCTTTAGTTGGTAATTCTGTTTTATTGAATTTCTCAAAACTGTCCATGTAATCATACGGATAAATGCCTTTTCGTGTCATAAGCTTGAATTTTTCTTTTCGGGATCTTTTTTTTGTATACTTTAAAGCTTCTGCTGGTAAGTTGCTGACTAATTTATCCAAACTTGAACTCATGAATTGGAAACTGTCGATGAATGTCAGATGGTTACCAAGCATGAAAGCCATATACTTCTCCATGTTATTTGGAATAGCATTGATGTCCATTTTCATCTCTTTTTCGTTTTTGGTGTATGTATTATTCTTAACAATAGCTCCAATTTCTTGCATAATGAAATGACTGTCATAACCTCTCAAATTATGGAATATAACAGGAATTTTTATTTCTTTTGGATTTATTCTGAGTTTCAGATTACATTCTTGGTGAGCTGAGCCTCTGTATTTACCAGTAATATGACAATGATCTCTGACTCGAATGTCTTTCTCAGTGTATTTTTTATCGCATATGTGGCATTCTTTTGCTTTTTCAAATTCCTGTTCATTCTCTTTAGTCATTCTCAATGGTTTATTGAAATGTTTTTTCATTACTTTTTTGCAGTATTTCACTTCTTCTAAAATATTTTCCATGAATTTATAAACAGCCTTTTCACCCCTACATATTTGTATTGGTTTTGTATATTTGTCATCATAACAGCATACAACCTTGTATCCATATCCACAGTCTGTATGTCTTTGGTATGCTTCGGTGTATGATTTATTACCGTCTTGTTGACATCCTTGTACCTTTTCAGTTATAGCCTCAAAATCGGCATATATGACAAATGGCACAGGTTGTTGTTTATGAAAGTTGTTGAATTTCAGTATGTTATTGTTTTTGTCAGGCATTTTTATTGCTTGTTCACCATTCACTTGTATGCAAATATCTTTGTGATTGCTTAATACTCTTTCAGAACTGAAACATTGCAGACAGCACATACAAAAGTGTTTCCTCTCTTTGTGTTTTGTTTGATTAAACATGAATCTGTTGAAATCCTTTATCAGAACATAATGCTTGTTTTCATTTTCTGTTATCAGAAGTAGTTCCATATGATCTTCATACTTTTCTTTGGAAACATAGATGGGGTACGGTTGTTTGTCTTCATATCCGAATACGCTTATATTGACACTGTTTTGCTTCTCAATTTTGTTGTAATGTTTGACACTTACTGGAAAATCAATGTTTGAATAATCTAACTTTTCAACGTATTGTTTGTCTGTCTTTTTTATTCTTTGAGGATCCTTGTCTTGTGGATTTAAATGTCGGATATGGCACCATCTGAAACATTCATTATCCTCATTTTTAATATTTATTAATCCTTTAGTGCAGTTTCTCAGTTCAGAAGGCAGTCGGATATATGAGGATCCTTTCATGGGTTTGTATTTGACAATGTTGAGGTAATGGCTATCAACTGATTTTACCGTCCATCCTGAACCTTCTGATATCCACTGGGATATCTGGTTTAAGATATTTTGTTTAGACATTTGTAATGCTTCATTGATTTCTGTATGGTTAATAATTGTTTGAGGTTTACTATTGAAATATGCTGACTTTTCAACTATTTCACCATCAGAAATTTTACTAAATGTGACTTTTAATGTTTCAACGTATTTCAAGCCTTTCATTTCATTCAACAAACTTATTACACTGTGTTCTATTGCCTTTCTCGTGTTTTGCATTTGGGCTAAGGGGTCTTTATTGTTTTTAATGCCAATTTCAAATGACTTTGTATAACCTTTTAAAGCTTTGTCTTTTTGTTCTATTATGGTTCTTGGTTCTGGGACTGGTTTATATATTGGTTTTTTGGTTCTTGGTGTGGGAATGGGTTTATAATTATCCCTGAATTCTGCGGGCGGTAGAATAATATTATCTTCGTACTG
This sequence comes from Siderastrea siderea, assembly GCA_964030785.1. Taxonomy (NCBI): domain Eukaryota; kingdom Metazoa; phylum Cnidaria; class Anthozoa; order Scleractinia; family Rhizangiidae; genus Siderastrea; species Siderastrea siderea. Next base: position 29,600,509 of record OZ034974.1, read on the forward strand.
CTTAACCATTTGTTTAACACTCTTACGAGGTGTTGGTATTGGTCTTCTTTGTGTTGGAACTGGCTTCTTCTCCTGCTTCAGAAGTAATTTGATAAGTTCCGATTTTCTGAGTTTCTTCAAACTTGCTTTATCCATATTTATATGATTAGATTTTTCTGATTTCATATACTACTATAGTAAGATATTATTTTAAGTGATTATTGGTGCGTTTTAAATCGTATAGAATTCAAATGATCCGCGATTGGATCCTTTGAACTGTAATTATGAAACATTATTATGCATTGGCATTTTTCTTGTGCTTTTTTTTGTTTAAATGACACCATTTACCAGCAAGAGTGTAATTAAGACCTGTATTGCAAATATCACAATACCACTCTTTATTCAACATGTATTTCGATTTTTGTTTTTTTAAAGCATTCTTTCTCTCCTCTTCAGTTGAATACTTTTTTGGTCTACCTCGACCTCTCTTAACATTCTGATTTTCCATATATATATATACTATATGTTTATCCTTAAATTACTTTGACTTGTGCGTTTAAACCTGTTCACCACAGCAGATGGTAGCTCCAGTAATTAGCATAATTTGGATTTTTGTATGTCAATTTACCAGCTTTGTTTTTTATCTTCGAGGCTCTTTTACGATATTGCATACGTCTTTCTGTATCCTTGTGGATTAAAAAATCTTCATACCGTCTGTCTCCAAAGTGTATTTTATTGCCATTTTTAAGAGTCACAACATACTTTTTATCTCCACGGTTTGAATATTGTAGATCCCTCGCACCGTATACGTTTTTGGCTCTGAATTTTAGAGAATTGAATTCGTCTCCAAACTTCAAATGATTCCCATTCATATAATATGGTTATATATTTTCTTTACTTTGGAACATTGGATTGGCAAACACAAGTGAATCCCTGATTGAATCTCTGCTCCACAAGATTGGATTTGCTGATCCACTCGGATCATACCTCTTTTTGTTGCCGAATATCCAGCGCCATAATTTCTTCAACAACTTCTTCATACAATAATGTTATACTGTTTGTAAATCCTTCATTGGAACCCAACTGTTGAATTCATCACTATACCCCTTCCACTTCACCAAAGCTTGCTTCTTTTTATAATCCCTCCGAATCACTTTATCAATTCTGAATACCATTTGTTCAGCTTTCAGTAATTCAGGTTCATAGAAACTCCCTTGAATGTCTTCATCTCTGAGATCCTTTAGTTTGTATGTGATTGGATTCGTATGTTGTATTTCATCAACTGTGAAAATTTCCTCAGACCAATTTGGGGTATATCCTTTATCAAACACATTCCGTTTATACTTACTCATTCTAACCTTATCACCTATTTTGAATTTCGGTTTTTGTTTTAATGTTTCCATATCACCGTACAGATTAAAGTAAACAACTCCTTCATTCTTCTTTTTGCTTGCTTCTGTAGGTGTCATCTTTGTGCTTGAATGTCTGGTATTGTTATACTGTTTCACTAATTTAGGTAACATGTCAAGATACTGTGTATTACCTTGAACAGTAAACTGTTTCCACATTTTGGTTTTGATTGTACGGTTCCATCTTTCACAAACGGACGACTTTTCCTCATTTTCGGTTGAGTACAATGTTATTTTATTCTTATCAAGTAGTTCCTTAACATGTTTGTTGTAATACTCTTTGCCTTTGTCTGTCCATAAATATTCCGGTTTTCTACCTTCTTTGAATATTGTTTTCAATGCCTCAGCAACTGTTTCACCCTTTTTATCTTTTAATGTAACGATCCAACCATATTTAGAGAATACATCTAGAACCATTAGAAGATATCTGTAGCCAGCGTTCCATCGACTGAATTTTTGCATCTCAACGATATCTGAACACCATGTCTCGTCAATATGGTTTACAATTACCCGCCGCCGGGTGAAGTTACGCTTTATCGGTTTATGTAAATCATCAGCTAATTCTTTTTGCCAGTTTTCTTCACTCGACGGCCTTTCCCGTTTTTTGTCTTCCTTTGTTTTGTTACACCAAGACCTAGTTTCTGCTTCGTGTTGACCATTTTTCTGTCACATTCACCTTTGTTTTTCCCCATATCATAACAAATATCATGATGAGCTGATATTCTATCAACTTCATTGTAAGGTTGTACGTGCCACTTGGTGACCTCTCCAGTGTTTTTATCATACTCTAACTGTTTATCGAGAGGGTTATATGCCCCCATGTATTTATACTTTCCAGGAGTCCATCCAGCTTTTGGTTTCGGTATTTTCCCAATTAGTCTATGTATATCAACACCAGCGCCATCCAAATCCTTTCTGTCGGTTTTATACTTTCTATTTGGTCTGATTTTAGTAGATAATTGATCAAGAGCTTGACTTCCGACATTTTGAATCATTGGATTCAACTTATCCAGAGCATAATCGATAGCCTTTTTCTGCAGTTTTGGGTTTCTCAAGGCTTCTGATCCATAATATCTTCCCATTTCAACAGCCTTTTTTCCCAGCCAAGGAATACCGTGGTGAATCAATAAATCAGTACCAGTTGATGCTACTGTATCTAGTACGCCCGCCCCTTTCGACGGGCGACCCCGTTTCCCGCCTGTTTAACGAATTTCGTCTTTGTAATACCACATTCAGCACAGGTGCATTTCATCATTGTTCGTCCGTTTTTGGTTTTTACCAATTTTTCAGATCCAGTTACACATTCTGTGACCTTTTTTTGTTTCACACAATATGATCTCATATACTATTTGATTAGATAAGATTACGGTTCAACGTTCACATTCTCATCACAGTACCCTTCTTTGGTTTTGTCCAGAATTTCTTGCTTGTTATGCTCATTTCGCCGCATCAGAAGCGCTACCTTTCTCGGCTGTTTGATGAATTGCGTTTTTGTCATACCACATTCAGCACAAGTGCACTTCATCATTAATCTTCCATCTTTTGCTTCCACCAAACTTTTAGAGTCAGGAAGGCAGTTTGTATATTTCTTCTGTTTCAAACAATAAGATATCATATACTATTTGATTATATAAAGTTTATGGTTCAACGTACACATTCTCATATTTACCAGTTTTTGGATTCTTGACCAGACGCATAACTGTTCCCTTCTTTGGTTTTGTCCAGAATTTCTTGCTTGTTATGCCAGTTTGCCCTGAGAAAGCACCTTTTAAGATATCACCAGACCAATATCGGTCAAATACATGGTTGGTTGATGGAATTACTTTGCGAGTTATTTGTTCGGCTATTTTGGCTGCCTCGAAAGCTTTACCTAATGGGTTTTCACCTCCCTTTTGGCTTTTGGTAAATTTGGTTTTCGTAATACCACATTCAGCACAAATACATTTCATCATAAGTCTGTTATTTTTGGCTCTCACATATCTTTCACTTCCTGGAACACATTCTGTAACCTTTTTTTGTTTTACACAATAACTTTTGACCATATATATGAGTTAGATATTTTTGAAATACTGTTCTAAGAATTTCTCATTATTCGTCGTATCATATATGTCGAAAACTTCCAACAGATCAAAATATGATTTACCCTTATTCATCTCATTCAAAAAATATAAACAGAAGTAACCACATGTTGTCGTCAGTAAATTTTGTATTTGATTGTTCTGATGAAGCAATGTTAAATTCTTTTTTCTCGCGTGATTGACCATTTCTTGGAAGGGGGGCAAACCAAAACTATCAAAGTAATTGATGACTTTGTCCTTAACATAAGTAGCTACCCAATGACTTCCTGACATATAACTCGGTTCAAGATTGTAAATGAATAGAGCCTGTCTATGATTGTGAGGAACATTTTCATCTCTTGACAATACATCATTAATTGGGATATTCAGATATTTACACCATTTTATTAAATCATAATTGCTTAATGGGACATTCTTATGGAATTTTGGTTTTACAACAGAATGTTTAACAGTGGGACGTTTTTGAAGGGTGAATTTTTCCCTAGTAGAAGACCCTCTCCCTTTTTTTTTTGTTTTTTTTTTGTCCCCATACCTAATGTTTGATCAGGCCAATTTCCATAAAAAGGTGGAGTTCTATACATTGGGACTAACAAACCACCATCTTGATTGTTAACAGTAGTTGGTTTTGGTATAGATCTGGGTGGTCTTTGTTTAGGCTGTCCCATCTGAGGGGCACCTTTACCAGTCATCTTCTTTATTGCCTCAATAGCTAAAGGGACTCCAATTGATGCAAGAAGAGTACCTAAGAACCCACCGGTTTGAACTTTTGTTGGTTTTATATGAACACCAGAACCTGTTTGTAGAGCATTTAATATATCCTTCTTTTGTTTGGTTGTCAAAAGATGTTTATATGTTATCAACTGATCGATTTTATTTTGTGGTATGAGGAACCCACCGGTTTGAACACCTTTTCCGGATATCTTCTTAACAATCTGAGATGCTCCTTCACTAGCTGCTCCAGCTAAAGCCGACAATCCAAGAGTCTTAGCAATCGTTGGACTAAAAGTTCTCCCAAGCGCCAGAACTGTAGACAGAAGAGATCCACCTACTTGCTTTCGAATGTTTGTTTTAGAAAGTTTAATGTCCATTCCCTTTTTTAATTTTCTATTTTTTTCCAATCTCTTAACTATATTCTGAGGTACATAAAGAGTGTCATTACCAGATAGAGAGTCCTTCGTAAGCCTTAGAACTATTGTTTCTCTTTTATGATACGCGTTACTAAGATTCTTTTTCTGGTTTGGCGATAAACTAACTTTGATTTCGTATAGTTGCGTCATATAATATATGTTAGATAAATTCTGTTTTAAAAAACATATTCATTTAAATTTTCATCGATGTTAAAAAACTTATTCATTTAAACTATCATCAATTCGTTTCCAACTGTCTTTACTACAACCTCACTCTCGTAAAATACGATGCTATGAGCTCGGACGTTTGCTGCAGGGGCTACATTGAGACGATAATGGAGAATCAACTGTTTAGGATCTCTAGTCACTACCTCTTTCTGATATGACAAATCGAAATACAATAATCCATACAAACTAGTGAAATTTGCTATATTCAATTGTGTCCCGCTGTTATAATCATTTTTACGAAAGGCATAGCTCATGAGATCATTGAATATCCTGATTTTAGAATCTGCATCGTATTCCAGTTCTGGATAAAATGTGTTATTCCCATATTCAAGCCTACAGCTTGATAAAGAGCTGTTAGCATTAGCTGCATTCAGCTTGAAAGTGTCAAACAAATATGGACTCCTCTCTTCTTCATTATTATTTGGTGCATCTGTCCGTTGGAGATAACCAAAAACATGTTTAACGTGGTCGATAGCTGGACTGATTTGAAACATATTCTGAATAGCTCTGGTATTTGCTGACTGATTGTAGAGATCTCGCATATATGTCCAGGTTGTTGGCTTGAGAAACTCTGAAACGAAATTACTATACATACTGTCTTTTGGGATCAATCTTGGTAGCCAAAGATACAATCTTTTTACTACAACCCTTCCATCGTCAGCCGCTCCTGCTTTGTGAATTAATTCACTGTCTTCGTTAAGTGTAAGTTCAATTGTGAGCTGCATCGGGGGCAACATTTTTCTTTCTAATTCTTGGAAAAAACTGTATCGATTCAACGGTATCATCTCGTTAATCGTTTTAGCTCCCCCATATCATTACCGTCGTTTTGTGCTGCTTGGGTTAAAATACGACGAGCCTCGAAACCTGTGTTTGTATCTGCTGTAGTTCTATCAGTATCAAGATACCAGAATGAATTCTTTCCAACAGATCGACTGAAGTCATCGCTGTATTCAAGAAGATTTTTGACATTGGTTATTCGATGCAAATTATCACTCTCATACACGAGTTTACCAGACGATTTAATAACCATATGTCTGATTAGACTGTGAGATCCGTTTATCATAGTGATGCGATCCGCTTGAGCATATCCAGCACCATCTGCCCTTTTTTGAAGCTCTTTAGTTACTTCGAAATACCCATTAAAAAAATCGAACATAGTCGACCTATCGTTGATTGTGAATCTGTAACCTGTCTTTTTCTGGCTTTGATTGTTAGCAGGTTGCTCAATGACATTATCCAAATGGAAACGAACGTATTCATATCGTTGTAGATTTTCATTTGTTCTGAAACTCATTTATATGCGTAGTTTAGATAAAATTCACTTTTTAATAACATTTTATCGTCTTAATCCAGTACCAGATATAAGTCTATTCAGAATTGTGTTGTAGTCTTCTTGTTTTGGTTTAGCGGTTCTCATGGTTTTAGTTAATGATGGTTTTATTGACCCGTGTAATTTTCTAATAATAAGCTCTCCGCTTTTTTCAGCTGCTTTTTTTCCCAGTTTGTCTCCAGCATGTGAAATACCAGATTCAAGTGCTTTTTTAGCAAAAGGTTTTAAAACCTTTTCTGGAACTTTACTTAACACCCTTCCAACTGGTTTGAAAATGTTATCAACAATGATCCCAGACCCTTTATGAGCATAAACAAATCGTCCAATTTTTGGGTGATAAATACGCTTGTATTCATACGACATATATAACTATTAGTTAGATTAATCTCTCTTCTCTCTTAAAATCAAACTGAATGATGTGTCAGAATGATTAAGATCTATGATTCTTCGTTTACCGTCGGTGATATAAATTCTTATTTTATTGATCGTATTCTTATTGCACGGGTTGTACTGAACTCGTCGAGGCTCTTGTGTGAATGAAAAACTTGGTGTTAACGTGCTAGTACTGAAACTATATATAATATCTGACTCTTCACCATCGACAAGACTGTCACTTATCAAATCACAATGAACATTCAATATTTCTCTGTCTTGTGAGAGATTAGGAATGTAATCTCCAACATTTACACTACTTGTTAGAATCTTTTTATTGAAACCAATAAGATCATTGAAATTGCTTCGAGTCAGATCTAATCTGTAATTTGAGGCAAGTGTTATTATTTTCCTAAATATAGTGTCGTCAAACTCGAGAGTGATAGGATATTGAGGGTTTGATGAGGTTCCTGTTTTTGTTTTTTCTTTGATTAAATTGTCAAAATCAATGTAATTCCATACTCCAGGGTTGAATATAATTTCCGTCCAATTAGCACCACTATCTGTCGAATATCTTATTTTCTGATTATTGAGTTCTTTCGTAATGTTAAACCAAGTGAATGACATCGAAATGATTCGGTCTAGGCCTATCTCATATTGTCTGTTTGAATCTAGTATTATCGGATTACTGTATTTGATTGTGAAATCCGATGGTTTATTACCACTTATGCCTTTAACGGTATGACTGGATAATACGAGTTGTCTATTCATTTATACAATTAGTTTAGACTAAAATAGTTTTTGTATATTTTGTTGTATTGTGGTCTGTTCAAAATAGCGTTTTTTAACAAGATGTCGAGAAGTGCGACACCTGTATTCCGTAGTTCGATGCTATTATTACCGGCAATCATCGATCCGATAATCAGTTCAAGTTTTTTAATCATTTCTGTAGGATTATTGAAAAACTGGACTTGTCCACCTCTTTTTGTTTTTTTCTTCAAACCAGACCCTTTAATGTTCTTCAGTTTTTGTTCACTGTCATTCAGTTTTTCATTATTGTAATTTATATACTCATTTATAACCTTCCTTGCATCATCAATGACCTTTCTTTCAATCTGAGCCGCAGTTTCAGTGATTGAACCACTATTTAATTTTTTAGTGACATTTAGTTGTTTACCATTTATTTGTTGCCTTCTTTCTTTAGCATCTTTCAAGATTTTTTTCAGATAAGATTTCCTTTTTTGGTCATTCATACCTTCTTGTTGAAGTTGTAATTTAATATCATCATAGTTAGGAATTTCAAGGTCATCTAAAGCTTGATTTATTCTATCCTCTTCAAGAATTTCGTAATCTGGTACTTCTTCTTCGTATCCAGGTGGAAGATATTCAGGTTCATACATAAATTCTGGATCTATATACATTTGTTTTTCACCTGATGCTAAATCCTTAAGGACATCTTCATAACTTGGAGGTTTTGGAACCAATTGTTTGTCATTTTGTGGTAGAACTTGATCACCGAATAGATCTTCTAGTCCATAATCAGGCACTTCTTCATCATCACCTGCTTGAACTCCATAATCTGGAACAGGTGCCTTTTTCTTTGACAATCTTCTCAATGGCATTTTTGGATATCTGAGTTCCTTTAACTCAGATGTTATAGGTTTGAAAAGTTTCTCTGCCTCAACTTCACCCATTTGATCAGATATCGTTTTTTGTTTTATTGTCTCTCTTACTGTGTTAATCTTTTTACCAAGCTCGGATCGTTTCTCAGCCATTTCTTTCCATTTGAGTAAACTCATATATCATTTGTTTACATAAAATTTCGTATTTTGTTTGGAAAAATTAGGGTTATCATATATAAAAACGCTCGCATAGCGTGTCGCATAGCGTGTCGCTATGCGATAAAATTGTATAACATAATATCATATGAAGATTCAAAATTACGACATCCAAGATGATGACAATGACGATTTTGTTCAATTAAAGAGTTTCATGCCAAACCGATGTTTTAGGATGCTCGTTTGTGCTCCATCTGGTGGTGGTAAGACCAACCTTCTGCTGGATATGATCTACAGACTCTTATACTTTGACAAGATATACCTTTATGCTCGAAATCTCTCCCAAAGCAAATATAAGCATCTGTTGAAATCTCTTGAACCAATATCAAAAGATGTCGGTTATGACGTGATAGAAGCAAGTAACGATGAAATCATCCCTCTGACAGATTTGTCTGATGAAAACCAAAAATTAATCATATTTGATGACTATTTGAATACAGGTAAGAAAAATGACGAACGGATACGTGACTACTTCACCTATTCAAGAAATAAAAATTGTTGTTGTATATATTTGAGTCAAAGCTATTACGGAACCGATAAAACAATAAGACTGAATAGTTCACATTTTTGTGTTTTTGATTTTCCTTCTATAAACGAGCAATCGATGATTTGTCGAGAACTGAACATAAATAAATCAGATTATCAGAAAGCTACTAAGGGCCTCTTCATGTGATCCCGGTAACCGGGCTGGCTCGGTTACCGGGATGAATTTTGTTAGTCTGTTCATATGGGAAATTTCAGCCCGGTTACCGGGATGAAATTCAAGAAACCAAACCAAAATGGCGCAACATTAACAAGTATTGTTCGCAACTATCATAGCTTTGCCGACTCTTGTAACTTTACTAATAAAGCTAATTCGAATACTTTTGAAGTGGAAATGCACACACGGCAAAATTATGCTATTTTGGCCACCCAGTTTCGAAAGCAAAGCTAATTTGTCAAAAACATTTTCATCCTGGTAACCGGGCTGGAGTGTTCATATGGGAAAATTTTCATCCCGGTTGCCGAGATCTCGGTTGTAGAAACCGAGATCTCGGTAACCGGGCTGGCCCGCCTTCTCATATGAACACATCGCAATTTTTACAAAGGAAATAGGAGTGAGGCGAGATCTCGGAAACCGGGCCAGCCCGGTCAACCGGGCTCATATGAAGAGGCCCTAAGGATCCATATAGTTTTTTGTATGTTGATAAGGTCAAAAAAAAGGTAGCCCGAAATTTCGATGAAAGAATATAAACCATTAATATATGAGTTATACTAACGGTATCCTTAATCATGATGATTCTCAAGGACTAGGTAAGATAGGTTCAAGAGGTTTACCTGGTATTGGATTTAAATTAGATGCTAATAATGATTATGATATGCAGAATAAAAAATTAGTGAATGTAAAACAAGGAACCAATAATAATGATGTGGTTACAAAAAGCCAGTTAGATAGTGAAATAGCTAAGATTCCAAGTGTGGATACAACTCAGTTTGTGAAAAAGACAGGAGCAACTATGAACGGAGACCTAATTTTACAACCACAGCCGTACCCAATTCATGGAAACACGGATAAAGCCATCTCTTATAATACAGCCCGGAATATATTCTTGAGTAAAAAAGAAGGCGGGTCTATGCTACAATCTTTAGACATGAACAACCATTTCATAACAAATATCAAAGACCCAGTTAATTCAGACCATGGAGTAAATAAAAAGTATGTCGATAATCAGCTTGCGAAAAAATTAGATAAGGACACTACTATCGATATGAAAGATAATGCGATCACCAATGTCAAATTTCCAGTAAACCAAAAAGACGTTGCTACTGTAGAATATATCACTCAGAGAATCACTAACTCGCAAAAAAATTATCTCAAACTTGATGGCACAACAAGTATGTCTGGAAACTTGAATTCAAATAACAAAAAAATTATTAACTTACAAACCGATCCAAAAAATTCGAAATCCGCAGTTAATGTTGAGTTAATGGAAAATGAAATAACAGATTTGAGAAATCTTGTCACTCAAAAAATTCATGAATCTCAGATTATTAATTCAGGACAAAAAAAAGATGTATTCAGATATTTAATGGAAAACGACGACGAATCTTCAAGTGAATTAAATATTCAGGTTTTGGGTATTGTTGATTTTTCCAATTCTCCACATCAAATTAATAAAAAAGCTTACCAACTTAAACTCCTGTTTCAAAAAAGCTCACCAAACCAGTACCAATCACGCCTCGGTTTTAACCTTTATAAACTTCCAGTCGGTTACTATACTTTGGTAGTTGAATGGTTTCCGCCGGAAATGAGTGAGTTGAGTGTGGCAGTGCAAGGCACTACGATTTCAATTTCTAATTATGCAACAAAAACATTCGAAAACTATACCAAAACAGTTATCAATTTTCACCGATGGGGTAGCTCGCCTCCACAATTTATTTATCTCGATCTACACGGTACAGTTACTTTTCCATCATTTTTAACAATTGGACATCTTATTGTTTATGGTGTAAAAGAAACAATTTCAAACGTTGACCCAAGTGTCTATGACACCGCTTTTGTAATTGAGAATGGAAAATTGGTGATGGAAACAGATTTATCTTTAAACGGACATCGTTTGCGTGGTTCCGTTCATTACATAAATGGGATTTTGAATACAAAAAATGGGAACACATTTTTATTAAATGGTTGTGACAAAATAATCATTCCAAATCATAGCCACATATTAACTATAACAGTGCTCTATTTCAAAGTCAAAAGACGATATACGCCTATTTCTTTAAAAGTAAAACACAGTGACCATTTAACTCAATCAATCACTTACACTTCAACCAAAGCAACTCGAACACAGACAATAAGTATTAATTTAATACTGGCTTTTGGTCATTTGGCAGTGGAACTGGGTTCAGTTGTAAAAAATGAAGAACTCTTACTGTTGATTGAATATAGAGTGCCATAGATATTTTTTCATTCATTATATATCACAATGCGGAACATATCAACCAAACACTTCAAAGCTGACCGATGTTTCGACATCGTTTACAGGATGAATAATCTAACTTATATATATATGAGAACAGCTATTTTAATTAATGAAATTCTCGAAAGCATAGAAAGATTGATTAAAAACATCAGAACATTATACTCCAATATTAAAGAGTCATTCAAAAAGAAAAATGTAACCATATAATATCTATGGATAAACATAATATATTCAATTGGAACCATGTTTCAGAAAAATTAACGGAAAATCAAATATCTGAGTTGAAAGCATTATACAAATTCTATCATAAGAAATACTGGCTTGCCAAAATGACTTACAAATATTTCAAAAAAACAGAACTTGCATGTAATATTGGATCCGCTTTATTGGTAGCTACAGGAACAATAGTTGGTGGTGTAACACTAAACCCTATTCCTCTTGGAGTGATATCCGGTACTGGGCTCTTACTTAAAACATATTCAGAGACTAAAAATTTCAAAAAGAAGATAGAAATGTCTAAATTCGCATACACTTCGTACGAAAAGGTTTTAACACATTTACGGTCTTTTATGAGAGGACTGGAGTATAATGACAAAGAATTTCTTGATTTCATCAAAATTCTCGATGATATAATTATCGATATGTGTCCGTTAACTGACAAATTTGAAAAGAAATATAATAAAGTGTTCATCCAACAATAGATTTTATTTTATCACCGATAAGAGACATAATACTAGCCCAATATTGATTGTAAAAAGCTAATGTTTTTTTCGATTTACTAATTGGAATATTTTTGTAAGGTATTCCCATCATCTTAAATATCTTTCTCATAATGTAATTGACACTAACCATTCTCTTTCTTGAACCATTTACTTCATTAAGAACCTTACCTATTTCGACATATATAGCATCAATCTTACGTTTCTGACAGTTTGATATTTCAATATTATATTTTTCTTCGATATCGAGTAATATGTTGTTGATGTGGTACTCTCGATGGTAAATAGATTTCCTCTTCAGTTTATGTCTGTTCTCATAAAAATTAACATATTCTTTCACATAATTATATCCTTGTACTACACCACAACTTAGACATGCTAACATCCCATCGTCGTTAATAATATACTGATTATCACAGCATTTATCATCTTTTGGTTTTCTGACAAAATCTATTTGCTGGTCACAAAAAGGACAAACAACTTCTGATTCTTTCAATTCATTGTGTATATCTTCATTGCAATTCATTCTATACTATTATATGAGATATTATTTTTTATTCAACATTCTGTACGTTTCAAACGACTTAAATATTATCTAAATTATATTATATATAAATGGAAATTGTAAGTCGAGAATCACAAATGTTAATAACTATGGATTATAAGGATGGATGCACAAAAAAAATTTATATTTTGAAATATTACGCGGGTAATGAGAAGACACCAAATTTCAGATGGAAGATTGTCGAATACACACACCCTGACGGTACAATTGACGAAAAAAGATCAAACACTTACAGAGGTAATATGGATGAATCTGACACTGAATATGAAAACCAAAATATTCTAGTAGAAGACCGAATGGCAACAATTTTAACAACTATTTATTACAACGATGGATGTACAAAAACTATAGAAATTAGTATAATTCACCATGGTATTGGGTTCACACCTTTTACTGATTACAATTCGGTTGAATTTAGATACCCTGACTATACAATTGACAAAAAAAGATCAAAAAATAACAAAGGGTGTATTAGCAAAATCGGTGAATCTGACTTTAAATATGAAAAATGCTTTCGATTTGCGTTTGAAAAACACAAATTTAAACACACTCCTAACTGCATCGAGAATTTGAGGAATCATTATGCTTTTCTGTTATTTTAAGACTTCCAGCAGTCTGACGTCACGTGACTGAATAATCCGTTGGATACATCATGAGATAAAACATATAGTATCCAAATCCAAATAATTGCGCTCATGAAATAAAATACATATAGTTATCCATAAAATTGCGCTCATGAAAATAAAATACATATAGTTATCCATAAAATGATCTCCATCTGATGGAAAGTAGATATAGAGTTGGGTTTGGTAACAGCGCATTTTCAAAATGCGCTAGTACCCCCAACTCTATAACTACTCACATACCCAAGGGTTCAGCTGATTTTTTCTTCCCATTTGTCTGTTCTGTGCCCTTTTAGGTAGCACATACCCAAGGGTTCAGTTAATTTTTCCTTCGCGTTAATCTGTCCTGTGCCCCTTTAGGTAGCACATACCCAAGGACACAAGTGATTTTGCCTTTGCATTAATCTGTTCTGTGCCCTTTTAGGTAGCACATACCCAAGGGTTCAGTTAATTTTTTCTTCGCATTAATCTGTTCTGTGCCGTTTTAGGTAGCACATACCCAAGGGTTCAGTTAATTTTTCCTTCGCATTAATCTGCTCTGTGCCCTTTTAGGTAGCACATACCCAAGGACACAAGTAATTTTGCCTTTGCATTAATCTGTTCTGTGCCCTTTTAGGTAGCACATACCCAAGGGTTCAGTTAATTTTTCCTTCGCGTTGATCTGTCCTGTGCCCTTTTAGGTAGCACATACCCAAGGACACAAGTAATTTTGCCTTTGCATTGATCTGCTCTGTGCCCTTTTAGGTAGCACATACCCAAGGGTACGGTTAATTTTGTCTTTGCGTTAATCTGCTCTGTACTCTTTTACATAGCATATACCCAAGGGTACGGCTAAAATTAATCTGCTCTGTACTTCTAATTTTGCTTTCGCAGCATATAAATACCCAAGGGAACCAATCGCGCGCGCGTCACGATTCTATGCAGCGGGCGATTCTCGCGCTGGCTCGCGTTCTTTTTAATTTGCTCGACTGTTCCTAAGCGAAAAGAGATATTGCTCGTAATGCGTACATGAGCCGAGCCTAATCAGAATCAACAAGCAACCCCTTTTATATCGGAGACGCTAAAATGTAACTGATAGTTAACGTTACGGTTATGCGCCGTCTTGATAACTCCGCTCTTGCGGAAACTTTGTTTTATAAAGGGTCACCGGGCGTGAAATATAAACCCAGCTGATGTACACATCTCACGCACCGCGCGCCGGCTTGAGTCAGTATTAATATCTCGGAATTATTCACGCTGGTGGTCCAGGGAAATTTAAACAGAAGAAATCGAAAACCACGTAAAGCAGCGGAGAAACTCAATGCCCAGGTTAATCCTACTTTGATGTATGCCCAGGATCCAGAGAAGCGATGCCCTGATGGCCTTCGATGTCGAGTCACGTCAACAAGGTCGAATAAACAGTAGCAAATATTGCGGTGAAATTTATCTCACAAGCAGGCTACCTCTTTTAATTGGCTTATGTCTTATGCAAGCGACAAAAGGGTACTTGTCCCGCCTGTGCCCGCGAAGTAACTACTCTCTTTGTTTGTTTGTTTTTTAGTAGAAATCAGTTTAGTTACTTGATAAAAATAAGTTGCAACCAGGTTAAAATTTCACTGCGATCTTGTTTTCATTAGTCATACAAAGGGACAGACGAAAAGAAATTCAACGAAACCAAGCCAAGAAATTTCTAGCGAACACTTGATCCACGCCGGCTTTCACGATGTAGGGCAAAAAAATGCCCTGCAAAGGATGTTAAAAAAGCGAATAAATTTCTCGACCTTATGGCTTATGCGAAAAATTACGCGTGACCTGCGGCCAGACTCTATTTCCGTTCGGTTAAACAGGCCCGCGGTAACCGTAGAGCAAGAAAAGTTTTTACCGGACGACCAAATAAGAGGAAATATAACGGACACTGCTAAAATTGGGCCCGATAGAAGATTATACTGCGCGCTTTATTTTCCTTTTTTTTCTCTTCTCTGTTTGTCAACGGGTCTCAATAAATTGTAATTATCTGGCAACATTGTCATATTTTGCAGCAAGAAGCTAACACCTCGTTTCATTCTTATGAATCCTTAAGGTGACAAATCATGGCGTTAAGTTACCGTTAATATTAACTGTGGGGGGATTCAATCCCCCTTCAGCTAATTTGCATAACAAATCCTGAAGCGATCAAAGCCTGTCATCGGCGCTTTTTATTGGCTTTCGTGGCAGCTAGAGTTGAGTAACAAAAGGGAGAAACTTAAAAGGAAGCGGGGAATGAGTAAATTTGTGCGTTTTTCGTAATCTGAAAAATGATAACCGATGTTTGTGTCTATAAGACTGTGAAACGAATCTTGCGTAGAGCTGTTGCGTTTTTGTCTTCGTATTGGAGGTGATAATTGTTTTGATTTGATTTGATTTGATTGTCTGCTGATCTTTCCGCTCAAACTTTGTACAAACAATCCCACTACCGCCACGCAGCCTAACCAGAAACCCATTTCTCTGATAAGTCACCTCTAACTTTGCGCTTAGCAAGTCGCACGTACGAGCAACGTTTATGCCACCCATACAATGTTTTTCCTTGTCGACCTTGTGCCTTTGACGGACCTAGTGATCGAGTGGCATGGGCATTAATTTTAAAACCTACCAAAAGGTGCAAACAATAATTTGTTTTAGTTCGAAATTCACGATTCTGCCCATTTTATACCTTCAAACTATTTGCCATCTATTTACCATCATTTACTATGGGACATCCCTGCAGAGAAGTCATGTTATTTCTCACACTCTAAAGTTGAACCATATAACTCAAAACGTAAGTTGTGCGCATGCGTACAGAGGATTATTTACTAGAACTCGCTTCCGCTCACGTGTAAACCGGGTTTGTGCTGACGATTCGTTTTCTAAGGAAGTCTACCACAAGGAAGCCAGCCATTTCTATTTGATATATAAATATCCAACATCAAGCGAATGAAATCGGGACACTTTCGTAGTGTCGCTTTAGTAGCAGAATTTTCCGTGCGTTCTCATCTGCATTTTTGTTCCGGCCCCGACAACTAGCCTTTCGGTAAAATTCGACAGTCGTCGGGAATGCCGAACATTGGCCACCCAAAAACCAACCAAAGAACCAACCTTCCCAGAAACTTGAGGCTGCACGCCGACTATGAGGCTATTTTGTAGACAAAATAGCTCAAAAATGCAACTTCTAGAGAATCGGTCATACCTGAATTAAAGATCGACCCCGCTTCACCCCCAGAAGAAGTCATGCATCTTCTTGATCAGCATTTGAAAGGTTTGAACCTGCAAAGTGACGCCACATCAACAGAACACCGCTTGACTCTGGATATGTGGGACTTTGCCGGACAGCATCTTTATTATGCATCTTACCCCGTGTTCTTATCTTCCCGGGCAGTTTATATGTTGGTCTACAATCTCAGCAAAGGATTAAACGAGACTGCTAAGCCCAGTTTCAGACGTGGAAACGTTGACACGCCACTAAAAAATCCCACTGGTGAAACTAATTTGGAGAATTTGCTATCGTGGCTTGTTTCAGTTTGAACTATGTCTTCACCTAAACCACTAGTGGATGGGAGCAAAGAGACCAAGGAAGGTCTATCGTATCTCCGCCCTCCAGTATTCATCGTTAGAACACATGCCGACAAAACAGTTGAAGACATCAATATAATGAAACAGCAGATTCGAGAGGAACTTTCTGATAAGGATTATGCTTGCCACCATATCCGGCCTATCTTTTCCACTGATAATACGCAAGGTTCATCTGGTGATGGAATTCGTCCACTTCAGGAGGCAATGATTGAAGTGTTGAAGCAAGAACCATACATGGGGGAGGAGGTGCCAGTTCGGTAAGTTTCTCGGATTAAACTACTAAGCACGTACATGTCAACAGAAAATAGCCTCTCCTCCTCTCAAGTCTTCGGCCTGACCAGGCTCATTTTAGCCCGAGCCGCAGGCGAGGGTTAAGATGAGCCCTGAGGAGGGCCAAAAACATATTTACGCCCACGAACATCAACTCTATTAGTATTATAATCATTTCAGAGGGTATTGAGAAAAGAAATTATTAGCACTATATTATTAACCGATCCACGGCGTTTAATTTTATTGCGAATGTTTACAAAACAAACACGGCAGAATTCAACCGGAAAATATTTTTGAAAATAGTTTCTGCTCCAAAATGTTTGAAAGAAAACTGATACAAACCTCAGTAGAACCAGCAGAAAATAAGTTATTTAGTAGTGTTGATGTTAATGGTACAATTTATGAATTGGCAGTTTGGCATAATTGCGTGAACAGACGAGCGAGTTTCGCTCGTCAACGACAAACAGTTTTTTGTTGGGCACGCGCAGACTGGGCTCCAATTTTAACCCTTGAGACTCCAAAAAGGAACAAACAAAAAAGGCGTCACGCTCTCGTCTGGATTTAATATTTTGCGGCGATGTTTTAAAAGCTGCATTTAGGCAAGGCTCACTTACTTGGTTCTGTCAGGAAGAACTGAAAATGACTGTAACTTAGGTGAAAATTCACTTGAATCATGTCCTCTTCAATGTTATCAACGCGATCGTCAACTCAGCCGCATATGAAGCGCAGTAAGCTTATATTCAGAGGCTACATGCAACTAAACTGTGCTAGAGAGGACGGAGACCTCTAGACTTGCTCCAAGTCGACCTCTAAACTTTTGGAGTTTTGCGAGTCAAGCGAGCGAAGCGAGCTTCAATGAGGTCGCGAAGCGACCGAACGAGCGACGAAGCCGCGAGAGGTCGACTTGTTTGACTTGATTGGTTTTGAATCGCATTGTAAATTCTGGCACGAAAACATGATTGACATGTGGTCCGCGAACGTGCCATGCTTTTCGCATGTGATGTAAACGAACAAGTTCTCAAGTTATGTGGTCGAATGGAAGTTGCAGGTTCTACTCCTACAAAGTCATTCTCCAGTCTAACTCCTAAATCTAAGAACACGGTTTGCCTGCAATATGGCTTGGAAGTCGATAACGCAGACAAGCGGAGAAAGCTTTTTGACGGGGGAGAGAAGAGGCAGGCCTCCAAAAACCTTGACAGGATCTTTGCGCTTGGAGATTTGCAGAGTGAGATTTCTTACTTCTCGAACATTGTTTGCCGCGGATGTTCTGACAAGAACATAACTTTACTAAAAAAGGTTGACTTAGCTAGAACAAGTCTTAGAGATACACAAGAAAGGCTGGAGAAAGAAAGAGGAGAAATTGTCACGAAGCGAAGCGTGGACCGACTCGTCGATCGGTGAGCGTTCAGGCGCTACGGCAGGAATCCGCAGCAAACAAAGGACTTCACTCTTTCCGGAAGCCAGCATTTCCTCAATTCCTTCTATCTCCGAATGCCATAGAGTGAAAGATCAATGGACACAGGCCGAGGAGGAGTCAAATCCCACTCCATCGTCAGTGAGTATAAGTTTGTAAAATAAGCGAAGCAGAAGAGTAAAAATGGGAACACATAATAGAGCCATTTTATAATTATAATTATCGAGGCTTTGATATCTGGTACTCATACGCATGCTACCGAACACATTTATTTTATAGGAACTCCAAATTCTATTATTTTTGAAGCCAGCGATCCATTTGTATGAATGGAATGCATTTGTTTCGGGTTCTTTCGAACATTTTATCTTATACATGCCTCTGCAGTCCAAACAAAAAAAACCGGGCGGCTTAGTTTTTCCGTGTGATTCATTTCCGTAATTCTCGCAAAAAAGAACCCATAGATAAAGTTTATTTATACTGCTACTACTACTCTTCCTCTTCCATTGAATAGCGTATCGAAACCAAGGGTTAAATACATTTTTCTTCTGTAAGGATGCATGAAATACTTGTGTCAAGTGCATGAACTACTTATAATATACTAGAAGCAAACATTTTGAGCTAACAAATTAAGGTTAGACAACTTTGGTGTGTTACAGTACGCTAGTTTACTCGAATTGATGATTATTATCTTATGCATTTTTATTATCTTTGTTTGGGTCTCAGGTTGTTATAAACTACGCCAATAGCGCGAGGAAAACCATCGACATTCCAAGCCACTACCATCAGCTCTGCAGGCAGATAGCCCTTGGAACTCGAAATTCTGTTGCTACTAGCATCATTAAAGTTGAAGCAGTCAAGGAAGAACTTCTGGAATAACGAGTTAAATCGTCAGATCAATGTCATAACCACGAATACATTCAACTGTGGGAACTACGAAATTAAACTTACATGAACTACAGAAACCAAAAACACTTCAATAACGGTCGATTCTGGAGAGCTCAATAACGGGAAAAAGTCAGGACTCTTTGGCAATGAAGCATGGAATATTTAATTTATTAAATACGCGCGTACGGGGAAAATCCTGACTGGCCGATAATTCCGAGCAACATATAAGCTCAAAGTAAACCGCATAGTAAACCGCAAAGTAAAACTCAAATGAACTGAAAGCTGTAAATAAAGCCTTGAACATCTGTAAGATGTGGATGACTTTTTGATAGTTTATGACTTAAACCCGTACCAAATGAAAACGTACACAATCGCCTTTCGTGGACTTAATTAATTATGACCAATTATTTCCCCCCAGTCAACTTATGCATAAAGAAATGTTTGCACTTAAAGATCAGAAACATCATCACACAAAGACTTCTTTGCGATCTTTTCGACAGCAACCAAACAACCACCAATTTGTTTCCTCGTCCAGCTGTTCCTAGCCCGCTGGCGAACGCCAACCTAAACTGAAGACCAACGAGTCCTAACACGCACCTGAGTATTTAACTTTTCCTTCCGATTCCTTCCTGCGTTGTCGTTGCAAATCAAAATCTACGGTATTTTCGAGGATCCAAACACTCCGATTAATTCTTCATCCACAGAGACAAGGCAAAACTTGGTTAAGAGCCCGTCCAAACTTGCCTATTTATACACTTCGAAGGATTCTACTTTGAATGGCTTTGTGGGCTTGATGCCAAAGAGTTAACGTAACGCCACGCCACACGACGCCAGAACAGCCCCAATAGTTCTCAGTTGCGAACTAATAATGAATAAGTGAGGCACAATAATTCCCCTTCCACCCCCGATCGTATACACGGCACAAGTATTGACGTTAACAGTTACACTTTTGCTTAACACTTAAGAAACCGAATCGATTTTATCAGTTTTAAAATCAATCTGTCAAATAGCGGACATTCTCACGATCAGGAGCCCATTACCTGTCACGATTTTGATGACGCAGCGTACAACTCACTAGCTATCTGTCACCGGTAAGAGGCCTTCTGGACGAAAACACGGTTACTGTCTCCGGAAACCAAAAACTGCTAAAGTTTCACTTCAAGTCTAAGAAACCTTTTTTCCTTAGCAGGGGAAAAGGGAGGGAGGGAGACTATCGGCCGCCTGTAAATTCGTCAGAATTTCTTGTTGGTAATTTTGCTTCCATCTGCGGCGTTTAATCGAGTAAATACGGTAAGCGTAATTAATGGTTGAAAATATTAATCGAGTGTACTGGGAACAGTACTAATTCAGATTTGTTGAATTTGAATTACTCAAATTCACACTTTAATTTCCTTCCATAATTTGCTCTTCAGGTGGTTTAACTTTGAAAAAGTAGTTGAAGCCTTGGTAGCCAAGAAAACTTATTATTTGAACCTCAAACATCTTAAAGCCGTTATCCAGAAGTATTGTTTCATCGACAACGAGGCTGAGGTTACCACTATGTTGAATTTCTATCATGACCTCGGCAAGATAGTCAAACACGGCAGTACAGTGGTACTACGGTCTGAATGGCTTATTGGAATTTTCAAACAACTTATAACGATTCGTTCTTACGATGACAGGGTAAGAAACAGTTCTATGTATCTACCAGTCTGACTTGGGGACTTACGTCAGCAGTGAGAGAAACATGATCAACTCTCTGCAAGACTGTTATGACTCAGACCCTGGTGATTTATGTAAATTTTTTTCTTCTGTGGAAGTAACCACTAACAACATTTCCTCAACTGTTTTTCTAATACTGCGTCGAATTCTGCTGTAACCGGTAAATATAATTAGAACATAGGAGTAAATCCGCGGATGAGGCTTCAATGAAATTGAGGCAAGTGTACAGGGTGTGCTAGAGGTTCGTTCCCTAACTCTTTCTCATGTATCTCCAACGTTTTGTTTTTTTAGTCAATCAGACGTGTACTCCAGAAAACACGTAAGGAGTATTTTGCTTTTGTGTGAAGTCTGTTTAACGGTTTGTATTAATGTTCATAGTTGGTCGGATACTTCACACTTATCTCAAAACATTTTCGAGCTGTCCACACCAGAGTACCCTTAGGTCCCAGGCGTTTTTCTTTCTTTTTCTCACATGAACTTAATTCGCGAGGCGGCGGGAAAACCTCTGGTCTCAAACTCATTGATTCTCACTTTCATGCAGACGCCAACTCTTAAACTCTCCCCATGGCAAGCGGGCTATCACGTGCTGATCAGCCGTTAAAAGTGTTCAGTGGGGTAGACCTGGGGAAACTGTTCGCATGAAAATCTTTTCCACTTTGGTGTTGAGAAGTCGTTAATGGACCCTTGACCTACCCGGTAGGGGTCAAGGATCAGGACACTGATCTGTCGACGTTGCTTTGCGAAGGTGTTTCCCACCAAAAAAATCAGTCACAAAACTCCCTTGAATCGATTAAAATTAGTCCGAATGACCATGTCGGAGTTGCAGGATGATATTTGCACCTACATATGATCAAAGGAGACAACAATAGTCTCAGAATAACTTGCATTTTTAGACACTGACTTCCGTGATAAAAAAAAAACATCTTGCCTTGCAAGCTACCTGCAAACAATAAACTGTCAAATCTCGTATTGAGAAATTCACTATCCTTTCAGAACGCATCACGTTTTAAGAAATAGTACAGTATCACTTGGCCTAAAAAGCAAATTAATTACCAAAGAGCTGACACAGACAATGGTATAAATAAAGTATAGGGACGGACCATTAGAAAAGGGATATGGGGGATAAAAACAATTCATGCAAGAGAAGGTGACTGAAAACAAAATCAAGCAAAGAAGTGAAGAGAAAAAATCCTGCAGAGTTGATTGCACTGTCGGGCTGACAAGCTATACACATCTGAGGGCACCTTTGCGGCCACTTAAAACGGCAGTTTTCTTGGTCCTGGTGGAATCCCCATTCACCTGATTTTCTTTACAATTAGGAAAATGGACGTTTTTCCCTTTCTTGAAAGAGACATTTTGTACGCAGCAACCTCATCAAGGATACTGGTTGCTAGACGCAATTGCGGAAAAAACCGTTACAGATAACCATGACTGAAAACTCAGATAGAACCATGTGCTTTAAACAGCCATCCTGTTTGATTCGTTTGCATTTTAAATGCAATTTGTAAGCGCTAGCAAGCACATACCGAGTTTTGAAAGCCTCGACATAAACTCTGGGGGAAGCATCAAGGTAAAGATTGTTACAGTAGAAAATTGTATCCAGAGAAAAAATTCGTGCAGGAGACTTGACCTTGAAAAAAAAAAATACTCTACAGGCAATGGACGTGGAAAAAAAAATCATGCAAGCTGAAGAAGTCCTTCCACCCAAATCACTTTTCTAACTGGCCGTCCCTAAACGGCTTTAAGAACGTGATATCCTCCAGACAGTATGACAGCGTGAGACGTCCCTTTCTTGATCAACAAGATACCGACATAGCAGTACTGTGAGTTGCGTCGCCTAAAATCGTTTTGATCAAAGGGGCACACTGGCAGAAACGTATTTGAGGGAACTCTATTAGTGATGCTAGAATAAATACGGTGACTGGCGGGAGATCGTGCTTAGCCTGTCATTTTACAGCCAATTTATAAGTATTATAAATTAAAGTTAATGGGACAACCATGAGGTTAATGTCCTAGCGTTACTATATCGGCAATGTGATATGTCATCAAGATAAGACCTTTCAATCATCATGCCTAAAGGTCATGCCGCATTCACGTGCAAAGATCAGGATATTTATATTTGACCAATGACGTTTGGCTGCTCACGTGATATCAAGCACCCTCAATCTGCCTTTGTTCATTTCAGCCTTCCAGTCTAGTAATCATTCTGGTTGAGAACATTAAATACTATCTATCAAACTCGTCGCCGTAAGATCGCGATTTCGAAACTCTCGGATATGAGAATCAACCACTCGGTAGTTTTAATCATGCGAGCCAATCAGAAAAAATTTGCGTGGTCGTTAAAAATCCACCAATCAGCACCTGAGGGTTAGATCTTGACCCTAGTGGCTGCATGGAAGTGAGAATCAAGGGGTTTGATACCAGAGGTTTTTCTCGCCGCTTCGCAGCCCGTCGTCGCCACTTTGCAACTCGTTTGAGAAAAAGAAAGCAAAACCTCTGGGACCAGGGTGACACCAGAGCAGTGGTGGCAAATCACTATTTCCTGCAGTTAGCTAGCAGATATCAATAATAAAACTTATGCTTTTAACGATACAAATTTCAAAATTCTGTGGATTCATTAGGAAAATTGTAAGAATAAACGCCTTTGAAATAGGGGCACAAACGTTCGTCTTAGTTTATTTCAGTCCATACACCTACTGTAACTCAAATAGACATGAAGTTATTCATATACCCCTAATCACAGTGATCTTCTAATGGCAATTAGCCTTTACACGTTTTCTGTATTTTTTGTTATTTTTTATTTATTTATTTATTTTTTGCCAGGATCCTAAACATGAACCATTCTGGAAAGAAATGAGGAGCACAGGTGTCCTCAGAAAGGAACTTGTTGATGATGTGTTTGCGAAATTTTGTCAGCAAGGTGCAATCAAGGAGGACATCTTGAGCATGATGGAGCAGTATGGATTGATCGCCAAGTTTGAATCTTCTCATGATGTACATTACTCTGTACCCTCTCAGCTGACTTCGCCATGTGAACGCCTTTGCAGAGTGGAGCCTTCGCCTTCAGATCCGTGCCCATTGTATATTCACTTTCTAGGGGGGTTTGTTCCTCATGGCCTCTACTCACAGCTTGTGTCACGGTGCGCCAAATGGTGTTCTGGATCCAAGCAGAAACCTGTTTTTCGCGACATGGCATGCAGTTTCATTACAAGGGAGGGTACTCATCGGTTTATTCTTTTTTGCAAGAAGAGGTTTATCAAGATCGTATTGAAACAAACAAACCAAGAAGACGCGGCCTCATCAGCTGAAATTGCAGAAGTGCCAAATGAATTGCTATGGTTTGTGAAAGACACGTTGCAAACTTTTAAACAGGAGCTTCCGTGGTTAAGGAACTTAGAGTACAAATTTTGTGTTGAATGTCCTTGCTGCCCAGAGGATGAAAACATCTGTCGTAACCACGGCCAGGTCTCCTGCTCTCACGAGGACTGTATGTGCGTTCTTCAAGTTCAGCTAGAAGGGCAACTAACCTGCTGCCCACACAGTGGCGAGATACCACAGCTTCCCAGTCTGAAAAGGTGGTTCTCGACCAAAGGTAAGATTAATATGATAGAAAGAGTTTAATACAACACACCGATAAAGCTCTGTAGAGTCCCTCCCTTCCCTTGGAGTTTTATTTTAATTAATCCCAGGCCTGAAGAAGGGAGTGGGAGTCTCTTTAGGGATATGCGAATAATAGTAATCCACTGTTACATTAAACGTAGCTTAATGAAGACGAGCTGTCGTCATGGTCGTTTACAATGCAGGGGGAGTTTTGAGGGCTCCCCCCCCTCCCCCCACATGAGAAGTTGATAGTACAGGGAATGCCGTGTCTTGCAGTGTCTACTTAAAAAAAGTTATTGAAAAATTATACCCATGTGCCTTCCTCCCAACCCTCGTGCACTCTGGATTTGCAACGAAGTGCAACCCTGCGTTTTATACAAATTTGGATCTGCCCATGTTTGCCAGTCTCACACTTGTCAACTTCGTGCCTTACATACACCCTTTGGACATACTACGTAAACAGCCAACAGAACGTGAAAACTATCAAACAGGTGATTTTTCCCCTTAAACAAGCTAAAAGTACTCGCCTTAAACGGAAGCTCCTCATTAACGCAATAATTGAAACGATGTCATCATACTTGTTCGGCTATCGTCAATGAGTGAATTAAGGAGCTTTGTTCGGAAGACTGAAGCATACGAAATGAACTTGTTCGTTTGTTTTCGAACTTGGCACTCTCGTAAGTAAAAGGAATTCGAAAAGTTGGTAAAACAATCCTTTGAACGTGCAGAGACTTAATACCGACGAGAATTATGCAGAGTTGTTATAATTATTCCTGTACAAGCGCCAAAACAGGTTCGCCGTATCCTACACCTCAGGTTTCCAAGCGAAACAAGTGTGTGAACAGTTAATGTAACTGAACGTTTTAAAAATTGGCGCTTGATTTGGATTTCAGGCTTTGGAATTTGTTTGTTATTCTTCTGGCAGTAGAAAGAAGTAAAATGGTTTTTAAAAGTTGGTAAAAATCCTTAGAACATGCAGAGACTCTATATGGACGAGAATTATGGAGAGTTGTTATGAATTATTCATGTATAGGTACCAAAAGAGGGCGGCCGTCTCCCGTTCCTCAGGTTTCTAAGCGGATCAAACGTGTGGACGATAAAGGTAATAACGTCTTAAAGGGGCATAGTCACGCTATTTTAGTTCACTTTAAAAATAAAAAATATGTCCTCACATCAATGAACGCCCAAAAATAATAATCTAGTTTTGTTACCAAAGACTATATTACTTCACTATAACTATTTTCTGTCGTCTGTTCCTACGGATGGCACGGATGGAAATGGGTTGCAGTTTGAAAAAATTAGGCTAAACTTTTCAAATTCTTTCAGCGTGTTGACATTAAATCGCTATTAAATGGTCATGGTTTGTTTTCTCTTAATGAAATTAAGTTAATACGTTTCTTTAAATGTTAAAAAACTATGTTGGGCATGGATAAAGTTAGCTACCGATAATTTTAGCGCAGTTTTGACACGATGCTATGAGGCTTTGAAATTTGCTTGTTTTTCATTCGTTTTTGTGTCTGGGAGAAAAAGAAAGTAAGATGATTTATAAAAGTTCGTAACACAGTCCTCAGAATGTGCAGGAATTATGAAGCGTTGTTATAATTATTCATGTATAGGTACCAAAAGAGGGTGGCTGTCTCCCATTCCTCTGGTTTCCAAGTGGATCAAACGTGTGGACGACAGAGGTAATAACGCCTACTGTAAAACGATGCTATTAGGCGTATATATTTGAGTGAAGCTTTGGTGTTACCACACACACAGTACATGTACATTGTAAAACGTCAGCCACCGGAAGGACTCGTTGCTTCTACTCCCTTCCGTCTATTCGTCCGTCCGTCTACCCATCCAACCCTCTGTCCGCCCACCCGTTTTTACGTTCATTCATTTGTCCGTTTGTGTGATTAATTCCGACCTCCCCGATGCACTATGGATCTACAACGACATGGAAACCTGCCTTTTATAAAACTTTGAATCTGCCCCTGTTTGCCAGTCGCATACTTACTAACTTCGGGCCTCACATACACCCTTTGGACACATTACCTAAACAGCCAACAGAACATTAAAACTTTCAAACTGGTGATTTTTCTTGTATCTTAACAAGGGCTATCAGAATCCAACAAGAAAAGCCCCAGGGGCATTAGACCCCGCCGTTGCTCTCCCTCCCCTCCCCATCCCCCATTCCCTGGTCAACCGCCTGTTCTAGCCTTCGCGAAGATGAACGTGACGAAATATTTTGACCATGACGTGACTCACTTACGTCACGTTCTTTTTTAAACGAACTGACGTTTCAGCATAATTCTAAATGACAAGGGCACGGAAATTTAGGCCAGAACGTCATGGTAGCCCACATATAGGGCAAGAACGTCATGCTAGCCCACATATAAGGCACTAATGCGAAGGTAAGTGAGTACAAGTGAAGGGAAGTGATTAGAAAGGAAGGAAAGTGAGTACAAATGAAGGAAAGTGAGTACAAGTGAAGGAAAGTGTGTGTTAGTGGAGGTTGGTGGATATATTCATATAGGATTGTAATGTTATTAGTGCCTTATATGTGGGCTAGCATGACGTTCTTGCCGAAATTTAAATAGATTTATTGGTAAAGAAACTTATCCTAAAATCTAAGGGAATCGGGTAGCTACGGAATAAAAAAAAAACGTAAAAGTCTATTTTTAGTCCATGATTCGATAATTGATTTGGCGCAAACAACAAAGTTCACCGAATCGGCTTCTGTGTTTCAATGACGTAATGTTTACGTGTCACGGCGCTCGGTGGAAAGCTCCGATTGGCCCTTCGTTTGTTTACAAATCTCGTGCCTTAAGTCGGAAAATTATCACGTGGACTTCAACTGCTCGGTGTCAAAACGACTCGCTTGGATTGGCTCTCCGCTAATCTGTCGCCCGATCTTTCTTTTGTTACACGTTCTTTTGTTAACAGAAAATGGTCTTACAACTGCTCTGAGATTTCTAGTCTCTAACCCCTATACACGCATCGGCACTATAATGGCCAACGGCCATCCTCGCGTCTTCGTTGGCAATAATGTTTATTTAGCAGGCTTGGGTCGAGTAACCCGATCGAATCGGCGCCTTTCAAAGCTTGTTAGCATCTTTGTCCTTGGGTTCGTCGAAGAGATGTATATGCCATTGCATCCCTAGTAGTTTTCTACACCGTCTTTCATGGCGATTTTGGTGAATCGATACTAGACGACTGAAGACAATGCTTATGTTGACCGAAAGCTTGGTACGCGTATTTGATGGCCGAGGGAAGTCTGGGGCAACTGACCACCAAAAAAACACGAAGAAAATTGGGGGTAACCATTTAGTCGAGCTTATATTTGGAAAGGAAATGCCATACATTCTCTGTCTTTTAAAGCTTTTTTAGAATTATGGTTGCTTAGTTATATATCTCTGAAAAATGCGTGGTTACCCACATTTTCTTTTTGGATTCCAATAGGTCTTGCTAAGATCTGCTTTTTCCCCACAGTCATAACCTTTGCAAAAATACCTCCGTATTAGGAGGTACCGTCCTTAGACTAGTGCAAAAACTACACACGAGTTTTCCTTTGTCGGCGTGAACGGTTTCCGACAAGAGTCATATCCAAAAGGGAGTGGTTATACATCTGAAATGAAGATGTGAACAATGATCGCAGTTGTAATCGCATTTTAAGTAATTGACCCAGGTCGTTACCAGGCTTTACCTTACCGCAAGGTTGAATTCACGATGTAGCCGGCCTTATGTCCCCTTGATATTATGGGACTGCATAGTTGAGTTTGAGTCAATTCAGTTGTGGCCATGGGCAGTGACAGAGATCTTGAATTGATGCTATTTCAGGTAGTGCTGGAAGTTATCTCGCATGCTTGTATGCGCTGTAAAAGAGCTAATCTAACAGCTGACTTATTTTATCTTAGTTTTTAAATGAAGAGAGTGATCCTTGCAGTGATGTACGCAAGTAAAGAAACTGCAATTAAGCCTGAAAAAAAAATGCGAGGCTTTAGACAGGATTGTTTACATCACTGCGAGGACAATTCTCTTCATTTGAGTTCATTTCCGCAGTTCACGTATATGATTTATCTTAAATCGATTGTCATATCTTAGTTTTGTTATGGGTCTTTTGAGTTTTCAGTTATCCTTCTCTTCTTTGCAGATATTCTTAGGTACTGATACAGCTGTTTTTGTTTTTATCGTTACAGTTCAGCGAATGTTACGCGAACTTCAGCAAATGCAGTACGAGGCAGGCACAGTGAACAGCAAGGCAAGCCTATTCGTGGAGTTGGAGAAGATTGCTTCAGACAAAGGCTTCACTATTGCTGACAATGAAGGATCGGGCAATTGCATGTTTCACGCATTGTCGGAACAATTGAACCTCGTCAAAGGAATTCAAATCTCTCATGTAGAATTGAGGCAACGCATAGTCCAGTACCTTAAAGAGAACCCTACACTGGTTAGTAGGTGTTACTATAGCGTCTAATAAGTAGCATGGTTTTGTTTTCGTAGACCTGTTTTTCAAAAAATAATAAGCATTGAATTACCATGATCGTTACATTAGTAGATTTGTATACACCTTACTTTCCTTATTTACGTCAATAGGCCAAGAACAGTGAGAGCAGAGCCCCTAAGGAATAGCTCACTGAAATTGAGGAGTTCGTGCATTTTGGCAGCATAGTGTTTTAGCAAAAAAAAGAAATAATTGTGACTGGATAGAATTCAAAGTTTCGCCAAGGGAATTCAAACACTTGGTCAGTCACACTGTTAGGATGATTTTGGACGTGGGGCACAGGTTTTTTGTTGTGAATTTTTTCCTCAAATTCCCCACCTGTCGCCCAGGTCAGGTTAATCTCCTCTTTTCTCCCCCCCCCCCCCCCCCCCCAAATTTGGGCGAGTGAGGTTTTACGTGCATGTACCCTCCGAGCGTGAATTGTGAGCCGATTTCTTTAAAACAGACATTTGCCCAACGGATTCCCAGCTCCTCTTCTCCCCTCACATATGGCCTACCATTGACTGCAGAAATCAGCCCCAACAAATTTATTTGGTGTTGATTGTTGTTAATTGCTCCTCGTGTAGCCGGATGGGACAGAACTGTTCAATTTTGTTGATGGACATTCGTCGTGGTCTGATTACCTGAGAAACATGGAGGCAGATAGCATGTGGGGTGATCACGTGATTCTGCATGCTGCGGCAAACTGCTTCAAAACATGCATTCACGTGATCACCAGTCTGTCGGTTCATCATGATGTGACCATCTGCCCAGACCAAGATCTTGACAGCAGTAGCAGCAGCAGCAGCAGCAGCAGCAGCCGGCTTATGCTGGGGCATGTCCTCGAACATCATTATGTGAGCCTTCGATCCAAACCAGGTAAAGTTTCTTTGACACTGCAAAGTAAGGGTTGCAAACGTCTGTTAGGAATTACAAGATGCATGCGTGAGTGAACATACAACAAGAACAGAAATACAGTCTTCATCACTTTTAGTTGTAACTCCTCTTTCGATGTCACAAATTCACCTACATGTATGTGCAGCTCTTCCTTGCCCTTAATGTTGAACGAATTAACAACATTTGGAAGACGTACAGGGAGAGTGTTCCAACAAATGTAGCGATGATTGTGGTTGCTGCTCTTCCCAACTATTACAAAACGATTAGCAATTAACATGTAAACTTTTGACAAAGAAGGGTTGTTTGCTTTCAACCGATCAAATTTTGTTACTCTTTTTCTCTCATTACATTTTTGTGGAGGGGGGGAGTTGAAGAGGTTGCATTACTTTCGGTAGCAAAACATATACACTGCAAGTGATTTGATTACTCTAAGTAAAAAGGTGACAAATAATGTAAACATGTGCCCACTTTTTATTTAAGATGTAATTTTTTGAGCTCATGTCGAGAAGACGAGTGTTTTCTGCAATCGAAGTCTGTACTTTGTTTTTGATATAAAAGAAAGTTCATTTCGGGTATTTCAGTCTTGGCCAATCTTCTCAGATAGTTCTGTACATTTAATTGCAAGTTATCCCTGTTACGTCCCATCGTTTGTCGAACAAAAAGTCTAACTTTTGATTTTCGTCCGTTCGTTCGTACATTCATTCGTTCGTTCGTCCTTTGTGCCATTACTTGTTTCCTTACTCCTTTAGTTTACTTCATTTCGATCCCTTCATTCCTGGTTTGCGCTCTCTGTGTATTTTCATCTTGATCAGTTTTCTTTGAATTGTCACTCAAGCTTTATCACAACAGAAAAACGGACGTTGTCCATTTTCGGTTTCAGTAAAGGAGGGTTGTCCAACATTTGATGAACTGGAAGAACTATCGAGAAAAATTGAATTTTGGAGGCCACTTGGGCGGCAATTAAAGTTTACCGATGCAGAGCTAACCGCTTTTCACAAAGACAAAGTGGAATGGTTTGAGACGGCTTACGCAATGCTAAGAGCATGGAAAGAAAGACAAGGATCAGCTGGGAGCTATCGCGTTTTGTATGAAGCACTGTGTCATAGTTTAGTAGGTAAAAGAGACTTAGCAGAGAGACTTTGTTGCTACTCTGGTTGAAAATTAATTTTTTTTTAAATTTTTACTCCGCTGCAACATTTATTCACTTTATTTAACAAAATTAACATTTTCCTCTTATAAAATGAAAAATGTTCTAAGAATCTTGTACATACTGTGCATATGTCAGAAAGCCATGAAAATTGTCTCTACATAAATCTTGTTACAATAGATATTTGTAGTTACGAAATTATATTTTCCTGCAAATGTTGTCGAGGATTTTAACAAGAGAAATAAAACAAAGTTGTTCCTACTTTCATTGCAGCTCTTCTTTGCTTCCTTCGTACCTGGGACAGTTCTACGTACGATGTATTTTAAACCCTAAAAAAGTACAGCCATAGCTACACCTGAGGAATATTTGAAACTGCAAAACCCACTTGGTATCCAAACCACATTTTAGAACCTTTTATGATGAAAGAGGAACGCCCTCAGTCTCCCTTTTGCATCTCTTCTCCAATCTCCACCCCTCCCCTCACTGCAAGGAAGAAGTGGGAAGGTTTCATTTCAAATTGTCAGTCGTAAAAACAAAGTTGTTCTCAGACTTTGTTTCTCAAAAGATCGTGCGGCAGTCGGAATAATTGCACTACGCTAGAAGAACGCTACTAAATCACTGTTACCGCAAATACAGCTACGAGGACGTCTACAACTGGCAGACGCCGGATCCTTTTCCTAGGAGTGCCATAACTGCCATGAGGGAATGCTATAACTGACTAAATTTCTTCCGGTAAATTTTGTAATTTATTTTCTTTGGTCTGGCTAAAAATCACATCTGAATCTGCCTGAGGCAATGTTAGTTTTACTGTCTTTAGGGTCCCACTTAAAACAACCTTGACGAGTCGAGCTCCATCAATAAGTATTATCGTTATTATTTGTTATCATTGATACGTATGATAAACAGCTTTTATACCGCCTAGTCCTTTTTTGTCCGATGCCCGAAGAGGATTTGGCACCTCTTCGTAGTCCCAATAATTTTTAAACTGAGCATCTTCAAAACCACCGGCGCCGGCCTATAGGGTGTATTTTGTCCCTGTGGGTATAATTTGCAAATAATCCAGTGGAAAGAAGAAAGAAATTAGTATCGATGGAGAGTTCATCACACGGATGGCCGTTGGGTAGATGTTCCGGCCAAATTGTGATTTTAGCTGGGGAAAAGGACGCAAATCTCTACTTTTTTTTTGATAAACATTTATAGTATCTGTGCTTAGGTATTGGTGTTTTGTGAATCCGGATAAGAGGTTTCAAAAGGTTACGACAAATTGTGCATAAATAGGCTCGATTACGTGAGGCTTTAAGTATCGAAGTATCAACTTGGGTACGCTTTTATCATAGCAGGAAACCAAACAAACGACCAAAAAAGATGAAATTGCAGTAAAACACTTTTGTGTGTCATTCGAAATAAATTCTACTGATTTCCCACATTCCTAATGCTTTGGCTGCCTGTGTTGCAAATGTTATCAAACCTATCACTGTAGAAAGGTAAAAGGTTCGATTGAGCTTTTAACTTGCGGAGTCTTGATTCTTGTCACGTGATCACCGTTTTGATGGCCACCGGCAATCGGTTAGCCTAATTGAATCTTGCATACTGTGAATGAGTCTCAGCTTGCAGTCACATCGCCTTTCACTCCTAAGGTAATGCTTCCTTGAATAAAAAGTTCACTTTACATAAGATGCGATATGCTCGATAAAAAAAAGGCACCTGAGGACACGAAAGATCAATTTTTTTGTGCTTAATTGTATGCAACGGTGAGTCAAAATTCTTTTATACAAAAAACACTTTAATTTGGACAACTAATTATTAAATATATTGTTGGTTCATTTGATTCAAACGTTGCTTTTTACATGCACTAAAATCGGCAACTAGAATCTACGCGTGTAAAATACGACGTTTAAGCCATAGCTTGAACTTCCGGCTTTCATCGCGTGCAGAAAAGCACACTCAGTTCTAAAACGCGTCATAAGAAGGAAATGACCTTAAGTACCCTTTGCTATTGTTATTGAAAGCAGCGTTCAATTTGGTGCTCTCCTGCACGAAGAGTGAAACTTAGTTCCTGTTTATTTCAGTTACAGAGCCAGTATCAGAGACAAACGACTCGACATCGCCATAGCCAGAAATTTCGGACAACATGGCTGCCAACATGGGCGCAAGCATGCGCAAAGCACGCAAACACGGATTAAATATGGCGGCAGAACCAATCTCGTTCCCAGAGTCCGCGTTACCCTAGACCAGCGGTCGGGAACGAGGGACTCTGGGATAAAGCGTTTCGGATCGCATTGTCATTGGCTGAAATCTGAGCATGAGCAGTTGGACCGGAAGTGAAAGTAGCTGTAATTCGTCCCCAGATTCCCAGATTTGGCCGCCGTTCCTAGAGCCTGTGTTACCTTTTCCAGCGGAGTCTTGAGACCAAAATGGCGGATAAAATACCAATGAAAGAATGAAAGCTTTGCCTGGAGGTGTAGGACTACAGTACGTTTGAAGATGTAATTCCGGCCCTATAAGACATGCGATAGATTTGTTGGGGAAAAATCTAAGAACGAGAACCTTTTAAATGTTCTGGAAAAGTTGACCGGATTAGTTTTTGTGTATGGTGACGGACTTCCGAGAAATGAAAGTTGCAGCAGCTGTTGTAGTCGTGCAAAACACTTTTCTGAATCTGGGAGGGAGGCTTCACATGAAAAACAAGAAAGTCCCTTG
The DNA here is from genome assembly GCA_964030785.1 of Siderastrea siderea. Classification (NCBI taxonomy): domain Eukaryota; kingdom Metazoa; phylum Cnidaria; class Anthozoa; order Scleractinia; family Rhizangiidae; genus Siderastrea; species Siderastrea siderea. Next base: position 29,634,386 of record OZ034974.1, read on the forward strand.
AGGCTGTTGAGAGGGAAAAAGCCAGTCATAGAGTCCGAAGACAGAAGAACAATGACAATCGAAGAGAGGTAAACATCATGCTATCGAACTAATATTATTAACACCTCCCCAGCCATCACAAATTTATCTTTTGAGGCTGGAAGTCCTCAGTGATATAAATAATGCTTTCACAATTTAAAAAATTAGCTTGTTCTGTTTGCATAATTTTCAAATTCATTTTTTTATACATTCCAAACTGTCACTTTTCTTATACTTCAAACATATAAAATACACTTACAACTTCAAAGTAACATTAATATAAAATTTATAACACTGTTTATTGCTGATTGCACTTTCCAAGTAAAACAGAACATTATTTTTTGCTAACAACTGAACGTTAATTTTCATTATCCTTTTCCATAGGACAGGTTGTATTCCTGGTCCAAAGACAATCTGAAGGACAAAGAGGTTATGATGTACTTGGTGTTGGAAAGGTGTCAGATTCTATCACATCCCATTCACCAGATCGTATTCCTGTTTTTGTTGCTTTAATGTTGAACCTAATAAAGCAGCTGAATTATTATCTGTTGGTCAAGTTTGTCTTGTGGCCAAGAACACTAGTAGCAGTCTATGGGAAGAGAATCACTGAAGCACCACAACCTGTAGATCCCCCATCCCCTGTCTCTGCTATTCCTACTAGTTCAAAAGAAAACCGGCGAATGAACTATGTACTTCAGGTCATGTAGCTGAGACTGCTTCTGATGCAGTTGAATGACACAGAGACAGAAGGTGATGGGGAAAAACGTCTAAGGAACTGAAAACTTCTCATGTTTTATTTTAGGGCACAGCCTAGGGGCATGAAATATGCCTTTGAGGCTATGCATTTTATAACATTTGTCATAGGTCCTTTACAGTGAACACATGGCACATCATATTCTTCGTGGTCAGTTTGTGAACCCCAAAGGTGGGCAGGGCAATGATTTGTGTGGTGCCAATGACCTTTAAATGGAACATGGTCAAGAATGATAAGGGTGTTCTGAAAGCAATATGTGGGAACAAAACTCTCAAAGCAGTTCAAAGATACACTTCTTCTAGTTAACTGCTAAACGAAACATCAAAGCAGAATGACAGGGAAAGCAACATTTCCCCAAGTCAGCAAGCCATACTTATGCATGTACATCTGATGATATCAAAGAAATGATTGAACTTATCAGCAGTCAAAAGCCCTTCGAACATCAGCCAGGAGAGTCTTCAAAGCTTCCCTTCCATTTCTAAGAGCCCTTTAGATCAGCCAGACATATTTGCTTTGCACTCCTAGTTAAACTAAAAACAAGAAATGACTAGAGAGCTAATCCACACAGCTGCGATGACTCAGGAAGACGAAGAGATCATTTCTCTAGATGAAGGATTTGTTTAATCTCAGAAAACATAAACATTAATATACATTCCCTAGGGCATCAGCTTTCTTCACTGTGTTCAGGAGTGCTCAACGACAAAATGTTATAGGAACCTCCTAAGTCATGTTTGATGGCATTGCCACGCATGTCGCGTACTCTGTGTTTAATAATTAACTACCGTGGGAAAAAAATAGCCGTTCCTCAGCGCCAGCGAGCAGAGTGGTATCGACTTTTGTTGCAACCAGGCTCTATTATATAGTTTCACGTCTCCAGCAAGGAAACTGTTTTTTCTGCCGTCTGATTTTCCACCGCTTGTTAGAATCGCAGTTTCCCAGCAAGCAAATCTTGCTTAGAATTGAAAGTCGCCAGCAAAATTGCCTTCTTTAAAATTCCAGCCAGCACGTTTTATGTGTAGTTAAGATCAGAAGTTAAATTCGAAGCCACACGTAAATAAGGAGATTTGTATTGTCTGATGCAGCACGCGAAGTGGTATCGGGTCGTTTTAAGTTCGGGAATACTTTGACCACGGAGAATTAACCTTTGCTTTTTCGCGGGCATAAAATTCATTTGCGAATTGTGAATTCTTAAATTAATTCCAAAAAGACCCTTTATCTCCAAAACATCATATATATAGTATATAAGCTGCTGACAATAGCGGCTTAGATCGTTTTAGTAACGTTGTACTGCATTCCAGGGATTAGGACTTCGGTTTATTTAAGAGACTTCGGTTTCCCAGTTGTGAAATAATTGAAAACTATGTCCTCTTTTTTCAACAGCCAAGTCTTCAGCCCTACTCCTCCCTACCCCCTACCAAACGGCACACCATTGATAATAATATAATAAAAAAGAATCATTCACCTACAGAGTCATGTATTCAGTTTCCGTGGTGTTCCTTTGAATATCTGCACACACAAGGGCGTCATCTTAAGACTGAAGACGAAAATGCCCTGCTTTATACTTCCGTAGTGTAGCACTTGACAAACTTGAACGGCATACGGAAAGGGCTAGTTTTGGAACTTCTTGCTTTGTAGTTCAGGGGTGGAGCACTTGAGAGACTTCGACGGTGGACATAGGGAGCGAGATGATGAATGTCTTGTCTCATAGTTCAGTGGTGGAGCACTTGAGAAACTTTTACAGTGGCAGATAAGGAATATATTGCTTTATAGTTCAATGGTGGAGCACCTGAGAGACTTGAACCGTAAGCTTAGAGGGTGGGATGAGGAATATCTTGCTCTAGAGTTCATTGGTGGAGCACTTGAGAAACTTGCACGGTAGACGTAGAGGGCGAGATGAGGAATATCTTGCTTTACAGTTCATTAGTGGAGAACTTGAGAAAATTGAACGGTAGACGTAGAGGGCGAGATGAGGAATATCTTGCTTTACAGTTCATTGGTGGAGAACAAAACAACAGTGTATTGGCTCTTTCTTACCTGAATCTCTCGATAAGTTCAAAACAGTGACAAGGTTTGTCCAAACCTGCACTTCCAAAACCTGCAAGGCAAAGAAAATCCCATTATCATCAGCATTAAACAATTAAGCCAACACTTCTCCTCAAGCTCACTTAATTCCACGTTTCGGAACCCCTACGAAATCGCAAACAATTCTCATAAGTTTAAGCTAATGTACACTATTCGATATTTAACTAAATAGAACAACAAACAACAATTTTTGAAAGTTAAGAAATCCCGGGCAGTTTTCTAGAGTCAAGGAGATCCCTTTCTGCGCTTTCAACATCTTTTCAAGATCTCAGTCATTTCTGGATGGTTTCAAATAATAAGTCTCGATGGTCTTCGTGGTTTCTTTAGTTGACTTAACAAGTTTCGAGGTTTTGAAACCTCTTAAGACATCACAAACACTTCTCCACAAATTAAGCCAGCAAGTTTCGATGTTTTGAAACCCCTCTCGAGATCGCAAATACTTCTCCACAAGCTCACTTAACAAGTTTCGATGTTTTGGAACCTCTTAAGAAATTACAAACTTCTCATCAGGTTAAGCTAACGAACAAGACTCGAGCTCACTTGGCAATTTTCCATGTTTTGGTATCTCTCAAGAAATCACAAACACTTATCTACTAATTAACCCAGCGAGTTTTCGAGCGGTTTTCAGTAAAACCTCTCTCGACATCGCAAACACGTGTGCATAACCTCACTTAACAAGTTTCGATGTTTTGGAACATCTTAAGAAATCACAAACACTTCTCAACAGGTTAAGCTAACGAACATGACTCGATGTTTGGAAACTCTTCCTCACTAAGTAGTACCGTCAACAACACTTTTTTTTTTTCAGTGGAAGTTGTTGGGAAATCCCAAGAATCTTTCTACGAGTGAAACAAATACTTATTTTGCTTTGCAAATTTGAAATAATGTCAGTCGCTTCTGGATTCGGCTAAAATAAGAACTCGGATGGTTTTCATCGTTTATTAGTTCACTTAACAAGTTACGAAGTTTTGGAACCTCTTAAGAAATCGCAAACACTTCTCGACTAATTAAGCCAGCAAGTTTCGATGTTTTGAAACCCCTCTCGAGATCGCAAACACTTCTCCACAAAGCTCACTTAAAAAGCTTCGATGTTTTGGAACATCTTAAGAAATCACAAACACTTCTCAACACGTTAAGCTAACGAACATGACTCGATGTTTCGAAACTCTTCCTCACTAGTAGTACCGTCAACATCACTTTTTTTTCAGTGGAAGTTGTTGGGAAATCCCAAGAATCTTTCTACGAGTGAAACAAATACTTATTTTGCTTTGCCAAATTTGAAATAATGTCAGTCGCTTCTGGATTCGGCTAAAATAAGAACTCGGATGGTTTTCATCGTTTATTAGTTCACTTGACAAGTTACGAAGTTTTGGAACCTCTTAAGAAATGGCAAACACTTCTCGACTAATTAAGCCAGCAAGTTTCGATGTTTTGAAACCCCTCTCGAGATCGCAAACACTTCTCCACAAGCTCACCTAACAAGTGTCGATGTTTTGGAACATCTTAAGAAATCACAAACACTTCTCAACAGGTTAAGCTAACGAACATGACTCGATGTTTCGAAACTCTTCCTCACTATTGTAAGTAGTACCGTCAACAACACTTTTTTTTTTTTCAGTGGAAGTTGTTGGGAAATCCCAAGAATCTTTCTACGAGTGAAACAAATACTTATTTTGGTTTGCAAAATTTGAAATAATGTCAGTCGCTTCTGGATTCAGCTAAAATAAGAACTCAGATGGTTTTCATCGTTTATTAGTTCACTTAACAAGTTACGACGTTTTGAAACCTCTTAAGAAATCGCAAACACTTCTCGACTAATTAAGCCAGCAAGTTTCGATGTTTTGAAACCCCTCTCGAGACCGCAAACACTTCTCCACAAGCTCACTTAAAAAGTTTCGATGTTTTGGAACATCTTAAGAAATCACAAACACTTCTCAACAGGTTAAGCTAACGAACATGACTCGATGTTTGGAAACTCTTCGTCAGTAAGTAGTACCGTCAACAACACTTTTTTTTTTCAGTGGAAGTTGTTGGGAAATCCCAAGAATCTTTCTACGAGTGAAACAAATACTTATTTTGCTTTGCAAATTTGAAATAATGTCAGTCGCTTCTGGATTCAGCTAAAATAAGAACTCGGATGGTTTTCATCGTTTATTAGTTCACTTAACAAGTTACGAGGTTTTGGAACCTCTTAAGAAATCGCAAACACTTCTCCACTAATTAAGCCAGCAAGTTTCGATGTTTTGAAACCCCTCTCGAGATCGCAAACACTTCTCCACAAGCTCACTTAAAAAGTTTCGATGTTTTGGAACATCTTAAGAAATCACAAAGCACTTCTCAACAGGTAAAGCTAACGAACATGACTCGATGTTTCGAAACTCTTCCTCACTAGTAGTACCGTCAACAACACTTTTTTTTTTTTCAGTGGAAGTTGTTGGGAAATCCCAAGAATCTTTCTACGAGTGAAACAAATACTTATTTTGCTTTGCAAAATTTGAAATAATGTCAGTCGCTTCTGGATTCGGCTAAAATAAGAACTCGGATGGTTTTCATCGCTTATTAGTTCACTTAACAAGTTACGAAGTTTTGGAACCTCTTAAGAAATCGCAAACACTTCTCGACTAATTAAGCCAGCAAGTTTCGATGTTTTGAAACCCCTCTCGAGATCGCAAACACTTCTCCACAAGCTCACTTAAAAAGCTTCGATGTTTTGGAACCTCTTAAGAAATCACAAACACTTCTCAACAGGTTAAGCTAACGAACATGACTCGATGTTTGGAAACTCTTCCTCACTAAGTAGTACCGTCAACAACACTTTTTTTTTTTTCAGTGGAAGTTGTTGGGAAATCCCAAGAATCTTTCTACGAGTGAAACAAATACTTATTTTGCTTTGCAAAATTTGAAATAATGTCAGTCGCTTCTGGATTCGGCTAAAATAAGAACTCGGATGGTTTTCATCGTTTATTAGTTCACTTAACAAGTTACGAAGTTTTGGAACCTCTTAAGAAATCGCAAACACTTCTCGACTAATTAAGCCAGCAAGTTGCGATGTTTTGAAACCCCTCTCGAGATCGCAAACACTTCTCCACAAGCTGACTTAAAAAGTTTCGATGTTTTGGAACATCTTAAGAAATCACAAACACTTCTCAACTGGTTTTAAAAGACAACGAACATTTTCGTAAAAGTTTTTGGAAGTTGTTAAAAAATCCCGGGAAGCTTTCTACGAGTGAAACGAACACCTTTTTTGCCTTGCCAATTTAAAAATAATGGCTTCTGGATTCAGTTAAATTAAGAAGTTCGGATGGTTTTCCGTCGATATACAAAATTTCGATATTTTGAAACCTTTTAAGAAATTAATTACAAACACGTCTCCACTAGTTAAGCTATCACCGATAACTATTAACCAGTTAGCATAACTACGTGACGTTCAAGTTACCTCCACAGGAAGATATGTCCTATGTCTTCTAACCTCTTTACAACCCTTACTCTCAAACAGTGACTCCGCTCTTTGGTCTGGAGCTTCTGTAAACCGTCGAAGAAGGTTTTATCGTTCTTGACTGAAACGGATCTCTGGGGTCAGGAGAATCCCAGATCAGCTTCCATTTGAAATTTCGAACATAACACAAGAAACATGCAAGGAAAGGCGTTTTATTGCTGATCGGTTCAGTGCTGTTGTTAATCAAGTGCACAATTCTAAACTTCTAATGTAGGTAGATAATTTAAATAAAAAAACTGTTGTGACAGATTCCTATCCTTTGCCCCCTAGAAAATGCATCAGGTATTTTTTTGCATACACAAGGAAAATGAAAAAATGTAAGAATTTTTGAAGACGACCGTTGCTAGATCGTTGCTAGTCAGTACACATTTCTCCAACTATCACGTTGTATAATCGGAAGTCATAACGAATTAGGTCAATCTTTCATTCTTTGTAGGATCCACGTGAAATGAAATTGCCACTTTGTGAGCTTTTGCAGGCTTTCCGGTGTCTCCGCGACTCCATTTTGCGTCTTCAAGGAGGCTTTAAAAAAAAATGAAGAACAGTGGTTCACAGATTATTCCATAAGATCATAAAATACAAATGTAAGGAACTTATTAGTTTAAAAAAACTTACCATGTCGGCTCCCTGACTGATCCTTCGTCGAAATAGGAGGCAAGCAAGCTCGAAACACTTTTATTTAATGTAGCTCTCACACGCTAGCTGTCTGTCGCACACTTCAATGCACGAAGTGTCTTTTGGATTGTCTGGGTTTCTGCACAGTCTATTCGTTCGGGCAGTGACGAGATCCTTGACAGGTTTATAAAAGCACATTCCCACTGCTCGGACACGGTTTCCAGGTAAGGCGCCCTCTTTCTCATTTATTGTCACCTTTATAGAACTTGGTGCCGCCATGGATATGGGTTTGCTTTCTTCCTGGTTGACTGACTGAAAATCTGTTATACGACCCAAACACGAAGCTGCAGTTCATTGGTCAACATAAATTGTTATCTAACACGTATCCTTGATGCCCAAAAACATGAGAGGTACGTAAAAAGAGCATAACGAGAGCAACTAAAGTGCTGCGCTCTAATTTAATTAACTGCCATTTCGCATTTTCCTCAATTATTTTGTGAGTTTAAATATGCCGTTTTGACACTTTACTGCGCTCCTTGATCCTAGCATTGTTGACTGTTCTTTACATCGTTTCCGCTCACAGGCAGAATGAGAGATATTTTGTTCGGTTTTGGAATGTTTTGAATGAACTTCAAGTGCCATCAGAGCAAACCTAACCTGGAGTGCGGTTATCCAGTATCAAAATGCACTCGTCACTTGTTAAATGTGAACTTATTTAGCAAGATATTTAATTTCTTTCCTTATTTTTCTCCACGAAAACGAGCCGGCTGGCGCGGTGGCGCGGCGCTTCGAGACGCGCTTCGAGACATGCAGTATACAAAATTTAGAAACTTGTGTGCACGAACATTTTAGGCTATAAAAGAAAATGTATTGTTTCTTTTCATGAAATGTTTTGGCATGGAAAGCTTTTTGTTAATGATTTTCCTTTTGGAAGCGAAAGTTGGATTTTGAAAGCGAATGTTTTGTAAAGCGCAAAAACCGAATTTGCATATTAACCGGGTCGAAGTTTGACATTCGAGTGGCTGTCATCGAGTTGCAAGAAATTTCTAAATGATTTAATTTGCAATGTTGATTTGATGCCGAAATATATTTCTTTTTTACACCAAATAATATAGTTATTCGACTATTCCATGTCAAAGGAGAAGCCGATAACGTTTATTTTTAAATGCTTTTGTTATTGACTGCGTGACAGAAACTTTTTACGTTTTTGCAAACATGCGAAAACACGCAATGATGTTTGCGACATGCCTTCCTGCGAGTCGCGAAAAAACGCGAAATGACACCGATGTTTCGTTTGCACCTTTGCGTTCACAAAAAGCTAGAAAGGCAAAATGACACGATTATCAAGCTGGCGCGGTAGGCGCGACAGGCTAAATAAAATCCACGATTGGCGAAAAGAGCGCGATCATTAAGGCGCGATGAAGCGAAGTTTGGGAAAATTAAATTTAGTCTCACGCTAGCTTTACAAATGGATAGAAAATATGGTTAAGAAACACCATTTTGGGCGAAATTCATGCGCAAGTCTTAATATTGCCGTGTAGCACGACAAGAGTTCGTTTCAAACGTCGTGCTAAAGTCGAATCGAACAAAACAAACTGCTGTACTTGCAATATGGGAAAGCGCCTGCAAATATCGATTTTATGCTGTTTTACACACAAAGGAGTTTTATCACCGACACCGGAAATCACCACCAGGTATTCTATTTTTAAAAACTCGCGACTCCTCTAGCTTTGTTTTGCAATTTGCCGCTGCGAATCACTTGTTGAGTAATGGCATATGTATGTCAAAACACTCGTTCTTAGTAAACTGACTCAAGGCATTCTGCAAAATTTTAACTACGATGGCTACTGTGACTTGTCGACATTTTCTGCCGGGAAAAAAATGAAATTAATGTGACCGATTCTGCCCGAGAAATTTTTATTGTTAAGAGAGTTTCCTTGACAGTTGGATTACACCCCTTAAGGATACAACAGACTTTATAAACTTCATTGAAAGGACAAAACTCCCGGAGAATACACCAGCCTGTACACAAATATCCCGCAAGGGGAGGGAATCAACACAGTATGCAGAGCATATGAGAACTTCTACGGGGAAAACACCCCCATACCAACCCTC